>JAKWJD010001755.1:70553355-70650514 GCA_027705065.1 Solanum peruvianum
TTCATCATCAAGAAGCTCATCCTCCATCTTTTGAGATCAAATTGAATCATCATTTGCGTCATTCATAGTCATTGGAGTACTCAATGAATGTGATTTATCCATATAAAAATCGCATAAAATTTTTTATGTGTATGTTGATTGATGGACAAATATTTCATTCGTCAAATTCTCTATTTGTAGGTCAAGACTAAATTTTGTCTTTTCGGGATCTTTTCATTTTATATCCTCTTCGTAAACTTCCAATAGATTTTGAAAGCTCTTTAAGAGTGTTAATATTGTTCAAGTCATCAACATCCATAACTATAATAACAAATACAAATCCTGACTTTTTCATAAAATGTAAGGATATTAGGGTCATTCTCTTTTACCCGTTTCTTCCTTGATTATTTCAATCCATATAAGGATCTTGAAGCTTTATTACAAAAGTTTCCTTCAAACTTCTTTTATGCTTCAGACACCTTGATTACTTCAAGTATTTTTCATATAACTTTCACTATTGTCTAGCTATAGACATGATAATTATTCATTATATGTATTCAAGATTTCATATATTCCTATATCAAAATAAATCTCATTGCATCCACTATAGGAGAAAACATCTCTAATAATGTCAGAATTTTTTTGACATATGCCTTAAAACACAAGCCGTACTTGATTTCTTACGATTATACCATTGCATCATAATTTATTTGTACCTCGCTGACATTATACCTTAATTTATGGACTATTAATCAAAAACATCACTTGCTCTTCTCCTTCTTTAAGGAATTTTACATTCAAAATCAATTAGTCTATTACGTTTCAGGCATAGCATAGATGTTGTCCTTCAAGGACTTCTCATTGGAGCATTTACACCTGAATTATAACATAGGGTCACTAAATTTATATGGCATTAGATTTGCAATATTATGCAAATAAATTATCCCTTAAACTTCATATTCACATTTTCTTTTAACGAGGATATACCTAATTCATAATTAACCTTACCATAACTTAACACATAATTTCAGTGTTAATCATCTCTCCCCCTAATATTAGAAAATCTGACATTCATCTCAACCTTATTTGGGAATTCATCTTTATGCATCGTGGAGCAATTAAAATCATAACCGTACGTTCAAAGATGAAATTATTTGATTCATGATCCTGAACCAATTTTGATGGGGAACCTTTGTTAGCTTGATGCATACAAGCGTTGCTACATGTTAAATATATTCATCTCATACCAAATTTCTTTTTGGGAGTTCTCATAATTAATGATTTTGCTATAGTATGGAGGCATACAATTTCTGCTAAACCACTCAGCATTATCAGTATAATTTCATAGTTTGAAACTGTGCACTCAATTTAACAATTCGAGCAAACAACCTTACAAACACCAATTTGTAAGTTGACAACAAAGAACATGTGCTCATCTCATAGATGGATCTATTATGTAGTTGCAAATGATACACCTGACAGGTGAATGAACTCATATTCACCTTTTTATAGGTTTCAAAAATTCAGGGAGTACAATCTCAACCTTAGCTAGTACAATGATACAATGATCAAATTATCAAAGAATAAGCAACTCAAAAGAATTCTTGAGGAATATATGATCTCTTCAGTATATAACTATGTGAATTCTCAATTATTTTTGCATTATATTTTGATCAGAATGGTCAATCTATCATGCCAACTGGTCTTTATTTCAATACACTTACAATTTACTTTTGCATATGATTTCATCAGCATGTCCATGTTTGTGTGCAACAAACAAGAAAAGATGGGTAATTGTTCACGACCAAAATTCACAAGTCGTGATGACACCTATATTCCCAACCAATAGATAAGTCAACACCATATTTTAACAAACTTAACTAACTAATGAGAAAAAAGAAAAACAATTAGAAAATCTCCAACACTGAGTTCCTTATAAGTACGAATGCAGAAACTGAAAAAAAATATGCTACCCAAGAATTGGTGTCATAGTAGAAGAGCTTGTAAAATACGATCCAGTCTAAAACTAAAATGACAATTCTAAAGTAAGAAATATCATGTCTGAATACTGAATAACAGAACAAGCAAAAGATAGAGGGTGGTGCGGGCCACAGAACAACCAAGCAGCTCACCACAACTCCAAGACACTCCAAACTCGGACTAAAATTGCTCCTCGAGATATGCTCCTACTCGAAATTGAACCTGCACCATAAAGAGTGTAACAAGTGTAGTATGAGTACGAAACCTCGTATACCCAGTATGTCTCATTGACCGACAATAAAGAAGTTGTGATTGGAGTTTATATAAGAAAATAATTTTTAAATTATACCAGTATATATATTACACTTACTATTCAAGTTTCATCAATAAAGGTATCAAACATCAAGTACTTTCCAACCACCAAATAAAACACATAATCATCAAGAATAAAGATGTGATGAAATGGTATGCAATATAATGCTGTGAAATTATATGTCTCAGAATACTCAGTACTCTCTCAACTATATATACATGATACTCTTCAAAAATACATCGAGAGCTCATGACCCATGGGGGACTCGCGAGGTCCATATACTGACACGGACAATCTCCACGTGTCTGCGCAAACGATCTCAACGCACTATCATAATATCAAATAATTTTCGCACGGACGGTCTCCACGTGCCCAACTTATACTCAATCTCATGTCAATGCATGTACATAATATTATTTCAATATAAGGGGATGATGATGCATCTCAATCAGTCAATATCAACATAATACATAACCACCTCAATTATCACAACTAAATGGGCGAAATATAAAAAAAAACACCATCACACAACGATTCAAGTCACTAATATATCAGCTAATGCCTATATGCTTTGGCATTCTCACATTACAATCCACATTCTATTGTAGTAACTTTCCCTTTTATAACACTGGTACTCGTACCAATACCTGTCACACCATTGATACGAGACCCCCATCTTTCGCCCTTACCCCTTGTCTATTCCATTTCTAAAAAATAATTAGGAAAAATATCCTTCAACAAGTCTAAAAGTCTTAACATACCTTAAATGGCGAACCTCGTGTCAAAAATCTTCAAGATTTTTCCTTTCCTTTTCGCAAAGTTTCAGAACGTTTCCAATCTAACAATTATGCAATATTTATAAGCAAATCAATCTTTAGACACCCATATGCTTATATGTCTATCCTAACTCAAACTCACCAAACTTAAAATTCTATATCCTATATTAAACTCCCACTATAAAGTATTAATTGTTAGAAATTTAAAATTAAGCAAACCATTCACACCCAACCTTACAACTGAAAGTATCCAAAATTCAATTTATTTGTTTTATTATTTTTCTGCAGTTACCTTTGTTTGCCGAAGATTAACTCTTTTTCTAATGAAAAATTATCATGTTTACATTGCCCCTTTAAATTTTTATACCTAACCCACAAATTTACATAACCAAATTTTTCTATGCAACCATAATTAACTTTTTTAATTTATAAAAAAATAATATATATATATATATATATATATATATATATATATATAATAAATAATAATAATAATAATATAATAAAATAAAATAAAAAGTAACCCTTCCATCATAATGATGGATCATAATGGCTATAAATAAACCTTAGGTTGATGCAATTAATAAAAAATAATATAAAAATTTTGTTTCTTAAAAACAATTTAAACAAACATTAGTTGTTGTTCCCACTTTGATACTAACTATTCACATAATAATATAATAATAACAACAATCTCAACTACTCTGATAGCAAACCTTATGCAGCATAGAAAAGGATGAGAATTTATTTGCTTTTTACGAGTGATAGTTATGGTTATTCCTCTAATTCGTCACCTACGATAAATTTTCTGGCTCCACCTCTTTTCTTCTAAACCAAAGCTTTTTTTTTTAAAATGTGACAACTCCACTAACCTATTTTCCTTTATGTGACATAAGGGTATAAAATATAAGATAATAAAAGAGTTGACCCTTTTACCTCCAAATCAGATAATAGTAATTAAATAAATAGTTTAAAATTCCATTTAAAATTTTACGGAAGAGTCAAAATAGTTTTAATTCTCAAACGATGATCATGTTCCTCCTTAGTGCGTGAGTATATCAAGATATCATCTATGAAGACAAATAACAAGGAAATCCAAATACGGTATGAAAACTCCATTCATCATGTCCATAAAAGCTGCAGGGGCATTAGTCAATCCAAAAGACATCACCAAAAACTCGTAATGGCCATTAACATGTTCGAAAAGCTGTCTTAGGGATATTCTCCGCCCTAACCTTCAGTTGATGATAGCCAGATCTCAAATCAATCTTGGAGAAAACTAAAGCACCCTGCAACTGATCAAATAAGTCATCAATACGAGGTATCGGGTACTTATTTCTGATGGTTACCTTGTTCAACTGTCGATAGTCAATACACATACGCATAGATCCATATTTCTTCTTCACAAATAACACTCGAGCACCCCAAGGAGATACATTCGGTCTAATAAAACATTTGCTCAACAAATCCTACAACTGCTCCTTCAACTCTTTCAATTCAGCCGGTGCCATACGATAAGGAGGAATGAAAATAGGCTGAGTGCCTGGCTCCACATCAATACAAAAATCAATATCACGATCTGGTGGAAGACCTAGCAAATCGGTTGGGAATACCTCTGAAAATTCACTCACCACTGGAATAGACTCAAGCATAGGAGTCTCAATACTAGTATCTCGAATGTGTGCCAAGTAAGCCAAACATCCTCTCTATACCAACTGACGAGCCTTAAGAAATGATATCACACCCTTAGTAGGGTGACTAAGAGAACCTCTCCATTCTACTATAGGAATTCCAGGCATAGCTAAAGTGATTGTCTTGGTATGACAATTTAAAATTGTGTGGTAAGAAGATAACCAATTCATACCAAGAATCATATCAAAATCTATCATATCTAAGACGTCTAAATCTGCATGAGTGTCATACCTCGTCAAGGTAACAATACATAATCGATAAACCAGATCTATAACTACAGAATCTCCGACAGGAGTAGAAACATGTATCAGCAAATCAAGAGCCTCACATAATATATCCAGACTAGTAGCAAAATATGTGGACACATAAGAATAAGTAGAGCCTGAATCAAATAATACAGTAGCTAGTCGATGACAAACCGGAATAATACCTGTGATAATAGCATCTGAAGCCTCAGCCTCTGGCCTACCCTGAAAAGCATAATAGTGAGAACGACCTCCCTCATATTGTGAATATCCACGACCACCACCTCGACCAGAAGAAGAACCACCTCTACCTGAGTAAGAACCACCTTTACCACTCTGTGCACCACCCCTAGCTGGAGGTTGTGCAACCCTAAAAGTCGAAGCCTGAGAACCATGATGTAAGCCACCACGCCTGGTCCTAGGAAAGTCTCTCACATAGTGTCCCATATCACCACACTCAAAATAACCCCTACGAGATGCAGGCTGATGAGAGGAAACTGAACAACCAGAATGCCCTCCATGAACTACAGGTCTAGAACATGAACCCTGTGAAATATGCACTGAGCTCGAAGAGCTATGCCCAGCGTTACCAACTTGAGACGCTGGTATAGCAACAAAAATGGGTCTGCTGGACTAAGGGTGATAACCTCTGCCCAAGTAACCTCAACTCCTAGGCGGAGCACCACCATAATCACCTGAATAACGAGTCATCTTGCCCTCATGCTTCTCAAACCGCTCACACCGAATCATCTCCAACTCCTTAGCAGCATCTACCACTTTATGGAATAGAACACCAGAAACAACAACCTGAGAAACTCCTAGACAAATCAGAATAATCAGCCCCTTAACAAACCTTCTCACTCTCAGCCTCTGTAGGAAGTATCATCGAAGCATGCCTAGCTAAGGCATGAAATTTACCCTCATATTCTATAACTGACATACCACCTTGCTGCAAACCCTCAAACTCGGCCCTCTTGAGCTCCCTCTCACTGCGTGGAACAAATTTGGATAGAAAAACCTAACTAAACTGAGTCCAGGATAGTGGAGGGGATCTAGATGGCCTACTACTAATATAATCCCTCTACCATTGCTTCGCAGAGCCACTCATCTGAAATGTTGTGTAGTCAACTCCATGAGACTCCACTAATCCAAGATTATGCAACTTCTCATGACAACTAACCCATAAATTCATATGCATCCTCAATTAAACCACCATTATAAGTAGGAGGATTCATTAGGCTGAACCTCCCAAACATATTTCGCTCATCAATGGTCACAGAAGGTTTGTTCGCCAGATGTGATGCAATATCTGGAAACTCTATACTATCCAAACGAGGAGCTACAGCAGCAGCTTACTGAGTCCTGGGAGTCTGAGAATTTGGAGAAATTATTGGATTTGGAGTCTGACCTCCAACACGGGTCTGTGATCCATTAGAAGTGACAGGAAAAGCTCCTGCCTGAGCCATCCCCACTAGAATTCCTAATATACGAGCCAAGGTATCTTGAAGCACTAGGGTGGCAATAGTACTGGGTGGAGCCTGAGCTGGCCCATCCCCCTCAACACGATCTTGCATATCCCCGTGAATAACATTTGCATCTGGAGGTACGGTCCTATCACGGCCTGGTTAAATATTAGTATTTGACCTTCCACAGGTGTTACAATACGGCCCCTACCCCGACCTCGAGCTCGTCCCCTGCCTCTACATCGGATAGTGTTTCCAGAAGCAGGCGCAGGAATAGGATCCTGACCACCACTTGTCGGTGTACGAGTCCTCGTCATCTGAGAGAATGAGATATCAATATTAGAATTTCAACAAGGTCAAGTGTGCACCATAGTGAATGAAAGAACAAAATATTTCCTAAATGTCCTATAGCCTCTCGAAGATAGGTATGGACGTCTTCATACCGATAAGCAAGACTCTACTTGACATTGCTATTGTACTCATGAGACCGATGAACCTAGGGATCTGATACCAAATGGGTAATCTTTAACATAATATTTCTAACCCACTTCGGTTGTAGTAATCTGAAGATGTTAAATCTTTTCATAATTTATAGTCTCAATATTTCTTTTTAATTCATCCGAAAGTCCAAAACTTAAAAGTTTATTTTGAGACTTATTACAATCGCAATATTATCTCTCAGATTATAACACAACTCGTTAGATCTTCCAATTATTTTGTGTATTATCACATATTCCATGACACCATATGTATGGTGAGTATCTCCTTCAAGGAGGAAATTATATTATAATTGTCATGGTCAAAATGGTTACAAGCAAGACATATTTCTTGCTTTACTTTGTTTTACCATAGGTACATAACCAATGACAAATTTGTATTGCCTCACAATAATATTATTTAGTCATGGTCACAACCTTTATAGGCAAAAATTATTTCTTCCTTTTGCCGTTTCGGTAGTTCACAATAAATATACCATAATTTTTATGAAGTATAAACATATAATTTGTTATGATCCCCGGTTATGGATCTGGTTATGGGGCGTTATTATATTAAATTTGATGTTTTCTTCTTACAACCTATGGTGTTGGTTCGTTAAGAGAGAACCTACAATCTCTTTAGTTTGAAGTACTCAAAAACTTGAATAATTTTTTGCTTATATTTTTTCAGTCACCAGATAATTTAAATGCAATACTTATAAAATAACTACCCTAGAAACTAGGAAATGACCTCCTAACTTAACTAGATTAAAGACTGCACTATATAGAAATAACTGCATTATTACAGGAAAATACTACTACTAAAATTAAACTACTGCAGTAACTATTGGATAACTAAGGAGTGATAACATTACTCTCCTCCTTCAAATCGCGCTTGTCCTCAAGCGGTAAGTGCGGAAATTAGTATCTCCATCCTTTCCAACAAATTCTTCCTCGTCGTCATAAAGTCAATCTAGAATAATTTCTTGCATTGATGACCTCGGGTGATTGGTTCATATCAATTGAAACAAACTCCCTTAAGTCGCATTTCCAGCATTTCAGGTCTGGTTAGTTCCTTCACAAATCTGGCATGTTGTTGAGGTGAGAAATTCGTTGTCTTGGATTTGCAAGCATCTAACGATTGCGAACAAACAGATTGTTCCTTGCGTTCATAAAGCCGGGATAAACTCATCGGTGTAGCCAAATCTGGAGGATTATGCAACTCAACCTCAATTGTGATATAATCAACAAGACCACTGATATAAAGTTTAATTTTTTGTGATTGTGTGAGTGTGCTAGCCCGCAAAATTAATTGCTCAATTTTTTCTTGGTAATCTGCCACGGACCCAATCTGGCGCAACTTAGCCAATTCTCCTAACTTTTGACTTCTGATTGGTGGCCCAAAAAGAAGGTTACAATAACGTTTGAACTTATCTCAAGACGATTCAGGCAGATCTGTGTCTAGTTGAAGAAACCAAAGTTGTGCATTCCCCTAAAATTAAAAGAAGTAAGACTTTTTATTCATCTGGAGTCGGTGGGTGACGAAAAAAGTGATCACATATGTTCAGCAATCCCAAAGGGTCCCCTTGACCAGTAAACCATGGAAAATCCAACTTTGTATACCTAGGAATGAAGGAACTTTCTCCTGCATCTGATTTTGACTCTTCTGTCACTCTACGTTTACCCTTCCAGCCCCAATTTTGATGGGTATGATCAGTTGATTCAGAATCAATCTTTAAATTCTCTAGATCCTTTGTGAGTGCATCTAAGCGAGTATTTATTGCTTCTTGTCTTGCTATATTGGTTGCACGTTTTTCTTGAAAAAAGTTCACAAATTATGCCAGTTGCAATAATTTGTATAAACTCCTAACGCTAACTCTATATATATGAAATATATTTGGGAACCGTCTAAGGGGAGGGGGATTAATGCTACTTGTTTATTTGTTTTATCGTAATTTTCAAAGTTAGAAATCATGCCTATAGATGTTATGCGATTTAAAAATTTTCAACCACCTAGAATTCATGTTTATAGGTATTGTAGTTAACCAATTTTCAACATGCTTAATGCTTTGTATAGTAACTTTGTATAGTAACTTTAAGTTTGTTAATGAGTTTTAACTAATTAGATTCTAATAACTTTTGCATGTTAAAATCAAATTTTTATAATCTTAGTAGGTTAATCGATTAGATTTTTATAATTATTTGTATGTTAATAATTTTTCAGCATGTCTTATCACATAAAAATCATGTCAAAGATAAGATAATAAATAAATAATAAGCCAACATGTTGAATAGTTTAAACAAAAAATGTTATGCATATTTACCGTCATTGTTAACAAATGCTATTACATTATTATTCCCTGCCTCCACCTAAAATATAAAAATTAAAATTAATAGTCAGTTACTGCATGAGATCACTTTTCTTCTCATTTGAAATTAATAACAAATGTTTTTATGCGGTGTCATCTTAAAATAATTTATTGCATTAACAAATGTTTGGCTACTGAGACTAGTTTAATTAAATAAATTATGCAACATGTCGTAACTTTCTGCCACTTGTAAAATGTAACGACCTGTTTAGTCGTTTTGGGTAGAAGATTTTAATTTCGGAAAAACTGGCTGATACGACGGACACCACGACTGACCGTCGTGGGCACGATGGACCGTCGAGGGTGTCTCGTTGCAGAACACTTAGAATTTTGAACTTGAGTGCTGGGAACAACTCTCTGAACGTCGTGACGGAAGTGCAGGACGGACCGTCGTGGGCACGACGGACCGTCACAGACTCTTGGGTGAAAATGAAGTCTCTGACCGTTGCGACGGACCTGCAGGACGGACCGTCGCAGGCACGACGGACTGTCACAGGCTGCGTCATCCCAGGCGGGGTCGGATTTCTGGCTAATTTCTAAAGGGGCGTTTTGGACCATTACGGCTTTAATTTATAAAATTAGTGGGTTAATGTTATTAGTTCATTTCCTTGAGGGTTAAAGGACTAACTTTGAGTTAGTTGGTGGGTTGGTTTCATCACTTTTGATACTTGAAATCTTGTGATTTAGGGCAAGAAGAGGAAGGTTTGAGGAAGAAATTAGAAAGAGAAAGGGAAGAGAAAAGAGAGGCGCTTGAGAGAGAAGGAGCAAGGCTTCCTTGAAGACTTCTTGCTTGAACACAAATCCTTGTTGAAGGTAGGTTATGGTTTATGCTATTAGTAGTAAACTCTTAATATCAAATGATATGTATTGGGTAATCTGTAAACCCTTCTATATGCTTAATTGTATGCTTGTATGAGTGTGACTATATGTTTGTGATGAAATAAGCATGATGAAGCTTTTGAACCCTAAATCTTGAAGAAACCCTAATTTACTTGCATTTGTGATGCCTTAGTATAAATGAAGGCTTGATGAACTTGTTATGAGATTTGTGATGCCTTAGTATAAATGAAGCTTGATGAACTTGTTATGAGATTTGTGATGCCTAGTATAAATGAAGGCTTGATGAACTTGTTATGAGATTTGTGATGCCTTAGTATAAATGAAGGCTTGATGAACTTGTTATGAGATTTGTGATGCCTTAGTATAAATGAAGGCTTGATGAACTTGTTATGAGATTTGTGATGCCTTAGTATAAATGAAGGCTTGATGAACTTGTTGTGAGATTTGTGATGCCTTAGTATAAAGAAGGCTTGATGAACTATGTGTCGTATTGATAATGCCTTAGTATAAGAAGGCTTGATGAACTAGTGTTTTGTATTGATGATGCCTTGGATAAAAGAAGGCTCGATGAGAATGAGGATTGGAGTGCCACGTTCCGGCACCAGGATAGAATGAGGATCGGAGTGCCACGTTCCGGCACCAGGATAGAATGAGGATCGGAGTGCCACGTTCCGGCACCAGGATAGAATGAGGATCGGAGTGCCACGTTCCGGCACCAGGATAGAATGAGGATCGGAGTGCCACGTTCCGGCACCAGGATAGAATGAGGATCGGAGTGCCACATTCCGGCACCAGGATAGAATATGGATCGGAGTGCCATGTTCCGGCACCGGGATAGAATATGGATCGGAGTGTCACGTTCCGACACGAGAGGAATAAGTTCTGAATCTTGAAAGATGTTCATATGCTAAATCTAATGAACCTGTTTTCCTTAATGAGTATGGTATTGAGGCGTGAGTCCTCCTGGATGAATTTGGTGATACTTATTGATGGTTGTAGTATTTGTTGTTACTACATGTTGAGTATTATAGTTGATTTGTGAGATTAACTGATATATACTGTTTTCTATTCTGAGTTGGCCGATGATACCTACTCAGTACGTGTGGTTGTACTGACTCCTACTTGTTTGTTTCTTTCTTGTATTTGTGGAGTGCAGCAAACGTGCCGTCGTCTTCAAATCGACCGCGATTCTAGCTAGTCTTCACTACACCAGATTTTCAGGGTGAGCTATGCTTCTAGCTTGGACTGGATTTTCTTCTTCCCGTCTTGATGCCTTGAAGTTCCGACCTGGACTAGCTTTCATTTGTTTTAGCTCCCTAGAATACTCTTATTTTCGTAATTTGATTATAGATGTTCTTGTGATGATGACTTCCAGATTTTGGGGATATTTATTGTATTTGTTTTTCGTATTGAGTTAAGTCTTCCGCGTTGTATCTTGTTAAGGTTTAGATTGGTTGGTTCGCTCACATAGGAGGGTAAATGTGGGTGCCAGTCGCGTCCCCGATTTGGGTCGTGACATAAAAAAATTAAATAACAATTAACTATTTAAATAACCATCTGCATGCCAAAAATGTTGTTATGCTTGTTCACACATTTAAGCATGAGAACTTGCACTCCAAATGTTGTTCAATTTTTTTTTTCTTGGTGTATAAGAGTGTCATATATTTTATTTTGTCTAAACCATCTTAGGAGTCCAATTTCTCTTGGACATTAAGTTGGGACGATTAGGAACCTTTTAGGTACGAAATGCATGCGGTGGTGGGATAGGGTTAGTTGGCTCTATGGATATGATGACATTGACTCGGTCTAAATGACAAACATTGATTTTGTCTGTCCCTATATAGAGCTGACCGAAATAAAAATTAAAAGTCGAGTGTTGATCCAAAAAGTCTCTCCTAGAGTCTCCCTTCCCTTTTGTTCATTTAATTGTTTGTTTTAATTATGTTTATTTGGGGTAGCTTAAAACAAAAATATAAAATTATTTGCCTATATGATCGTACAATTCTATCCTCTCGCTTATCTCTAATCTTTTATTTAGCGTTTTATTTATTGTTATCACCTAGTTTCGCATGATTAACTAATTGATTAAAATAATGATGTGATCTTTATTGTTCAATATTCTTATCACCTAGCCAGCAAGTTAATTAAATAAATAAATAATGAAGTGACGTTATTTGCTACTTGTAACCCCCACATAAATTGCATGAGATACGGCCTGGACCCATATTTGTAGAACTTGAGGGATGCCTAACATCTTCCCCTCGAGTTAATTTGAACCCTTACCCTGATCTTTGGCCCGTTGACCTTAGTTAGACTTAGTTAGGTTAGATAGGTCGTATGTAAAACCCATTTTTGCAACAAATAAAAAATGGGGCACGACAATTAGATTTATAGGGAGGATATGATAAGGTTGATAGAAACACAGTCAATGATAAGCTAAGATATTTGAATTCTTAAAATTATTGAGGTATGAGCTACTGTTGATAGGTAAGGGAATTTGGTTATATGATTGAAATCAAAGTTCAAGTTCCTTATTTTAAGCCTACATTCATGCATATTTTGAGTCCAAAAAGTCGGTACTTTTGATTGTTAATGAATCTAAGGAAGGGTTTCCTTCAGAGTTTTGGTTTAGAGTGAAAAGTAAAATGTCATGGGTTGGTAAAAGGATGAGATCGGTAAACGAGCTAGAGAAAAAAAAGATTTTGATATACTGAAGGGAGATTTACTAGGAGTTTATCATCGATTTTTATAAAGACTGAGTTTTTGTTTAGGTGATAAATAATGATCTATGGAAAATTGAGTGTTTTGCGTTGATTAGATTGCTCAAATTATGAAAGATGACTTAAGAATGATGTACAAGGTGAGATATAATTCTACCTGCTTATTAAGAATTTAGAGTTAGGTTAATATTATTCTATTGATGGGACTACACGGAATTTTAAGATGTACACCTAGACATTTAATGGTGAATAGAGGCTATGAGCTTATAGTATACAGAATAATTTGAGTGATCAAGAATTTTCTTAAGTGTTGGCATAAGGTATGTGATGGTTTAGAATGGTAGCTAAAGAATGGTATGTGAAAGTAGTGTGGAGTTGACTTTTGTTGTGATTTTATAGTTTTATCTCGATGGAAAGTTATCAAATTTGAAAGTAGTGTTATTAGCCTTGTTTGGTACTCGTATTTTTCATGAAATGCTTAAATAGAAAGAGAGATAGTCATAGTTTGAACATGTATTTGATAAGAATATTTTGATACTAATGATGGTTTGAGAGTAAGTTAGATGATCGTTGTTGTTATGATGTTTTGTTAGTACTAAGAGTGTTGACTTTAGTGGATGTGAGATAAACCAAGTATGTGTGAAATGATAAAAGGGATTAAACTAGTGATTATGGGTGCTAGAAAATCAAAGAGATAGAGTCAGATGAATGAAAATGCTCGATATGGGCACTATGGAAGGAGTACCTAGATTTATTCGACCTTGGTTATGTATATGCTTAAGTGACCAACTACTTCATTCTAGGCATAGTTTAGAGGATGATTCACATTATATGTCCGTGTGTGTTTTGGATTCTACGGGTGAGTCTCTAGTAGTGTATCGTGTGTACGGATTATGTTATTGTCCTCCTAGTAGGGTGAAATCATTGGTTAGACTTGTTCATTCCAGTTATAGAAGATTTTGTGTTGCTTGAGTTAGTTGAAGTATGCTAGTTTATGAGAATTTATAGGAGAGCTGCTATAAAATTTACTGTTGTTCGATAAACTTAAGATTTATCTAATCATCGCTATCATGTTTTGGCTATGTGTGATTGAATGTGAGGACCATTGAGTCTAGTTTTTTTCATTCTTAAGGTTTGTCTATAATAACCACTGAATTTTGCATTTAGATAGTGTTGTTAGAGGTTCTGTATGCTTGGATATATTGCTCAATGGATGGTTACTTGATTATTTTCTTCTTGAGGTTAGATAAGTTTAATTCTTCCTTGATAAGTAGTTGATGTATAAAGATATTTTTTTTTATAACTTAAGCTCGTGGAAAGCTTATGTTGTGAGAATGAAATATTGATAAGATCGTTATGGTTTGTGCATTTTAAGTATGTGGTGGCTGGTTCAGGTTCACTCTTGGTTGTAATCAATATTGATTAAGAATTTTATCATGGTTATGCGGGATATTATCCTGATGATTGTGTCAAGATCTAGTTGGAGAATCGGTGTCAGTTGAAAAGTTTTCTTGACAATAGCTTTGTTGTCAGTTGAGCTTGCATACAACAAGAGTTATCACTCGAGCATTGAGATGACCCCATTTGAAACATTGTATGGGAAGAGATGTAGATCTCCAGTTGATTAGTTTGATACTTTTGGAGATGAGACGTTTGCTACTAATATTTTGAAGGAATCATTGAGACATAAGGTCCCTTTCTTACCCTCACCTTCTTTTGATCGTTCGAGGATCAAAGATGGGTAAATTGATATCTAATGTAACAATCCATTTGGTTGTTTCGAGTAATAGAGATCTTAGTTCATAAAATATATTTTTTTGATAAATTCTAAATGAATATTTGGATTTTTCATAACTAAAATTATAGAATTAATGGGATAGTTTTAATAATTTATACAATTGATGGTTAAAGAACATAATTGTAAAATAAATAGTGGGGTATCTTTTACCGATCTTTTAATAATTAGGATAATAAATAATGTGTAGAACAAAAGAAAAGAGGGAAAGAAGAGACCAATAGAAAGCGGCATCGAGCAAAAATCAAATGGAAGTGGCGATGCATGTGGTAATTATTTCACGAGTTCAATTTACGGAATGGTTAAATAGGTAGGCATATATTAATAAATTATATTATTGGGGGTGGAAAGCTTAAAGGGTCATGTGTGTGCTAATGTTGTGGTATTGGGCGTGGAAGTTAGCAATTGGCTGATGGATGGTTAAAGAAGAATGAAAAATTAAACATTAGAATAATAATGAGCTAAGGAAGGATAGAAAAAATGAATAGTTAATTCAAAAAGTTTCTGCATATAATTTATGTTTCGTTCTTTTTGTTTTCTTCGATCTTTTTTGGGTTCTATGTAATTGTTGTCACCATATGCAATATACATTACGTTATTTTTGGTTAAAAAAACAATAGAAAAGATAGGTTCTTAAAAACCTATGCTAGACAAATTGTGGTGGGTAATAATTGATAATAATGTATAAGAATGTTGGATGGTCTTAGATGTTGTAATTTATGTACTTGCGGTTTGACACTACTAATTCACTAAAATGGTTAGGATGCTGAAAATTTTGTTGTAATATTATATTGTGGTTTGAGTTTTAGTTAATTGAGATAGATAATTAAATATTAAATGTGTTATATAATTCGAACACCATCAGAGCTATGATAATTGGAGGATGCATAAAAACTTAGAAACGTAATTATAGTGATATTGGTGCCTATAGAATTGTTTACTTATGGATTATGCATAGTTGATAGATTGGAAAGGTCTGAAGGTATTGAGGAAAGGAAAAGTATTGGAGGAGTAGCTTCCTTGACTTTGGTTCTTCTGTGGAGGTAGGTTATATTTATTCTATTTGGTAGATAGACTCTTAATAGTGAGTAATATGCATTAAATGATATTGTGAAGTTCTCTATTACTTGATGGTGTGATTGTGTAGCTTGGTTGTGTAGTTTGTGATTGGTCTGAAGTCTTGAGACCGTGGAACTTATAATCTTGAACCCTCTTTATCAAAATGATGCATTGAATAAAGAAGGCTTGGTGAAATATTATCAATGAATTGAAAAGTGGTAATAATAAATGATAATTAATAGTACTGTTGGATCGGAGTGTCACGTTTCAACACGGCGTAATTGATCAAAATATCACGTTCTGACACGATATAATTGGATCGGAATATCACGTTTTGACACAGTATTTTTGGATCGGAGTGTCACGTTCTGACACGATATTATTGGATCGCAATGTCACGTTCTGACACGATATTTTTGGATCGGAGTATCACATTCCGACACGATATAATGGATCGGAGTGTCACGTTTCGACACGATAACATTAAAAAAAAGATACTAAATCGACTTAATGTACTCAATCCCAAAGAGTTCATTTCCCAAAAGAAGAGTGGTGGAGGCATGAGTCCCCATTGTATTCTTGGTATTGTGATTGATTGCGTACTTACTTTAGTATTGTTGTCACTGGTTTTGTTGTTTGTTGTTTGCGATTTCATACTATTATTCACTATATATTAGTTTCTATTTTGGGTTGGTCGATGATACCTACTCAGTACATATTGCCCCGTATGAGCCCCACTTGTGTTTTTACTTTGTTTCTTTTTATGGAGTACAACAATTATACATGTGAATTCAACTTGCCCTAAGTCTAGCCAGTCTCAAGCATATAAGGTTCCAGGGTGAGCTATCCATTCAAGCTCGTATTGGATTCTCTCGTTCATGACATGATGTCCTATATTTGCGGACACATATCATTTTATTCTATTATTTGGTGTATTTGATACTCTTAGACCTGGTATTTGCAGATTAGATGTCCTTGATGTGATGAATATAGACCTTAGAGGTTTAGTTGATTGGGTACTTCAATAAGTTTTGGAGCTTCCGAATTATTGTTGTTATTCGTAGTTAAATTATTGGCATATATTAAGGTTTGGATTCCTTGTTTAGCCCATTTAGGTTGTTAAGTGTGGCTGTCACTCACGACTCATTTTGGATCGTGACATCTACATAGATTTAAATAAAATATTGTAAATTTTTTAGCGACAATGTTTTGCATTGTCTTCCTTCCAATTAGCAATTTTGTTATTATTTACTTTTCATTTTATTTGATTTCAAAAAATTATCAGTTGAAATTTTTTCTTCTCACCGAATCTACAAAAGTGGTGTCGATCACAGATTTTTACTTCTAATAATGAAAAACGAAACTCGAGGACTAGAGATCAAAATCGGCTGAATCTAGATGACAAAAAGCTAAGTAGAAGAGTCCATAATACAATTTGATACAAGTACGAGGGTCCAATAGACTATTCTGCCTATCTTTTATATAAATGATTTTTTCAAGTACTTTTTTAATTATTATTATTAAGTAAGATTTTATCAATTTAATACTGAAAAACATCTTTTTATTGATATAATTAATGTATGAACTATTAACATAATCCTATAAATAATAAATTAATAAGCGTTAAAGATAAGAGTTAGAATCATAGAATCAGATTTAAAAAGTTGATAACTTGGTATACCTACTTCAATATGAAAATTAACAATGAAATTTTAAAAGTTACAATTCACTTTGTTCAACACTTTTCGACTACTAATTTATATTTTTGAGAGCGTATTACTACTCCTCTAACTATTAAAGATATGAAAAAATAGAATGCAAAAAGGAGTTAAAGGGATAACAATCTGAGTGTTAGTGAAGAAAATGTTAAGATCCCAAAACAATGTTTCCTTGATTTCTTCTATTTTAATGGGATTAAGATGCATAATTTTTTATTTGTAAAACTTTGAGCCCCCAAAAAAATTGGGGCATAAGGCCAATTCCTTAAATTTTGAAGGGAAGAGTCAATCCAAATTTCAATATGTCTATTATTTGAATTTATTCTAGTTTTCATGTTGTATATTGTACAATGAAATTTGTATTTTTTTTTATTAGTTTAAATTCATTCAAACAGGTATACTAAATGAATCTATAGTTATTTAAGAAACATATTTGTATTCATGTATTTTTTTACTGTGTATTTTTTCTTCAGAATCTTGTATCCTTTTGCAAGTCGTATTCATTCCGATATTTTTTTTATTTGTATTTGTATTCATTCTAGTTTTTATGTATTATTTCGTATAATAATATATAAATACAAAAAAAATGATGAAAAAGTGAAAGCAAAATATAAAACTGAAAAGGAATAAGTAAATATTTGTTACATTAATTCTTAAATAAGATACATAACCAGTTGACATACCTTTAAAATGAATACAAATTAGGAACAAATATCATGTTCATAAACTATGCAATATGACTTTTGAACGAGTACAAATATTAATAGCATGGACACGATTTTAAATATAAATTGAAAAATGATACAACATTCTGAAGAAAAAAATTTATAAAAAAAACATACCTTATAAGAAGTTGTTCTTCCTATATATAAAATATATATCTAGTTAACATATATTTTAGATGAATTCAAATTAGCAACACATACAAGATTCATAAACTATGGAACGTGAGACTTTGAATGAATACAAAAATTAATAGTATGTATACTGATTTAAATACTATTAACAAGGGATACAAAAATTCTAAAAGACAATTATAAATTCAAACAAACTAATACGAAATTGTTCTTCCTCAACTTGGTCTTCAACAAGTTTCTTGAAATCTTTGGCATCCAATTAATAGTGTCTTTGCATAATAGAGGAAAAATCTCAAAAGATACTTGGTAATAATGTATTTACCTTTATGAATGGGTGAAAAATATTTTGAAGAAATGGTGAATTTCTTGAATAAAGTAGAGGAAAATAGAAGAGAAGATTTTCTTGAACAAAGAAAGGAGAGAATAATGGTGAAAAACTCAAGAGAAAGAAATGAGGAATTTTGGCTGAAAACCTAGAAAGAGGAAACGTAGGTAATGACAGTTTTTCTTCTTCTTTTACATCGATAGAGAGTAAAATTAGTCCAATGTGGAGTCTAATTTGAGAAATAAATGGAAAGACGATTACTTATATTATGATACATTTTATTTGTTAAAATGTTGGCATATAAGACATTTTCAATAATTATTTTGAATTATAGATGTTTTTAATAATTATGTTAGGGAATTTGACTAGTTTACTAATTTTTTCAATAATATTTGGGGGGAAAAGGGCACATAGTGTTTGTCCGTACAATTTTTCATAATTTGATGAATATTTTTGGCAAATATCTCAAATTCTCAAATAATAGTTTTTTTTATAATTAAGTCAAATCTCATTATTTGAGATTTTTTGAAAATTAAAATTTTACACCAACTTTTATCTTTTACAAAAACACCATCTATAGTAATGTTTGTGTTGTATTATATAATTTTTTACGTGAACACCAAAGTAGTGATGAAATATTCAGTGAATATGAAAGTAATGATATGGCTATTGATGAAAATGATGAACAATCAGGTCATGGTAACAAAGTCGTGTGTTTTGTTTACTTCACGATATATTGAATGATGTTTGTTGCACTCACTCCAAACTACCACATTGCTCTAATGTCATGGACACTATTTGTTATTTATTGCAAATAAGATTCAATTGACTTGTAATCAGTGGTGTAGTCAAAAATTTTACAAAGGGTATCCAGGAATTAAATTAACTAGAAAATGATGAATGGTTGTACAAAATTTTTAAAATCAAACTACTTAGTATAAATAATTAAAGTATATTTATGAACAACTGTGCAAAAAAATTTTAGTTAAATTACATAAGTTTAATGTGTATATTAAGTTTAATAAATGTGATCGGATAGAGAGAAAAAACAAAAGAAAAAAGAGAAAATTCAAGTTAGAACAACATTATTTTTATGCTTCGAACGACGATGACAGTAACAACGAGACTTGAAAAATAAAGAGTACAATCAAGTTTAAGTTTTTAAAAATGAATTCTATATGGAGCCTTTCTTGCTTTTAGTTGTTTTATATAAAATTTCAAGGTTATTTATTAATTTATATTAAATTTTTTTTAAAAAAAAAAGAAGTCAAATCAATTAAAATTTTGATTGGCTTCTAAAAATTTTAATTTATTTTAAGTAGCATTTAATGTACCATTTTACTTATATATACGGTGTAATTTTTTGATGTTGGACACCCTGTCATCACTGTAGCTCCGCCCCTGCTTGTAATACATTATTTTTACTAGTTTTTAAACTTTGTGAGTATAAATCATATTTTCTAAAAAAGTGAAATATATTTTTCAAATACTATGACCGAACAAATGGTGAAATTTCACCCAAATAATATTTGCCAAAAATATTTGAAAATTCATGGTCAAACGCTAGCTAATGGTTGTCTATTGATGCAGTTTTTGCAATTGATTTGACATATCATAGAAACAAAAAAAATACATTATATACATTATTTTGTTTAAACTCAAACTCATTTAAGCTTTATTTAAGGATGCTCAAAACATAGCACTTCAATATCTTTAATTTTCTATTTTTCTTCGTTTCAACCACAAAAATGTCTTCTAAACCAAAAGTTAGAGTTTCAAATTATTGGGATGGTGAAATAACACATGAATAATTACCGTTCATCATATAATTGTCCCCCTAAATACAAAGCTAAGTATTCACTTAATGTCCGATATAGAAAATCTCTATTTATTAAAAATTGGGTATAAACAGTATTGATTATAATTTTCTTATAGTTGAAAAATAACCTACTTTTTTTTTTATCACAAGGACAAATAAATTTTGAAGAGTGAATAATCTGTAATGAGGAATTTTTTAGAGTTTCAAACGACTACATAGATCAAATCAAGTTAACAATGCTTGAAATCTATGCTAGGAAGAAGCCTAAGACTAGTCAACGACGTTCTCCTTTAGCGGCCAATGTCCATCCTCAATTAAAAAATCGTAATAGCCTTGATGCATTCACCATAACTCAATCCAATGATTTTCTTTACATGATTCATTTCCAAATTATTCTTATCGATCAATATGATTTTAATTTGAACGAAATTATTATTAAAAGTAACAGATTATACTTAATAATTATACTTTTTATGAAACAAAATTTTTCTTACATTATATAAAGTATAAGAAAATTTACAATTTATAAAGTGGATAAAAAAGTTTCACTTCTTTCTTTCTAGCTCTTGACCTAATAGTACTTTAGAAACGAAGCACTACTGGAATATATGTTTTTACAAAATTTGGAGTTCATTTATCACTTCAACGATGTAATTATTACCTTAATGATAAAATTTTCTACCATATGAAGCTGACATGTCAAATGTGAATATTTAACTAAATGGTGTTGCGTAAAATTAATTAAATTTTTCTATGAATCTAATATTACTAGGGGGTGTCCGTGCAAGGCACGGGCGTGTTTTATATTAACGTGAAAATAAAGGATGTAGTTGTGTTTTAAATATATATCATAAGTTTTGTGTAACGTTATACACGTAGCTTGTTGCTAAAGAGAAAGTATAGACGTTAGAATTTTGAAATGATCACTAAAAGTAGCTTGGTGCATGTCGAATGTTTATCGTTATCTGAAAAAAGTAAAATATTTAATTGTTATTTAAGAAGGTGAATCTCTTTTGGTCACTCAAAATAGTAATTTCAATGAAAATTTTAAAAATAACCAATTGAATCATTATATTCCTCTCGAAAAATCGAATAAAGCTAATTTAAAATCCCTTAAATGTCTTAGAATAAAACAAAATTTGTTATTCCAACCTTTGTATACTTTGTATACCACCCCATGCAACCGTGAAGAGAAACCAAGAGTGGTCCAAGTGTCCTTTTGGTCAGTGTTTTAACCCAAAATAACTATTTTCTGAAATTATTGAAAATGGCTATGTAGCCTCTACTTTTTCTTTCTTTCTTTAACAATATAGAACTTGCTAAATAGTATATTTAATATCACTTTGTGTATAAGTTGAGGAGAAAGCAGAATTAAAAGTTTGGGGGTTCTAAAAGAACGGTGGTTTAGATCAAGTGGGGGTTTAAAACCAAACTCTAGCATTTCACAATTACTTTTTTATCACTGAACTAGGTTCACTAGTTAATTTACATATATATTTATTTGATTTTTCAGTACAAATATAGGGTATACGAAAAAATTACTAAATTCATTTAAATCCACAAATTTCCACCTTGCTCCGCCTCTGTGTATAAGTAGCGCCCTTTAAAATCATTTTTTTAAAATTTTATTTAGTTGAGTGAGTTTGTGTCTAAATAACGTTCTATTGGTACCAAATAGGGGTTAACATTCAATTGATTGATTCAGTTCATTTTCTGAAACTTTTTATTTGAGTTTTTTCTTTGATTAAAAGTTAAAAATCAAACCGACACCAGAAAGGCAAAAATGACAAGATCAATAAAATTTTTGGATTTGACATTCTCACATTAGAAAACTTAGAATGTGTCGAAACATTCAATTTAACATTTGAGATACTTTGGATTTTTTTTTTCTTAAATCTAAAAGTTTGTTGAATCACGATAGTATGAATTAATTCAACTATCTAACCATATACACATATTAAATTGAAGTCGTGTATATATATATATATATAACTTATTTTAAAATTTTAAATTTTTTTCATATTTGTTTGGTAAATTCGTCATTCCTTTGAGTAACATAAGAAGTTTAGAATCAATGGCCATT
Organism: Solanum peruvianum; assembly: GCA_027705065.1. Taxonomy (NCBI): domain Eukaryota; kingdom Viridiplantae; phylum Streptophyta; class Magnoliopsida; order Solanales; family Solanaceae; genus Solanum; species Solanum peruvianum. The sequence continues at coordinate 70,575,865 of JAKWJD010001755.1, forward strand.
TTTGCCATCTTCTTTGATTTTCATGTATAATCATGTGGATATATTGTTTATAATTATACATACACGATTATATTAGGAAATACTGAACTACACTATTTTAATTTATCTAATTCCATTAATTTCCTATTAATTTATTAAATTTCAAAAAAAAAAAAAATTACCCTCTCCCCCAAACCCCCAATGATACTAATTAACTTTACACGTTGAAAACTTAAAAAGTTAAGTTAACCTTTCCAAAGTTAGATGTTACCGTCCCAAGTAAAAATTAGTTTCATTCCCCCAAAAATCTCGCCTTCCCCAATTTTTCTCACAAAATTTTCCCCCTAATTTTCAGTTACAATTGTAAATCAAATTTGAAATTCAAATATTCTATGGATTATTATCAATATTCATCCGAATTTGAATCCTAAATCAGGTATATCATCATCTACATTACTACTTTTTTAAAAAAAATCGATTTTTGCGTATTTACTGTGCTTATTGTTCAAAAAATTATATTGTTGATTTACATAATCAAATTCTATGTAGATCTAAGTTCTTTATTGTTACATCAAACTATTGTCATGACAAAACCAAGCTCTAGCAAGAAAAATTCATCAAAAAAAAAACATGCATCTACTTCTAAAGACCCAAAAACCCCAAAGAAGAGGGGCAGAAAGGCGGCACCTCCTATTGTTCGACCAACATTACCAACGGTAAGTAAATTTTTTTCAATATACTTCATGATTTTCATGTTGTTTCTTTAGTTTGTTGATTCTCTTTGTTAAATGTCGTTTATATTATATATGGAATTTTGTGTTTTTTAGTTAGTCTGATGAATTATTTGATAGTATTAATCTGATGAATTATATTAAGTATCGCTTTAATCTTATCATAATTTTTGTATATATTTGTTAGTATGCTCAATTATTTTTATTAAGTATCATTTTTTATGCGCTCGTGATAGAATGATTCTTTGTTTTATTTTTACTTATATTTCATATATATTAATGGGTAATAATTACTAATTACGTATAGATATGTTATAAGTATCGATTTGTATATCTACATAAAGTATCGATTTTTGTTATAACAACATGATTTTGCATTCAATATAAGGTATCAAATAATAGTATATGTGTATCATACAGTCATATATCTGTTATTTAAGTATCATATTTATATGAATTATTGATAAGTATATAAAAATTTAAGTGTCAACAATTATGTTTATACATCTAATTGAAATTGTGAATGTGAGTATGTTTTTGATGTGTTTGGACATGAAATTTAATGTATAAAGAATATATTTAACTTTATTGTTTCGTTTATATATAGTTTTCAAATCATATTTGTAAGTTTCATGTTAACATGTTTAGTTATATTTATTATCAGTACTAGGCAATTTTTAGTATCATTTAAACAGAAACATTATTATATGCAGTCAATAGTTTAGAAACTTTTTATATATGTTACAATTTGATAAAACTTTAAGTATCGATTTTTTCTCATATTTATGTGCCCTCATGATAAACTGATTTATCTGTTAATTTTAGGTATTTTACATATATATTAATGTATCATATATACTATTTAAGTATCAGTTTGTTATATATATTTATTTGTATCTTTATATAAAGAATAATGAAATTATTTGCTATTTGTGTCTCTTTCTATGTTGCACACGAAATACAAAGATGTTTAAGTTTAATGTGTTGCTGTTATTTAGTATAAATTTGAATGCAAAATAAGGTATCAACAGATACGGAACACTTTTATGGAAGTATGATATGGACAAAGTCAAGGCTGAATATGTTAGTGATAGCGACGATCCAACAAGGACAAAGAGCAAGTATACTACACAGGCAGAAGGTGTATTGGTTGATGTTGATTAGTTAGGTTTCTATTATGTTGAACTTACGTTAATCAATATTTTGTATTACAACTTCTCTTTTTCGTTCAATCTTTCTAAGTAGTTATTAATTCGAAGAATTTCTTTTGTCAAATATTTGTCTCAAATTATATAAGTTAATTAACAGTAACTATAAATTATTTTTGTAAAAGTAAGATCTACAAAATAACTGATGATACCATATAAAATTTGTTCATAGTACACCTCATACTTTATTTACACAATTATTACATAGAATGATACAAAATAATTTGATTAAAATGTCGTTGTTTTTCAGTAATCTCAAGATATGATACTATATTATAATCATATACAAAATTTTCATAGAATTATTAAGTATATGATACATATTTTAGTATCAAAAATAACATTAGTCTATCTTTAAAAATTAATACAAATTAATGTAATCAATATATTTAGTATCATTCAGCAGTTTGAATAATATACTATATATATATATATATATATATATATATATATATATATCATATATATATATTATATATATATATATATTTAGGATAGGTTATAATTTTGTCAACTTTGTGTCTCCATTATATAACTTAATAACAGTGCGTATAAATTTTTTGTAAAAGTAGGATCAACGAAAAAACTGACGTTACCATATAAACTATGTTCATAATATACCTGATAATATACTTACATTATTACATTACACACTGAATGATACAAAATAATTTACTTATAATGTCACTGTTTTTTCAGTAAACAAAAATGTATGATACTATATTATAATCAGTTACACAATATCCATAGTATTTTAAGTATATGCAACATTTTTTAGTATCAAAAAATAAATTTGTTTAACCTTAACAATTAATACAAAATTATGTAATAAATATATTTAGTATCGTTCAACAGGTTGAGTCATACCATAATCTATCTATGTGGTGAGTGAGTGCGTGCGTGGTGTGTGCGTGAGTGCGTGCGTGCGTGCGTCTGTGTGTGTGTGTGTGCGCGCGCGCGCGCGTGTCAACTTTTTGTCTCCAATTATATAAGTTAATTAACAGTACATATAAATTATTTTTGTAAAAGTAAAATCTACAAAATAAATGATGATACCATATAAACTTTGTTCAAAGTATACCTGATACTACATTTACAATTATTATACAAACTGACACAAAATAATTTACTTCCAATGTCGTAGTTTTCCATAAATCAAAATTATGATACTATATTACAATCAGATACAACAAATCTATAGTATTATTAAGTGTATGATACATATTTATAATCAAAAATAAATTCGTTTATCTTTAACAACTAATACAAAATTATGTAATGAATATATTGAGTATCGTTCAGCATATTAAATTATATACTACTCTGTATACATTTAGTATCGCTGTTGTTTTGCATTTGGATATACAAAATTTTTGTTATCAAATACATTAATATATTTACCATTATATGTAAATGAGATTAACAAGTTATAAATTGGTTCAATTTCTTTAAACTTCATATAATACAGTCAAAATTAGATATATTTAGTATCAATGTACATTTTGTAGCTTGAAACATTCACATGGTTTTAATCACATCAAATGAAAAAGTTCAAATCTTATTAGCAAATTAATAATATCCAGAAACATTATTACACATCAAACATAAAACAAGAAAAAAAATAATCATCAAGAATTTAGTATCTCTTCAACACACACGATGACACCTTTGTCGCATCGAAATTCAGTATATCTTCAACATCTTTATCTAAAGTATCAATGCATAGAGGATACGTTCCGAATCCAACCTCATGTTTCTTAATTTCTATGTAAAATTTTAAACCCATATCATTTCTAATACACAATGGAGACGAATTACCTTCAACAACATATCTAATCTCGATATTTTTTCTTTGATTCATCAATACTAGCTCAGCCGCAATTGCTGAAATAAGATCATGAATGAAATATTTTCCCAACCACTATCTCATCACTTTTGTATCGCTCATATATAACATCACTTTCCCATATTCCAGAATGTCGTAACAAGATCAAAATATTCATTTTTGAATCTTCACAAATTGCGTTCTTGATTTTTGTAAACAAGCTCAATTTTTTTTTCGATTCACAATTTGAAGTTTTCAATATTTGAAATTTAATAATGAGATAAATTAGTACATGATGTTTATGCAGATTAGACGCTTAATTTGTTAATGTCAACGTAATTGTGGATAATTCTTATCCTTTTATTGTGTCGTAACAGTTAAAAAAAATAATTAAAGTATCCGCCCGCTATAATTTAAATATCATTTTATTATTTTAAGTATTTTGATTACTCTAAAAAAAAAGAATTTTTGGTAAATATGGATAATAGGGATAAAATGTAATTTGTCCCTTAGAGTATATGATTTGTCTAATTTTTACATTATATAATGCATCTATATTGTATAACAATGTATATAAATATATATATACATCTCTTATACATAATTATACACATTACTTATTTAATTTACGCAATACATATTATATGAATATATATTCATCACTTATACATAGTTATATATCATATATTCATAGATATACACTATTTATACAATATAAATACATCATATATGCATGTTGTCAGTAAGCTAGAATATTTTTTGATCAACGGTATATAGATGTAAGAATCCCACCTGACCCATCCCCACCCGAAAAGAAAAACACTGATGCAAATTTTGTGTTTTCTTATTCAGTTTTTAGGCTTCTTTCAGTTTTTAGTATGAATGAGTGAGCATTTTGCCTAAACAATAGACGCGGGTAATAAATAAGAGAATGTAATTTTAGTTATAGAATTTCTCAATTCTGATATAAGGTAGATCGAATGTACTTATTCGATCTAATAGAGTTATTTTGTAGTATTCAGATTAATACCAATTCAAGTCATTTCATGAATATAATGTGACCAATTAATTAATCAACAAAATCACTTGTTACAAATAAGATTTTGTTATTGCATCGGCGGAGATAAATATTGACTAATTTATCTAACATTGAACTCGATAAGATGAAATAATTAAATACTTGAAAAATGAGATTATTCAAAAATATACATTGAATATTGATATTACACATTTTAATTTTCGATAGTAGACTCATAATTAAAAAAGGTGTTTCGTTCAAAAATTTAATTGAGCCATTCATGTTTTAACCTGAAGTTCTCAAACAACTCCCAAATGGTTATTCCCTTACAAAGTCTCAAATCCTAAAATAAGAGCACTGAAACTTAAAATTTAGAATCGACCTGTGAGGTAAATGTACTTTAAAGGGGATGTTTGGTGTGAGAGATGAAAATAAATAGTGATGGATAAAATTTTATATCATGTTTACGATAACTTATTTCATCATTTATATCATAGTGATGGAATAAGTTATTCATAGACATGGTGGGATAAGTTATCACATATTCCATATGCACGGGGATAAGCCATCTCAGGGTAACTAACCCTAAAATAATTAATTCTAAAATAACTTATTCTCAATCAAACAATAATTTATGATATTATAGTTAAGTGAAGTAGTTTAATATAACCGACGTGTATATCTAAGTCTATCTTATACTATATTGTGGATCACATTAATATAAATGTCACCAATTACTAATGAATAACATTTGAATTATGTTTTATATAGTTTATTCACAATAGATTTGTACAAATAATTTGTGCACGGATTTAATTATCCTTTCAATGGATTTTTATATATTTTTTATTTTTCATATAAAATTATATTCAAATATTTTATTAAAGTTTATTTCAATAAGAAAAATATGGTAATTCTATTTTTCTGAAAGATCTTTTAATTGGAGACTAAAATATCAAATCAAACATCTAGGGTGATATTTGTTTGAAGTTTTCAAAAATTGAATTTCAATTTTTGAGTTTTTACAAAAAAAAAATGCAAGGGAAAAAAGTTTAACTTCGTATAAAAATTCTGGGTTGTGTTTACACTTGACATGTGCTCAAGTAATTTTCATATTATCTTAATTCTCAGACTTATGTTATATCTAATTTTACATACATCTAAGTAATTGCTTGGTTTGCTCATGCATCATGTTTGTTTTTCCCTATGGATTTTATATTTATTTTCTATTAATTAGTGAAAAAGAAATTAATCATCTTATGAAAATAATAATAAAGTACATTAGTTGATACGTGCATTATTATTTATTACCAACCGTTGTTAGACAAAAATAATACAGGACAAAATTTAATTTGTTTAAGATAGATCATTTATATATCCCAATATATATCAGGTATAGGGAAGAATGTAAAATTGTCCATTTTTTGAGGTCTTAAAAGAAGCATAAAAACTTTTAATTGAAAAAAAGATACAACTCAAATTCCTTCATAATCGTAATCAATTTTAATAAAATTTCCATGTATGTATTCTGATATATATTATTTATTTACTTATAAATTATATTATAAAATAAATAAAGAAAAAGCTTTTCCAAATGCTCTTCATAACATGTACTCCTATTTCTGAATAAGTTCTTTTTTGCTTTCGAAAAGAATATAAATAATTACCTACAATTCAGATAGTACGTTACTCTTTTTTATCCTTATCATACATGCACAATACTTTAATTTATGTACGAGAAATGTCATGTGTTCTTTTTATCTTATAGTACTATTTTTTATTTTAAAATATTTTACTAAATATCACAACATAAAGTGCTTTTATTTAAAATTATTTATGAATCAATTATCTCATATTTGTATATATAATAACAAAAGATTGAGTATTTAGTAGAGTAAGTAATTGTTTTGAGTCATAAAATAATACCAACTTCAAAGTATTAATGATATTTTCATACTATATGCTAAAATTTGTACTGATGGTCTCAGTTTTGATAACTGACACACAAATGAATCAACTCTTTTAAGATTCGAATTTACAGCTTCCTCGTGTCTTTCTTTCAAACAAACAGTTCTTATTTTATTTTATTTTATTTTTTCGTATTCGTTTTACAGTAAGAAAAACAGTAATTTGACATGACTTAAATTTATAGTTTGAAATGAGTGATCTAAAATCACTTTGATTTTTAGTTGAAGTTTTGTTAACACATGTTATTTGAATTTCTTAAATTATATTTTTTTCATAAACATAAATTTTTTTTATAAGTTATGAAAATTTATGTATATTTTTTAATTTTTATGATAAGCAAATCATAAACATTGAAATATCTTAAGACGTCGTATTAATAAATGATATATATGTGTGTGTTTATGTTATAAATAAATATTTGTGATTATAAACTTTCAAATACATATCATTGTATAAAAGACCCCCCCATTAACAATAGTATAAGAAATTAATTATTCTTTAATATAATCTTGAGATGGATCAGATCTGTGAAGAGGAGAAAATGAATGCCCAGTTTGGAGGTGTGATAGGTTGAATATAGATGATTTTAGGAGATATAGAGATAGACTGAAATAAGTATTGAAAAATTGTAATTAAACATGACATCACACAACTTCACCTTACTGAGGACATGACTTTAGTTTAGGAGGTTGCGGTGGACTCGTATTAAGATAAGAGCTTCCTAAGTTAGTTGAACGTCGTCTCGCTTATTCCTCTTTACTATTGGTTGTGATATTCTTGTAGTTTTTCTTGTCTATCTCTTGAGTTTGGTTATTATTTGTGGGTTTTTACACTGTGATTATCGTTGTATCTTGTTAAAACTATTATTTTATGATGATTTGTCAGGTTGTTTATCGTATTTTATCATCAATATCTTTGTTTCTATTATTTCTTTCTCTATATAAGCTACTTTAGATTATTTTTTCTCGAATTATAGGTCTATTAAAAGGCTAATGTTTTTGTATACTTTATCCTCACCTAATCTTATATTACGAAACTACATTAAAAATATAGTAGTATTTATTATTTCCTCTGTTTAAAAAATATGATCTCTTTTAGTCTGTTTTTGAAAAAAGAATAACATCTTTCTTTTTTTAGTAACAACTTTTCACGTGATAAGTTTTAAGCCACAAGATTACGAGATAATTTTACACATTTTAACATAACTTTAATTTAGAATCACATAATTAAAAGTCTTCTTTATTTTTTTAATTTTATATCAAGTTAAGTTAGTCAATTCTTACAAAACGGAGTGAGTAATATATATTTTGAAAGTTCTTCAAGATAATTGGAAAAGCATAATGTTTTTTTCCTTGAAAAAAAAGAAACTAATAAGTGTAGAATGGCACTTGTGATTGAAGTGACAAAAGTAAAAGTCCTGAGAAGCATTGGGACTTTTTTTCTGTCCTTAAAGAAAAGTACGTGTCGAAATTAGAGCGGCTAACACCCCAAAATCGTATTAATTAATTAATTCTTTTTAGTTGGAGCCTTTAAAAGAGGTAACCCCTCTTCAGTCTTCAGTCTTCAGACACCTTTAACAATTATCAATTCACTATTCTACGTACTATCTCTTACTACTCTCAATTTTAACGCACTGAGAATTATACGTGGGGCTTAAATCTTAATTTTATAAAATTTATATTCTTGAGAAATCGTTTGGTTATCAGTTAGAATTATATAGATATTAATTATACAGGATTTAGTTAAATATGTATTAGTTATGTATGGCTTAGTTATGCAGATGTTAGTTATGCAGGATTTAATTATGCAGATATTAGTTATGGAAAATTTAGTTATATTGGATTTAATTATGCGGATATTAATTATGTAGGTATTATTTAGTTGTGTAGAAATCACAATGCATGAATTATTAACTATGAAATATTAAACTAATTGTAAATTATTTATATATATTATTTACAAAAATAATAATACATGCTAATAAAATGTGCAATATATTGAATAATATATAATGTTCATATTTGATTAGCATATGTACTGAAAAAAAATATACAATCAAATTTCTAATATTAAAAAATATTTATATTTTCATAAATAAATAAAAATTATAAGTTATAGAAGAAATGGAATTGGTCTACATATAAAAAGAAATAAAAATAACAAACATTATTTTTTGTCTCGGCTACGGATTCGGCTTTGGCAAATGATGGAGAGATTATTTTTTGGACAAAGTTTGTTTTAATTATTTATTTAATTAATTAATTAAATGGCCAAAATAAATTTCAAATAATTAGTTGATAACTGAAGTTGGAAATTAAGCGAAATGTTTCAACTTTTTAGTTGACTAACACGACCCGACTCGGATCCGCGCGCGACCCATTTTATTTGAACTTTTTTCCATTTTATTAAATTTCCCGCCAGGATTGTTCTGAAAGGTTGCAACTTTCAGGAACAGTCAGTACCATTTGAAAGGTTGCAAACTTTCATTAATGGTCGTGTGAATTCTGAAAGGGTTGCAACCTTTCAGAACATATTCTTCTTGCCTATAAATACCACTCATTCTTCAGAATATTTTCCAACGAATTTTTTGATCTTCTTCTTCTTCTTCTGCACACATTTTTCTTCGTGTACTTTCCTGTTGTGGATTGGTTCGCTGACAGTAGAGTTTTTGGTATCTACACTCTGCTGATTAAGATCATTTTACCCTGGGAGGTTATATTCTAAATCAAACCTCGGATATTAGAGGGGAATAATTTCCTTAAGGGGACACTGTGAGTTCAGTGGACTTGATATTTTTTTTATTTAAAAAGGTTTTTCCAGATTATGATACGTTCTTACAGATTTTATTAATTTCAGTTATTTCGTGTTTCAGAAACATGACATGTCTTACACTGAAATCTCTCCTCTTTATTGTTCCCAAGTTTGGGGCAACTTAACGGATTTTCTTAGGAGTAACCCTCATCTATTTTATCAATAAAATATGAAAGAAAATGAAAAAAATTATGTTTTCTAGGGTTTGATCCCATCAGATCCGTCAAATATAGCGACCACACAACCGTCATCATAGCGGGAAAATTCTCGTTATAGGGGGAGATGAAAGATGTCAGATCAAATTTAAATTTTGAAACTTTTGTTATGTTGTCCCAATTTAATTTTACGACATAATTAAAATGTAACGACCTGTTTCGTCGATTCGAGCAGTAGAGTTTAGTTTTGAAAATAACTGACTGTGTTGACGGACCACACGACGGACCGTCATGGTCACGACGGACCGTCGAGGGTCTCGTTCCAAAACACTTAAACTCTGAAAATTTGGGTACTGAGATCGACTCTCTGAACTTCACGACGGAATGGCAGGACGGACCGTCACACACAACCCTCTACAGAAATTAACTCTCTGAACTCTGTGACGACCCTGCATGACGGACCGTCGCAGGCATAAAGGGCCGTCACGAGTGGCGTAACCTTGACTGGGTCGGATTTCTGGTAAAAGTTTTGAAGGGGCATTTGGATTATTCATGATTATAATAACAAGTTAGTGGGTTTAATGTTAATAATTTAATTACTTGGGGTTAAAGGAGATAACCTTGAAATAAATATGGTTACTTTTATATCATCTTTTATACTTAATTATATGATAATTAGGTTAAAAAAAAAGGGTTTGAAATAAGGAAAAATAGAAAGAACAGAGAGAAGAGGGAAGAACGAACAGAGTGGGAGAAGTGAAGAGGAAAGCAAAGGCATTGAGAAGTAGATTGCTTGATCACGATTCTTCGGTGGAGGTTTTATGGTTTATGCTATTCATAGTAAACTCTAAATAGCGATTGATATGTATTGGGTGGTATTGTAAAGTCTTCTATATGCTTAATTGTGTGTGGCATGTTTTGATTTATGTAAATGGTGATGGATTATAATGATGATGATACGGTGGAAATCTTAAACCTTAAAATCTCTCTATTAATAATGATGCCTTACATAAAGGAAGACTTGATGAACTAAAGTATGAGATTAGGGGATCGGGTGTCACGAACCGACACGTAGTATTAGGGGATCGGCGAATCACGTTCCAGACACCAGGATAGTAGGGGATCGGAGTGTCACGTTCCGACACCAGGATATAGGGATCAGAGTGTCACGTTCCGACACTAGATAGAAGGGGATCGGAGTGTCACGTTCTGACACCATATAGTAGAGGATCGGAGTGTCACGTTCCGACACCAGGATAGTAGGGGATCGGAGTGTCACGTTCCGACACCAGGATAGTAGGGGATGGAGTATCACGTTCCGACACCAGGATAGTATGGGATCGGAGTGTCTGTTCCGCACCAGGATAATAAAGAGAATGAATATTGAGGGGATCGGAGTGTCACGTTCCGACACTAGGATAATAAAGAGAATGAATCTTGAATTATGTTATTATACTCAAATTTAAAGAACTATTTCCCAAATGAGTATGGTGTGGAGGCTTGAGTCCTCATAGATGTTCTAGGTGTTGTGGCCAGTGGTTATGGTACTTTTTGTTGTCACTTGTTGAGTATGGTAGTCGATTTTATGTTATTATCTGATATATATTGCTTTCTATTTTGAGTTGGCCGATGATACCTACTCAGTATGCGTTTCTTGTACTGACCCCTACTTGTATTCTTTTTCTTTGTTATTTGTGGAGTGCAGCAAACGTACCATCAACTTCAACTAGTCCTCAACTCTAGCCAGTCTTCATCACTTCAGCTTTCAGGGTGAGCTATTGTTCCTAGCTCGGACTGAATTCTCTCTCATTCATGTCTTGATGTCCTTGAAGTTCTGACATGGACCATCTGTTTACTTATTTTAGCTTCTTAGATACTCTTAGATTTAGTAATTTGAGGATAGATGTTCTTGAGGTGATGACTTCTAGATTTTGGGAATAATAAGTATTACATTTTAGAAGTTATTTATTGGTTATATTAATGAGTTTTAAGTCTTCCGCATTATATTTTGTTCGTTATGGTTGAGATATTGGTAAATGATTGGGGTTTAGATTGGTTGGTTCGCTCACATTGGAGAATAAATGTGGGTGCCACTCGCGGCTCGTTTTGGGTCGTGACAAACTTGGTATCAGAGCATTAGGTTCGTTGGTCTCATCACACAAGAACGAGTCTAGTAGAGTCTTAAAGAACGGTAGGCGGACGCCTTTACTTTTCTTTTAGAGGCTATAGGACTTTAGGAAAATTCCATTCTTTCTTTCTTTCGTGCTATTATTTGGATCCAATTAGTATCTAGGTGATACAAATTGGTATCTGACATCCTAACTCTATTTCGCAGATGGTTAGGACTAGAGCAACAACTGTGTCACCACCAACACCGGTAAGACAGGATGCGTCTGAGCCAGCCACTGGGGCTGTAGCTCGAAGAGGAGCAGTAGCAAGACGCCGTGGTAGAGGTCGCGGGAGGACGTCCTCTAGAGGTAGAGGACAAACACCTGGCCCAGCTAGTACTAGGGCAGTGACTCCTCCACCGACTGATGAGGTAGTAAGAGAGGGTGAGGAAGGGGAAAATGAACAAGTGCAAGATGAGGATTTACCACCCCAACCTACCCCAGAGATGATTAACCAGTTCTTGCCTATCTTAGCGGTTTTATCTGATCAGGTCCAGACACCTCCAGTTGTTTTCTGCACCATCACCTCAGGTTCCGAGAGTACAACATGCAACTGCTATGGCTCCCCGCATGGATGCCTCATTGAAATAGGCACGTTTCCTCGATTGACTACAGGGACTATAATGACTAGTGATCAACATGAACTTTTCACTAAATTCTTGAAGTTGAAACCTCCAGATTCAAGGGTGCTGATCTGAGGATGCCTATGATTTTCTGGTTGATTGTCATGAGTTGCTCATAAGATGGGCATAGTAGAACGATTTGGCGTTGAGTTTGTGACCTATCAGTTTCAGGGAAATGCCAAAATGTGGTGGCGGTCGTATGTTTGTATCAACCAGCACAGACACCACCTATGACTTGCATCATTTCTCTAGCTTATTTATGGAGAAGTATATACCCCGGACTTTGAGGATAGGAGGAGAGATGAGTTCCTGAGCTTAGAGCAAGGCAGGATGTCGGTTACTGCTTATGAGGCTAGTTTCGTGCACTATCCAGGTATGCCACCCAACTTTGCTTCAGTCCACAAGAGAGGATTCCGCCGTTTTGTGAAGGGATTGAGGTCAGACTTGAAGATTCCAGCCTTACAGGTAGATGCTGCAGCAAAATCCTTTCAATAAGTGGTTGATTTTGTGATAGAGGTGGAGGGGGTGAAGCCGACGATTTACCCATGGCCTCGACATCTAAGAAGTTTCGTAAGGGAGGTGAGTTTAGTGGTTCTTACTACAGGGGTCAGAGTTCGGGAGGTTACACAGCCCGGCCTATTCAATCTTCACTGCAGGCTGTAGCTGGGGGTCCATCACAGACCAGTCAGCATTCCTCTGAGTTTGGAGCTTATCCCCAGACTTTGTCGTTCTCACATAGACCTATGCTTGAACCCAGAGAGTGTTATGGATGTAGGAAAACTAGACATATTAAGAGATATTGTCCAAAACAGAGTTACAGACCCCCAATAGTCAGAGGTAGAGGTGGTCATGGAAGAGGCCGCTATTCTGGAGGACGGGGTGGCCAAGGTAATGGAGGTCACCAAATCAACCGGGGTGGTGGGCAAACTGGAGCTTTTGCAGCGCAGCATGGTAGGGGCAACGAGCAGACAGGTGATAGGGCCCATTGTTATGCTTTCCCTGGGAGGACTGAAGCGGAGACATCTGATGTTGTTATCACAGGTAATCTTTTGGTTTGTGATTGCATGGCTTCTGTATTATTTGATCCTAGATCCACATTTTCATATGTATCTTCCTCATTTGCTATTGGTCTTGATTTGCGTTCTGAATTGCTTGACACTCCCATTCGGGTCTCTACTCCTGTGGGTGAGTCTGTGATAGTTGAGAAGGTGTATAGGTCTTGTCATGTGACTTTTGTGGGGAAAAATACTCATGTGGACTTGATTATTCTAGAGATGGTTGATTTCGATGTAATTCTGGGTATGACTTGGCTTTCTCCAAATTTTGCAATCTTAGATTGTAATGCTAAAAGTGTGACATTGGCCAAGCCTTAAACAGATCCGCTAGTGTGGGAGGGTAACTATACTTCCACCCCAGTTCGTATCATCTCCTTCCTTAGTGCTAAGAGAATGGTTAGTAAGGGTTGTTTAGCTTTCTTGGCATATCTCAGGGATGATACCTCCCAAGTACCTTCGATTGAGTCTGTTTCGATAGTCCATGAGTTTCTGGATATGTTTCCTGCAGACCTTCCTGGTATGCCACCGGATAGGGATATTGATTTTTGTATTGATTTGGAGCCGGGTACTCGCCCCATTTCCATACCCCCTTATAGAATGGCTCCAGCAGAGTTAAGAAAGCTAAAGGCCCAACTTCAGGAGTTGTTAGGCAAAGGATTCATCAGACCAAGTGCATCCCCTTGGGGTGCTCCTGTTTTATTTGTGAAGAAGAAGGATGGGAGTTTTCGGATGTGCATAGACTACAGGCAACTGAATAAGGTAACTGTTAAGAACAAGTATCCTCTTCCTCGCATTGATGATTTGTTCGATCAGTTACAAGGTGCTTGTACCGTCTCAAAAATTGATTTGAGGTCTGGTTATCATCGATTGAAAATACGGGCAGCAGATGTGATAAAGACTGCTTTTCGAACCAGGTATGGGCACTATGAATTCTTAGTAATGTCTTTTGGACTAACGAATGCCCCTGCTGCTTTCATGAGCCTGATGAACGAAATTTTTAAACCATATCTGGACCTCTTTGTTATTGTGTTTATTGATGATATACTGGTATACTCAATGAGCAGAAAAGAACATGAGGAGCACTAAAGAATTGTATTGGAATTGTTGAGGGAGAAAAGGCTTTATGCCAAATTTTCTTTTTTTGCCTTCCAACTGACAAATTTGACTAAGCAGAATGTTCCATTTGTATGGTCGGACGAATGTGAAGAAAGCTTCCAGAACCTCAAGACCTTGTTGACTACCGCACCAATTCTTACCTTGCCAGTGGAAGGCAAGAATTTCATTGTTTATTATGATGCATCTTATTCTGGGTTGGGTGCAGTGCTAATGCAAGAGAGAAATGTGATTGCTTATGCTTCAAGGCGATTAAAAGTGTATGAACGTAACTATCCGACCCACGACTTGGAGTTGGCCGCAGTCGTGTTTGCATTAAAGCAATGAAGACATTACCTATACGGGGTTAAGTGTGAAGTCTATACAGATCATTGTAGTTTACAGTATGTCTTTACTCAGAAAGATTTGAATTTAAGATAGAGGAGATGGATGGAACTACTGAAGGACTATGATGTTACTATATTGTATCACCCAGGAAAAGCTAATGTGGTGGCAGATGCTTTAAGTAAAAAAAACAGGGAGCATGGGTAGTTTAGCCCACTTACAAGTTTCTAGACGCCCATTTGCTAGAGAGGTCCAAACTTTGGCTAACAACTTTATGAGGCTGGAAATATTAGAGAAAGGAGGATTTTTGGCCTGTGTGGAGGCAAGATCTTCTTTTCTTGACAAGATTAAGGGAAAACAGTTTGATGATGAGAAGCTGAGCCGAATTCGGGATATGGTGTCGCGAGGAGAGGCTAAAAAGGCAATAATTGATGATGAAGGCGTTTTGAGAATTAATGGAAGGGTATGTGTGCCCCGTGTTGATGATTTGATCTACACCATTCTTACATAGGCTCATAGTTCAGGATATTTTATACATCCTGGTGCAACCAAGATGTACCGTGACCTAAAGCAACATTTCTGGTGGAGTAGAATGAAGCGTGACATTGCTGATTTTATTGCCCAATGCCCGAATTGTCAACAAGTAAAGTATGAACACAGAGGCCCGGAGGAACACTGCAGAGAATGCCCATTCCTGAATGGAAGTGGAAAATAATTGCAATGGATTTCGTGGTTGGTCTTCCAAAGACATTGGGTAAGTTTGATTCTATTTGGGTAATTGTGGACAGATTAGCTAAGTCTGCTCACTTCATTCCGGTCAAGGTGACTTACAATGCAGAGAAGTTAGTCAAACTCTATATCTCAGAAATCGTTCGATTGCATGGAGTTCCACTTTCCATCATATCAGATAGAGGTACGCAATTTACTTCTAAGTTTTGGAGAACATTGCATGCTGAATTAGGTACTAGGTTGGATCTTAGTACTGCATTCCACCCTCAGACAGATGGACAGTCTGAGCGAAACGATTCAGGTGTTTGGAGGATATGCTTCGTGCATGTGTGATAGAATTTGGTGGTTATGGGGATAACTTCTTACCCTTAGCAGAGTTTCTCATACAATAATAGCTATCACTCAAGAATTGATATGGCCCCATTTGAGGCACTATATGGGAGGAGATGTAGGTCTCCCATTGGTTGGTTGGATGCATTCGAGGTGAGACCATGAGGTACCGATCTCTTGAGGGAATCACTAGAGAAAGTGAAATTCATTCAAGAAAAGCTTTGAGCGGCGCAAAGTAGGCAGAAGGAATATGCAGATCGAAAGGTTAGAGACTTGGAGTTCATAGAGGGTGAACAAGTCTTACTGAAGGTTTCACCCATGAAAGGGGTGATGCGGTTTGGTAAGCGAGGTAAGCTTAGTCCGAGGTATATTGGTCCATTTGAAGTGCTAAAGCGCGTAGGGGAGGTGGCTTATAAATTGACATTACCTCCAGGACTCTCAAGAGTGCACCCGGTATTTCATGTGTCTATGCTGAAAAGATACCATGGGGATGGAAACTACATTATTCGTTGGGATTCAATTCTTCTTGATGAGAATTTGTCTTATGAGGAGGAGCCTGTTGCTATTCTAGATAGAGAAATGCGCAAGTTGAGATCAAGGGAGATTGCATCCATCAAAGTTCAATGGAAGAATCGGCCAGTTGAAGAGTCCACTTGGGAGAAGGAGGCTGATATGCAAGAAAAATATCCACATCTCTTTACAGACTCAGGTACTCTTTCTCGCCCTCGTTTTTCTTCATGTGATCGTTCGAGGACGAACGATGGGTAAATTGGTATCTATTGTAACGATATATTTAGTCGATTCGAGCAGTAGAGTTTAGTTTTGAAAATAACTGACTGTGTCGACGGACCACACGACAGACCGTCATGGTCACGACGTACCGTCGAGGGTCTCGTTCAAAAACACTTAAACTCTGAAAATTTGGGTACTGAGATCGACTCTCTGAACTTCACGACGGAATGACAAGATGGACCGTCGTTGGCACGACGGACCGTCACAAACCCCTCTACATAAATTAACTCTCTGAACTCTGTGACGACCCTGCATGACGGACCGTCGCAGGCTCGACGGGCCGCCACGAGTGGCGTAACCTTGACTAGGTCGGATTTCTAGTAAAAATTTTTAAGGGGCGTTTTGGACTATTCATGATTATAATAATAAAGTTAGTGGGTTAATGTTAATATTTAATTACTTGGGGGTTAAAGGAGATAACCTTGAAATAAATAGTGGGTTACTTTTATCATCTTTTATACTTAATTATATGATATTAGGGTAAAAGAAAAGGGTTTGAATAAAAAAAATAGAAAGAACAGTGAGAAGAGGGAAGAACGAACGAGAGAGGGAGAAGTGAAGAGGAAAGCAAAGGCATTGAGAAGTAGATTGCTTGATCACGATTCTTCGGTTGAGGTAGGTTATGGTTTATGCTATTCAAAGTAACTCTAAATAGCGATTGATAGTATTGGGTGGTATTGTAAAGTCTTCTATATGCTTAATTGTTTGTGGCATGTTGTGATTATGTAAATGGTGATGGATTATAATGATGATGATACGGTGGAAATCTTAAACCTTAAAATCTCTCTATTTAAAATGATGCCTTGACATAAAGGAAGGCTTGATGAACTAAAGTAATGAGATTAGGGGATCGGGTGTCACGAACTGACACGTATTATTAGGGGATCGGAGTGTCACGTTCCGACACCAGGATAGTAGGGGATCAGAGTGTCACGTTCCGATACCAGGATAGTAGGGGATCGGAGTGTCACGTTCCGACACCAGGATAGTAGGGGATCGGAGTGTCATGTTCCAACACCAGGATAGTAGGGGATCGAAGTGTCACGTTCTGACACCAGGATAGTAGGGGATCGGAGTGTCACGTTCCGACACCAGGATAGTAGGGGATCAGAGTGTCACGTTCCGACACCAGGATAGTAGGGGATCGGAGTGTCATGTTCCGACACCAGGATAGTATGGGATCGGAGTGTCACGTTCCGACACCAGGATAATAAAAAGAATGAATATTGAGGGGATCGGAGTGTCACGTTCCGACACCAGGATAATAAAGAGAATGAATCTTGAATTATGTTATTATACTCAATTTAAAGAACTATTTCCAAATGAGTATGGTGTGGAGGCTTGAGTCCTCATAGATGTGCTGGGTGTTGTGTCCAGTGGTTATGGTACTTTTGTTGTCACTTGTTGAGTATGGTAGTCGATTTTATGTTATTATCTGATATATATTGCTTTCTATTTTTGAGTTGGCCGATGATACTTACTCAGTACGCGTTCCTTGTACTGACCCATACTTGTATTCTGTTTCTTTGTTATTTGTGGAGTGCAGCAAACGTACCATCAACTTCAACTCGTCCTCAACTGTAGCCAGTCTTCATCACGTCGGCTTTCAGGGTGAGCTATTGTTCCTAGCTCGGACTGGATTCTCTCTCATTCATGTCTTGATATCCTTGAAGTTCGGACATGGACCATCTGTTTACTTATTTTAGCTTCTTAGATACTCTTAGATTTAGTAATTTGAGGATAGATGTTCTTGTGGTGATGACTTCCAGATTTTGGGAATAATAAGTATTACATTTTAGAAGTTATTTATTGGTTATATTAATGAGTTTTAAGTCTTCCGCATTATATTTTGTTCGTTATGGTTGAGATATTGGTAAATGATTGGGGTTTAGATTGGTTGGTTCGCTCACATAGGAGGATAAATGTGGGTGCCACTCGTGGCTCGTTTTGGGTCGTGACATAAAAAAATTAAGATTCAACACAAAATGGTAAAATCGATATTTAAACTTTTATATTACTTATGGAGGGTCAAACATTTTGGCTTGACTATAGTTAGAGCTCTAAGTGATCGCATAATTATGTTATGTATTATGGTTCTTAAGCACATAGTGTCTTTCGTGACAAAAATTATTATTTATGTACAAATTTAGTGTGATTTAGGGCATATACAAAGAGGATCAAGATTCAGGTGAAGATAATTTGAGATTTGAGACAATTCCAGTTATGATAGTGTTGCTTCAAAGATCAACTTAGCATTTTAATTTTTACCTTGGACATGGATGATCTCATGTGTCATTAGGGAAGGGGTTGACTTGGTGTATGTTTTTTGCAAGTGACATAATGGGGATAGATCGGACTCGAGATGAAGTTAATGATAAGCTGGAGGTTTGGAGACAAAACCTATAGACTAAAGGGTTTAGGTTGAGTATAGAGTATACGAAATGCAAGTTCAATGATACAAGTTACGAGCCATATGTGGAATGAATAATGATACTTAAGTCATCAGAAAAGAAGTTTCAAGTTTCTTGGGTATATAATTTAGATTTAAAATGTTAACAGTTCAACATAGCAACACCCTAACATTCAAATATAAAATTTTGAAAGATTTGAGGTATCAAACTATCTCCGAGCCCACTCTATTTTACTCTCTAGTTTCTATATTTAGAGAGTAAAATAGAGAATTGAGTCTCAAATCACAGTATAAAAAGCTCTCTATTCTCTAATTATAGAGAGGTGCATAGTAGTTTTTCATACTTGGAGAACTCTCCTTATTTGGAGAAATACTATTCATCTTTTCGATTTCACCTTTTCATTATTTTAATATTATTTCTATTATTTTGTAATCAACATATTATTTTTCATATAAGACTATTAAATAAACTTTTAATATTCGTAATCCTTTTTAAATGTAACACAATATTTTAAAAAATATATTATTTATTATGTATACTGCTTTCATCTTGAATTAACAATATTTCAACTTTTTTTCAATTTTCGTCACTTTAAGTGATAATTTGATATCATTATTATTTTTTACTATAAGGAATGCACAAAATTTAAATGATAAGATGATATTTTTATTAAAAAAGTACAATGCATAACATAATAATTTAAATACATGATAACAATATAATGCAAAACATTACAATTTTAAAAATCACAACAATAGTTTAATAATCTGAAGGTCCTTTCTGATTTGATAATATTCAGGAAAGAATTAATGTATGATTCAGAAAATCGTTGTGCTGTGATTGATTAAATGAGAGCTTGTTGATTTCTTTTTTCAATTATTTGTAGTTACTCTTTACAATTTTAGAATAAAATATAACTTTATATTACATAAAAAATTTTAATAAAAAGTAAATTTTATATTCAATGAAAATTATATAGGATAATTATTTCGTAAAAACTAAAAAGAACCAATTGATTTATATTATGATTAAAAAAAAAAGTTGACGTGGCAAAATGTGGTTTGGAGTTGACGAGGAAGTGAAACATTAGGACTTGGTGTTTTGGTATGGAATGGTTTCTTATCTCCTCCCCCATGCACCCACCCAACACTTTAAAACCCCACCTTTTGATCATATCAAGTGACCTATCACCCCAAACATTGATTTCACACAATAATGTTTTGTTAAATTAAATATAAATTTAAAATATGTAATATTTTATTTATTTATTTACTTACCAAATACAGTAATAAATATGCAAAAAAACTCACTCATTACAAGAAGATATTTTCTAAAAAACTAAATTCATGAAAGCTCAATATTTCTTTGGTACCAAACACACCTTATATAACATTCAAACCCTACATTTCTATTAGAAGGTAAAGGTAAATATGATTTATTCAAACTTCTTTTTCCATTATATTTTACTTAAATTTTATTTTTTGGGAGGACAAATATATATTCGAATTATCGTAAATAATATGTAGATACTTTTTGTCATACTTTTAGGACATTGTTGCTCTTACCATTCAAAAAACTAGAGCGTATATATCCTTTTTACTAACGGAAACACACGTATCATAATTTTACCCATCGATTCAACATTTATTAAATATCGGATCAACAAATAAGATTGCGTTATGTGTCTCTATTTAGTCTTCGGTTAGAGTGAATGACATATATGCTGTAATTTTTAAATTGCAGAGACAATAATGTCCCAAAAATATGACAAAAAATATCTGTATACAATTTATGATAATTCAAGAGTATATTTATCTTTTTTCTTTTTTCGTAAACATAAAGGCAAGGGTAGAAGAGGGAACTTTTTCTCCCTTTGTGAGCTCCAATAAAGAAAGAGTAATAATATGAGAGCTTTTTCAGAGGTGAACAAGTAGTATGTATAATAAGTAGCTAATGTAGCTGTATTTTCCAATGCACAAAGCAAATGGTACGTAAAAGCAAAGTAATTGAGTTGCTACTTTTTTATGCTACAAACAAACAATGCAGCCGTCCACAACCTGGTTTTATTTACCTACTAGGTTTATACTTTTAGTTATAACCTGATTATTTTAATTTTAAGGCGGGGAATTGAAATTTTATCAACAATATAAAATTTTAAAGTCAACTAATTTGCATTATTAATTTTTTTTTTATATATAATAGTAAACTATTAATTTTAAATTAAATGCTACAAGTATACTTTGATTTAATTGTACCATATAACAAACTATAGTTATTTTCGCCATTCTCTTTGGTGGAAGATCGTTCGCCACTCTCGTTTGGTGGCAGTCTCGCTTGCCTCTCTCGCTTTTTATACAAACACAAATGTATAAAATGTGTTTGTGTTTGTACAAAACGAGAGAAAATTGTATATACACATGCAAATACATATATTTTCGTCTTATACACTTATAATTATACAATAGAAATACTCCCTGCCCAGTTTCTTTTGCCTTTCTCTCTTTCTCGTTTTATACAATTCAAATGTGTATAATTTCTTCACGTTTTATACAATTCGATTCAATTGTATATTCCCTGCCCAAGTCTCTTTTGCCTTTGTCTCTTTCTCATTTTATACAAATTCAAATGGTATATAATCGTCATATACATTTATAATTATACAATACAAATATTTCTCTGCCCAAGTCTCTTTTGTCTTTTTCTCTTTCTCATTTTATACAAATTCAAATTGTATATAATTACTCTCTTTCTCGTTTTATACAATTCGTTTCAATTGTATATGTATAACGAATTATACATATATATTTGCTATGAAGCGCAATTATGCAAACTTTGTTATAGCATACAAATATGAATTTTATATTTGTTATATGTGAAAGTTGTTCTTAGTAAAATTCTAGAGATGATTAAAATAACTATAGTCCCCATGCAAATAAATTTTATATTGTTATTGTAATTTAAATAGTCATAGATTGCTATATTATCAAAGCTTGTAAGTACATATTATTAGTGTAGGTCAATTTAACATGATAACATACAAAATTTATGAACTATCGATGCACACGAAATTAATAGCATGTCTGCTAAAGTTCTGCAAATTAAAATCATGTTTATTTTTTTAAAAAGTATTTTTTAGAAGATTTGTCGTGTTTGGCCAAATTCAAAAGTACTTTTGAGCGAAAATAAAATTTTGATGGAAAAGTGCTTATTTAAAAAGTGAAGTATTTGATTAACGTTTTTTTAAAAAAGAAAATAAGTAATTTTGGGAAGTAGTAAATTATTTTTCAGAAGCTAAAAATATACTTTTTTCCATTTTAAAAATCAATTTGACTAACTTTTAAAGCTAAAGTAGATTAAATTAGTATGATTTGATATTTTAAGATTTGAATTTTGATATCTAAAAAATTATGTAAAATTACTATAAAATTTAATTTTTCTCTTATCAATATGATAGAAAGATAAATGTTAAAATATTGATCAAAATTTATATAGTTCGACTTTCAAAAGAGAAATTGTGACAAATAAAAAGAAACAAAAAGAGTAATTTTCCTAAAAGTAATTTTTTTAAAAAAATACTTTCGAAAATATATTTAGAATAACTTTAAAAAAAATGTTTTATAAAATATTTTAGAATAACTTTAAGACAATTTGGTCAAACACTACTTACTGCTCAAAATTATTTTTAGAATTATTAGCTAAATATAACATGCTTCTCACCAATATTATTGCATTGAAAAAACACTTATTTTTAGAAGCTTGACAGGCTATAACAGAATTGAGGACCAAATTATGAGCTAAGCTAAAATTTTACATGAATAGGTTGCCCAGCAATAACTTGCTCAGAATTTACTGTAATTTGATTTAAAGCTAATATTGAAGTTTATAGAGAGAAAAAAACTGTCATTATTGTAAAGGTATTCACCGGAAGAGAAAAAAGTCAAATCAAATAGAAATTGAATTCGAAATTACTCTATAAATAATTAAACAGAAATGACGATTCCAAATTTTTTGCATCTAACTCAAGCTAGTACCAAAAAGCCTATTCTTTATGACTTATAGATCTCTTCTAGGCCTTCTACCTCTAAGCAAACTGAAACTCCCTTTGCTTTGTCTCTGGATCGACTCAAATTATACAAAAAATTATTTTAAAATTTTTTAAAATCACTAATTTATTGATCATGGTTGTTAATATCTGATGACTTAACAATTAAAATTCGGTCAAGGGTGTGTATCTGGTTTTTCAGTTTGTTTTTTCTATAAATGGTTTTTTTTTTTTAATTTTTTATTTTGTAAAAGTGTAATCCAAATCGATCCAAAATAAATTTAATTTCATTTGGTTTTCTCTATTCGGTTTGATTTTTTTCAATTTGGTTATTCGGTTATGTCAATAATTAATAACATAACCAAAGTAATAATATTGAATCCCTTAAATATACTTTCTAATATAAATCATAACAAAAACCTAAAACACAATATTTATAAGTATACCTATTATAGATGTTCAAGCACAAAATATAAAAGTAATTATCGTGAAAGACAATAACCAAAAAGGGACAAAATGATTAACTCCAACTTATAAGAGTGAATTCAATTTTTTCAATTTTTATTTTTTAAAAATCGAAAACAAACCAAAAAACCAAGAAAAGTAATTTATTAATTTAAAGTCAATTCAAAAATCAAAAAATCAATTTAAAATAAAAATATAATTTAATTTAATTATTCAATTTAACTCGAATAGTGTAGACCATGTAAGTATTAGAAAAAAACAATAAGGGGCGAAAAATAGTTGTTATTAATCGCACAACATGTTGCATTTTTTTTTCTTTTAATAAAAAAGAGTTTCTTATAATAAATGTTGAAAATAGCAATTGGGGCATATGAATAGATCCGAGGGATGCAAATAAATAAATAAATTGTCTAGTACATATGTCATGTGCTCAACACCTAATTTTGACATTACTCAACATGGCAAATTGCCATATATATATATATATATATATATTATATATATATATATAATATATATATATATATATATATATATATTATATATATATATATTATATATATATATATAATATGACATTTATCATATTAGTATACTCTTTTTAAATTTATTTCTTCATAACCTTCATAAATTCTAAAAGTATGTAATAATATTTGTAAGAAATACATCATGCGTATAAATTATATATTAAAATATTTATGATTATTTTTAATAATGCACATAATAAATTTGAGTATATATATCTAAAATGAAAAGATTGTTATAAACGCTGCCATCAATTATGATCATAACTTTACGAGAAAAGATTACTGGTGTTTGCTTCTTTTATATTCATGCTCTTTCTTTTTCTTAAAATTGTTTGACAAATCCATTCTTCTTTTTGGTACCCAAAAATTATTAACTTCTGTATTTGCGTGTGTATTTTTATTCATAATGGCTAAATGAAATATAATTGTCAAATATTAATATACAATATATAATAACACATCGCTATACAATAAATATAAAATATTCAGATAAACACTGCCACTATAATAAGATTTTAATGTATATTTATACAAATAAAAGAATACATATAGCAAACAAATTATTTTTTAAAGAAAAATGAAAGGTAACATAATAGAAGTCGTCATCGTGTATTTATTTGCTTAAATATCTCTAATCATCAATAAATCCTAATTAGTATTAGGAGATTAGTGAGTCAAGAGATGTACAACTATTACATAATTCAATCTTAAATATATTAATTAACACTCATCTGAAGAAGAAAAAGAAAAGGTGATTAAACCTAAACAAGCAACTTGTTTTTTTTGTCTAATAAGTGCTAAGTGTTAATAACATGTTCTCCAATTGGCTCGATATTTTATTTTTATAATAATAATAATAATAATAATAATAATAATAATAATAATAATAATAATATAATATATATATAATAATAATAATAATAATAATAATAATAAAATAATAATATAATAATATATAATAATAATAAGAAGAAGAAGAGAAGAAGAAGAAGAAGAAGAAGAAGAATTATTAATTTTTATTATTATTATATTATTATTTTTTTTTATTATTATTATTATTATTATTTGTACATTTCTAGATCCACACTTGTGTTATTATACTTAATTAGTTATAGGGGTAGTTTGTTATAAAGATTAGATCGATAATTAGCCTAATTAATAAAGTTAGTTGGGACACTATAAAATATCTCCTTTTCGGCTAACGAGAGGTGAGTTGTCACGATCCAACCTCGCGTGAGTGTAACGAATCTTTTCGAGCATTTTTGGTAAATCAATGGTGAAAGAATTGGATCAGAGAACTTTTTTTTGACAGTGACTTGAAAATTTTAGGTTAGACCATTCTCAAATAAAATCTAAGTGAGATGTGGTCTAGCGCAATCCAATAATAGACTGAATGGTATGTCTAAGCTTAAATTGTGTTTTCTACTCCTTCCGTTTTAAAAAGAATGATCTAGATTGACTTAACACAGAATTTAAGAAAATAAAGAAGACTTTTGAATCTTGTGGTCCTAAATTAAAGTTATGTCAAATGTACAAAATTGCCCTTTAATCTTATGGTCTTAAACATGTCACGTGTAAAGTTGAAACTAAATTGTTACAAAAAAGAAATAGGTCATTCTCTTTAAAACAGAGTAAAAAGAAAAGGAGGTTATTCTTGTTTAAACGGGGAAACTATTAGCTAAGACATTAAGGAATTCATATGGCTTTGGAATCAAATTTGGATGAGTAAAACTCCCAAAATTGAATTTGGGGTGAATGAGTTAGTTTAGACTATCAAGGTTAGAAGGTATGTTGCGAAACAGGGACCTTTATAGAGAGTTTTGAGCCTTTGACTCCGTGAAAACCGTTATTATAGCGAAAAATTAATTCTCACTATAACGGGTCGTCTGTTATGGTGGAGACAATATAGCAGGTTGGACAACTATAACAGTGTTAGTTGCAAGTTATACAAAAATTTCTCTATATTTTGGGAAGAATGAGGAGAAATCATGACAAATTTCAACTAATTTTCATCAATTTCATTGATAAAAGTAAGTTGGTTACTCCCCTACTTTGGCATTGTGATTCTTAGGTCTTAGAATCCTTTTGGGTGACCTTAAGAGAGAGTTTGACTTGAATTAATGGTGGAAAAATCCTGATTTGGGTGGGATGATCATAAGTGGCTTGAGGTTTAGAATTTGGTTATAATTAGGGTATTGTTAGGTCATTATTCATTGATTGTTGTGTTTTATTGTTATTCTAGACAAAGAGTAAGCCAATGCATTACAAAAGGGGGAGATTCAAGTTCAATAGAGCTATCAAGACTTAATTCAAGATAGGTGATGGTTGTTTGTTTTTTCCGTTTATGTTATATGTTTTTGTCAATTGCTTCGTTGTACTGCATGCATGATATTATACTATAGAAAAATAAGAAACATGATATAAAATGAAATATGTTGTCAGTCATATGCAATAAATGTGCTTACTTAGGTGTATGTGTGTGATTGTTGTTCATTATGATTGTGATTGTTGTCACGACCCAAACCGTCAATTGACACTTATACTAACCATCCGGTGAGAGAAGCACTACTACAACCCAAGCCAAGCAACTAAATCAAAACTCAGGCAATTAAGGATACAAAATCATGTTTAAATAACTAAATTATTTATTAATGAACTAACACGAAGTGGTAATACAACCCTTAGAACGTGAAAGTCATTGTACAAAAACTCTACCAACAATAAGTCTAAGAACAAGGGGTACAACCTCGAAACTAAATAATACCTTAAATAATAGTTTGAGTCCGAAGGAGTGGACTTAATCATAGAGAAATCAAGACTATCGAAACAACTAGCTCACCCTTGAATTCAAAACGGTCACTAATCTTCTAAACGAGGTCTGTCAATAGCCACCTGAAGATACCCTATACTCAACAAGAATAAGAGCAAGTGCAGAATCATTACACTATGGAGGATCACGTGGCTACCCCAATAAGTGAAACACATGTAAGTAACCACGACATTATAAAACAGTCATATACCAAACATATACACTATCATCATCATCATTCACATCAACAAACATTTTCAAAATTCTCAATAATATACAATTAAATCATGTTAGAGCAACAATTAGTCCTTCAATATTCATCATCATAAGGTATAAGCGTAATCATCGCAATTATATACACAACACAATTCAATGGTCCTCTCATGGATCCCAAACCCAAATTGTTAGCTTGTCGGAACGTGGCAGTCCAATTCCATTTTCATGCTGAAACGTGGAAACTAATCCGATAGTTGTGCCAGAACATGACAACCCTGTTACGACCCGAAAGTACCCCCTAGGTGTCACACGGTATACTTGATCTTTTAGAGGCCTTATACAAGCCTCTTATCTTCATTACATAACATCATATAAAAATGGAGGGAATTAAAAACTTTTCTTTAAACATAATAAGAAAATCATTTCATAATAGCGGAAGTCTTTCTAACATATGTCTCCAAACCATCTACGAAATACATGAGTAATAATGTCTTGGATGCAGCCCACAAAAGTCTAAAACATAGTAAATGACATAAAGGGAACATAAGGGTGTTGTCCTCGAATGCTACGAGGACTCACCAATCTTCAATCCTCTCCAAACTAGGAAACTAGCCTCCAAGAACTCAATCTCCCAAAAGCACCTACATTTTGTTAGAAATGTAGGCAATATGCATTAGTATAAAGTACTAAGTAAGAAATCTGACATATAAACACAAGATATCTCAAAGGGTTAGTCAATATAATACATAATCATAAGAGACCATAACATAACATAACTATAACATAAGAATTCTAACATAGTAATTCAACAAAAGACATACATAAGTTCATACTTCAACTATTTGTCCTTCTTACTCAAGTGCAGTACATCACAAACTACCTCCAAGTATACTTGTGCAAAGTCAAGGTAGCGTCCATACTACTACCTAAGCTAAGTACCTTGTCTACTACTAATGCAAGCTACCATAACAAGCATTTTACCAAGGCAAGATCAATCTAAACCTTAGGAGAGCTTACTTTCTCAATCCCAAGCTATCATGAGACACACCATCCCAAGCTACCATGCGATCTACCATTTCAAGCTACATAGTTCAACTATCCATGAGGGAATCCATAGGTTCAACCCCAAGCTATTATATTTTAACAAACATGATTCATTCCAGGTGATTATCTTTCACATTCTATATACATGCAAGCTACTCATCATATTAGACTCATTCTATAAGCCCTAGTGATCAACAATATAACTTCAAACCCTACCTTCAAACTTTACTTCATGATCCTCATACTAGTCTAGATTTCAAGACACATTAGTTCTAAGACTTAGTCATAAGCCAATTCTAAACATACTTCATCATAAAGTCTCAATTCTAATCAATCTAGTTCACTTTCTATTATACATGCATACATTTAGGTTAATGCATGATTTCGTAATTATATTCTTGATTAAGTCCTACACATATTAACAATTCAAGAGAATCTTAATGAATCATCAATTTCTATTCAAATCCTAAACCCATATAATCTAGAAATTAGGGTTAATCATGAATTCAACATAAATTCTTCATAATCACATGAATCAATATCAATTTAATCATATATGATTAGTATCCAACCATTTGAAATTATACATACCTACAACCCATGCATTGAAAGTAACCCTACCTTAATTGGTGTTCTTCTTCACAAATTAGGGGAAATTCTGAGGGAATCCATGAGTGTAAGAACCCATGGATGAAGAGCTTTACATACGTTGAACAACTCCTTTAAACAAGCCTTAAGCAAATAACCCTTTGATCTTGACTCTTTCTTCAACCCTAAGTTTCTTCTTCAATGGAAGTTCTTCTTAGAGAGAATTATTTAAGTGGAGAAGATTTGGAGTTTATAGATTGGGTATAGTGAAAAGGGCTTGTATTGAGGGATAAAAACTTAAAACCTATTTTTAATAAATTCCCAAAGTACCCCTAGGAATTCCTACATTAATTGGACTTAAAAATAATCGTCCAACTTAACTTTAAATGTTGCAGGTGTCGTCGTGGAACAAGTTTGTGGCGTTGAGGTGCTCCCTGAAGATTTTGAAAATAGTTTTTGGGATAGAAGAATCGTGGAGACAAAAATTTCCATTTGGAGGAGTAAGCGGGCTATGCGGACTGCAACCTTGCACTTACTGTCCACAAACTTCTTGGGCAACTTCTTTGGCCAACATTTGGGTCCTTCTCGAGGACCGTTAAGGTGGTCCTTGGGGATTCATACCCAAAAAAATTTAACCCTAAACATGTACATATAGGTTTATAAACCCTTTACACTCAATTTTACCTCCATACGACACTCAAAAACGCAACTAGAAAATCCTACGTCACACTAGTTCAACAAGGCTAGTTTCTGGACGTCATGGTCGTCCTTTGATGTTTGACCTCCAACTCTTTAAAACTAAATTTAAAAGTTATTTCTCATTATTTTAACCAGTTAATAACTAATAAAACTCACGTGAAGCTCTATTTAATCCTATTTCATTTTGGGGGTCATAACAATATACCCCACTTCGGAACATTCATCTTCGAATGACACCTTCCTAAACACTTCTTAAAGGATCAACTCTAGACTAGCAGACCATCGTGTATGCATTATTTATAAATGCACACACCCAACCAAGGAGACTTCAATTCCAAGCTAGACATACCTTATGCAACCCAAGATGAATGAAGGATACAAACATACTTACTAAATTTCCAAGGAGAACTAAAATCTCCTATCTACAACATGCCCACCAAAACTTTATGGAGCCTATAATGCTCATTGACTCAATTTTGTCACAACAAGAGACAATTCCATGCAACTAGGTAAATTCTAACAAGGCCTACACACCTTCAAGAGCATACATGACTAGGTCATAGTAACACATAATCATACAAAAACCTTGTGAAAATGGCTCACTATCCTTGACTCGGGAGTAAACCCACACATGTATTTCTAACCATCATTCATCATAGCAAGGAAAACATCAAGTCCAACAAAGCAAGTCATAAAAATAAGAAAATCTGGAAATTTTCATAAATCATCAAAGAAGCACTTACTGGAAAGGAACGCAAGGAAATCACTTTTGATTATCCTTGGATAGGAGAGAATCAAATGTATTTCTCTTTGGAGCCATCCCTCACGTTAGCCTTTGACTTAGGGTAATCCTTCTTCATGTGACCACTCTCACCACATCCATAACAACTATCTCTACCGGTCAAACACCTACCCTCATGTCTATTACCACACATAGAACAAGTAGGCCATATGGACTCATTGATTTCCCCTTGTGGTCTAGGGTTAGACACCCTATCATCCTTATACTTAGAAGGATTTGAATAACCTTGTCCAGAAAACTTTTGTCGATTCTTAGAATGACCATGTCCAGTGGACCTATCATTGTCCACCTTAGTTCTCTTTTTCTCCTTCATAAGTTTTAACTCCTCTATTTTTAGGGAAAACACCATGAGACGTGAGATATCCATATATTCAACAAACATTGTCATAAGTCATTCTTCTTATACTAGTTCAAACACCCCGTCATGAACCTATTCATCAAATCCTTAGGACTTGCTACCAAGGATGGAGCTTACTTAGACAAAAGAGTGAACTTCAAGGCATACTCCTTAACACTCAAATTGCCTTGCTTAAGGTTTATGCATTCTTCCAACTTAGCCTCCCTCAATTCTCTAGGAAATAATCTATCAAGAAAAGCCAACTATAAAGTCTCCCACTCTATAAGACCGCCTCTATTGGCCTAGAATCTTTCCATTGCTCATACTAAATTTGGGTCACATCTTTCAATTGATATGCGACTATTTTCGCTTTGTCCCTAGAAGTTAACCCCACTCATCTATGAACCTATTTGGATCCTCCTCCACCTTGGAACTACTAAACTCCGGATGGTTCATTCTTAGTAACTCCTTAATTTTCTAAGCACCCATTCCACCTATAGGGTTTTCCGTAGCCACCACCTCTCTATTGGATTGGGTCGTCAAGTCTTGAGCCAACAAATTCATAGAAGCCATAAGCTTCTCTAGAGTGACATTCCCAATTGGAGTGTCATTAGAAACTTGAGGAGGAGCTTGATATCCTTGGGGAGGAACTTTATTTGGAGCTTAGGGAGGAATATCTTGATCCCCATGGCCATCTCCTCCCTTCTAGCATACCCTAGTGTTAACCATAACTTGGACAAAATCGTAGACAAATATTAGAAAAGGACCTACTAAAACCAAACTCTATGGAACGACTAAGAGAATGAAGAAGTAAGACTTTCCTAAGCATCCATAGCCTCCTACTCGGAGATATGTTGCGGCTCACACCGATGAATAAGACTATACTAGATGTGGTTTTGAGACATTCTATGTCACGACCGGGAAGCACCCTCTAATCATAACCGGCGTCTTCGTCCTCTTAGAGGCCTAAAACAAACCCTTAGCATACATCATTGCATTTCATAGGTCAATTAAAATACGAAAATTAAAAACTTTACATATTAAGTTTACATAGACTTCTCATACATAAAAAATAGTATACAATCGTCTCACGCGTAACCATCTAACATAGGAGTACACGATTTGGGAAATAGCCCTTACAACATTACAATAAGTCTCATAAGAGAATACAACATAGTATTTACAATATAGGAAATGAACAATGTCTTTAGACTAATCAAATGACATGAACTAGAGTAGTAGGCTTCGTCCTCGGACTTGAGGACTCACCAACTTGGGAATCTATCCAAGCTTCTTGAAATTTGGTCTTGAAACTCTTCAATTGCCCGAACCTACATTATTGTAGAAATTGAGAGAATATGAGTTAGTATGAACCACATGTACTAAGTATGAAGACATATGCAAGTAAAACATTTAGAAACATGCTAAAAAGGACATTTGGTTTATAAGCATGCCAAGTTAACTTAAAAGTTTTTATACACATTCCAATAATATAATCAAGTTCACAACATAGCAACAATAAGACATTTTCATATTATATGGTCATGAGTAACATCATAGTAAAGCCATAAGCACCATTTCATCAATACATTACAAGACCTTACCCATAATATCAATTCAAGTCAACTAGTGTAATGTCTATGTGAATCCCCTTAGCCCCACATAAGCTAAGTCACTATTAAAAAACCATGAGCATTGCCCTTACATCATATAACATCATAACAAGTGTACATAATCTCATACATGGCAACCTAGATCAAAAACATTTTGAGCAAGTGAATGCAACATCATATGAGACCAACATTATATAGTTATTATACATCTTTTTACTTTCATTCATTCATTTTATTTTTAGGAAACTTCACCATAACCGACAATAGACCATGTGAGCTAAACACGAAATCCGGTGTCAACCCCTCACAACGAAATAAAAGCATCCTACTTGCCAAGGTAGGACATATACATCGTAATAGTGTTTACGTGGATCCACTAGCTAGGTTTTCCTATGGGGGCACATAGTTAAGGAACTAGGAGATTGTTTCTAGAAACTATCTTCATGCCAATTTTCATTGTAGTTTCCATCTCATGAGAACTTGGTGAACCTACCTTCCTCATTGGAAAGGACACATCTCATTGTCACGCAATCGATGCTAAGCTACATATTCCCTTTTTGAATTATCTTAAAGTCTTTCTTAACATTAGTTTATATCATTAGTATTATAAGACTAACCCCTTATATAACATGATCATAACTATTAGGTTCTACAATGATAACTTCCTTTCATCACAACCCAACATTAAGTGAGAACATTACATCATAATCATGGTAATAAGATGCACGTAGGATTCACCTTCAATCCCTAACGATAAAACACCTATCATCATCTCACAATTAATCACATTCATAACATGCTATCATATTCATAATTTAATCAGCTTCCTATCATACTCATATATTCATACTTTAGTTGAATCAACAACATCAAAAATAGACCAACATAATTGAAGTAAAGTATTCATGATCTTGAAAGTCTTACCAATGGCTTCCAAGAAACCCATCCAAGATCTTACTTTCAATTCAATGATCCTTAACCAACAATTCAATCACCATCATCATATAATAGTAACCTATACAAGAACACATTCAATTATATCTTCCTCAATCATAATCAACCTGTATCACAAGTTAGGGTTAGGAGAAGAAGAGGATTCCTCGAAGTTTTAGGGGATACATCAATCCACACATATACATGCATAAATCATCAATAATATTCTAATTAATACTACACAATTCCATCTAGAAAGTAGACCCACGAAATTGGATAAAAACAAGCTTTTTGATGAACACTAAAATCAAATCTTTGAAGAGCCTCTTGGGGAAAAGAGTCTCAAGAGTGAATAGACTCCATACCTTAAAAATCCTTGAAGATTTACGAAGGAAAGTCTTGATCTTGAATCCCTAGAAAATCTTGAACTTGTTCTTCAATGGGGGTCTTTGAGGTAGTGAGAGAAACTATAAAGAAGTGCGAGTTATTTGGGTTTTGGGATTTATGAAGTGTTAGGTTAGTTTAATGACTTAGGACCCCTTGATAGTCCCAAACTAACTAACTATAACAGTCCCTAATCATTAATTGATTTATTAACTAATTACCTAACCACCCTTTCCTAAAACGTGTTTGAGTATGTGTGATAGGGGTCCATCAACGAGACCCTGTTCACGCCTCGTCAACCAAACCACGGACCCTACTATTCAAGCATGGTTTGGGACAAAGAATCCTCAGAATGGACCCAAGGCTCCACATTCTAAGTGTTAACCAACAAGCACCACCGACAAGGCGTCATCCCATCGACGGTTCGTCGACCCCCTCGTGGTTGCACACTGTCTTTTGATAGATTTTTAGGGTCAAATGTTGGGTTATCCTCAAGGGCCCTGAGGTTGGTCCTAGGGGAGTCATACCCGGGTGTTTCAACTCTAAGCATGCACTAAGGTGACCCCTAGGCCTTTTTACAAAGTATTGCCCTTAAACGACTCTTTACGCTCATTCAAAACCTAAAGGCACACTAGGTCACCTTCACTAGCCTCTGGACGTCGTGGTCGTTTCTTCATGTTCAAGCTTTAACACTTCCTAACCAAGTTAATTACCTTAATTTAGGCCTAGAAACACTTTTTTAAAGACTTAGACACTAGGTGAGACTCTAGCCTAGGTCCTTAGAGTTCTGAGGTGTAATATCCTAGGACCATTTTATAACCTTATACTCTGATACAAAGTCTGTAACGATCCGAGAGTACCCCCTAGGTGTCACACGGGCGTACTTGACCTTACAGAAGTATTATGCAAGCCTCTTAGCTTCATTACATAACATGATATAAAAATGGAGAGAATTAAAAACTTTTCTTTAAACATAATATGAAAATCATTTCATAATATCGGAAGTTTTTCTAAAACATATGTCTCCAAACCATCTACAAAATACATGAGTAATAATGTCTTGGGCTGCAGCCCACAAAGGTCTAAAACATATTAAATGACATAAAAGGAGCATAAGGGTGTTGTCCTCGAATGCTATAAGGACTCAACAATGTTCAATCTTCTCCAAACTTAGGAACCTATCCTCCAAGCACTCAATCTCTCAAAAGCCCCTACATTTGGTTAGAAATGTAGGCAATATTCGTTAGTACAAAGTATTAAGTAAGAAGCTAACATATAAAGCATAAGTATCTCAAAGGGTTAGTCAATATAAGACATAATCATAAGAGACCATAACATAATCATAATATAATTATAACATAAGCATTCTAACATAGTAATTCAACATAAGACATACATAAGTTCATACTTCAACTATTTTCCCTTCTTACTCAAGTGCACTACATCACAAGCTACCTCCAAGTATACTTGTGCAAGGACAAGGTAGCATCCCATACTACTACCTAAGATAAGTACCTCTCTTAGGTTATTCTTGATCATAATCAACTTTCATAATTAAGACCTAAGTGCTTCATGACATAAGAGCACTATACCCCTAGGTCACCTCAATGCACACTTATGTAATGCATGTGGGGCATCTCATTCTACCACCCACACTAAGCGTATCTTGAAGTCACCCTACTCATATTAACCATCTTTAAGTGTCATCTTAGACCTACTTCATATTGACAAGGAACTATCAACCTAAGTCAATCATATCATGTAAGACAACTAAAACAACTATCCAAGCTAGCCATACATCACATAAAAGGTCATTTCATAGGTAGCTTCAGGTCATACTTGTGCCATGTATGAATGACATCCCATACTACCATTCATACTAAGTACTTCCTTAGGTTAACCTAATCCATTCTAACTTATCTTACATACTAGTCTATTGAAATTAGCATACTAACATAATATACCTACTACCATGAAGAACATCATCACATACCATCCAAGATGACAAAGGAAGAACATAAGAATACCAAACTTTCCACCATGCAACCATTCATGTATATGCAAGCTATCAATAGGGGAGCATAATTTATTCTTAGGAGAGTGTAATATCTCAATCCTAAGCTACCATAAAGTGGTCTTGGCCTAACCAAATCAAGCTCCCATGAAGGCATTCTAGTCATGCTACTCCAAGCTAACCCTAAAACAGTATCGATCCTATATCCTAGTGCGCCTTGCCTACTACTAATGCAAGCTACCATGACAATATCAAGCTAACCTTAGGAGAGCTTACTTCCTCAATCCCAAGCTATCATGAGACACACTATCCCAAGTTACCATGAGAATTACCATCCTAAGCTACATTATTCAATTTTCCATGAGGGAATTCATAGGTTCAAGCCCAAGCTATTGTATTTTAACAACAATGATTCATTTTAGGTGATTAAACCGTCACATTCTATATACATGCAAGCTACTCATCATATTAGACTCATTCTACAAGCCCTAGTGATCAACAATATGACTTTAAGCCCTACCTTCAAACTTTACTTCATGACCCTCATGCTAGTCTAGATTTCAAGATACATTAGTTCTAAGACTTAGTCATAATCAAATTCTAAACATACTTCATCATAAAGTCCCAATTCTAATCAATTCAGTTCACTTTCTATTATACATGCATACATCTAGGTTAATTCATGATTTCATAATTCTATTCTTGATTAAGTCCTATACATATTAACAATCAAGAGAATCTAACAAGAATCATCAATTTATCATTCAAAGCCTAAACCCACATAATTTAGAAATTAGGGTTGATCATGAATTCAACATAAATTTGTCACGACCCAAATCGGGGACGCGACTGGCACCACACATTTACCCTCCTATGTGAGCGAACCAACCCATCTAAACCTTAACATTTCAATATAATATCAACAGAAAATAATGCGGAGACTTAAACTTATAAATAAAACAACTCAAAAACTATATTTTCATCCCCAAAATCTGGAAGTCATCATCACAAGAACATCTATGATCAATTTACTAACTAAACTGTCTAAGAATGTCTAAGAAGCTAAAAATACATAAGAACTAGTCCATGCCGGAAATCAAGGCATCAAGACTTATAGAAGAGATCCAGTCCAAGCTAGAAGCGTTAGCTCACCCTGAGATCCGGTATGACGAAATCTGGCCCGAGTTACTGGTGTGTTGAAGTTGACGGAACGTTTGCTGCATAACACAAATAACACAGAGGAAAACATAAAAGTAGGGGGTCAGTACAACCACCACACTACTGAGTAGATATCATCGGCTAACTCAAAATAGGGAACAATATATATCAATAATAATGTAAATTAACTACAATACTCAACATGTAGCAACAGCAATTACTTTATCATTAACAATTACCGTCAAGTTCACACATGAGGACTCAAGCCTCAATACCATACTCATTTGGGAATTAAGTTCATTAGATTGAGTATATTCATTATCTTTCAAGATTCATTATCTTTCTTCCTCTTGTGTCGGTACGTGACACTCCGCTCCTCTATTTCTATCCTGGTGCCGGAACGTGGCACTCCGATCCTCATATACTATCCTGGTACCGGAACGTGGCACCCGATCCTCATATTCTATCCTGGTGTCGGAACGTGACACTCCGATCCTCATATTCATTCTATCCTGGTACCGGAACGTGGCACCCGATCCTCATATTCTATCCTGGTGTCGGAACGTGACACTCCGATCCTCATATTCATTCTATCCTGGTACCGGAACGTGGCACCCGATCCCATATTCTATCCTGGTGTCGGAACGTACACTCGATCCTCATTATCATTATATATATTTATCAAGCCTTCTTTCATACTAAGGCATCATCAATCTTATCATATAATATATCAAGCGAATTAGGGTTCTTTCAAGATTTGGGATTCAATAGCTTCATCATGCTTGTTAATTCATCACAATTTCATAATCATAATCATGCAAGCATACAATTTAAGCACATAGCAGGGTTTACAATACTATCAACACATAAATTCACTATTAAGAGTTCACTACGATTATCGTAATATAAACCATAACCTACCTCCACCGAAGAATTGAATCAACAAGCTATCTTCTCAAAATCCTTGCTATCCTCTTCGTTTCTCTCTCCTCCTCTTTCTGTTCTTTCTCTTTTGTTTTCTTATGTTCAAACCCTCTTTCTTTTACCCTAATTAATCATATAATTAAGTGTGAAAAGGACAATAAACCCCTCCAATTAACTTAAGGTTACCCCTTTTAACCCCTAAGTAATTAGACTTATTAATGTTACCACCCTCAATCTTTATAATTAAGGAAAGAATAGTCAAAAACGACCCTTAAAACGTGTGGAGAAATCCTAAACTGCCTGGGATTGCGTGACCTGTGACGGGCCGTCGTGCCTGCGACGGTCCGTCACGGTGGTCGTCGCACCTCCCCAGAATCCCATCGTCACCACGGACGCTGTGACGGTCCGTCACACCTGTGACGGTCCGTCCTGCACGTCCGTCATGGCGGTCAGAAACTCGTTTCTCGTACCAAATTCTCAAAAGTTGAAGTGTTTTGCAACGGAAACTCACGACGGTTCGTCGTGGATGTGACGGCACGTCCTGCAGGTCCGTCACAATTTACAGAGAGTCGATTTTAATATCCAAATTAAAGAATCCTAAGTGTCCTGGAACGACACTCCCTCGACGGGCCGTCGTGACCACGACGGTCCGTCGTGACACTCGTCGTTCCAGCCAGTTTTTCCCGAATTAAAAATCTGCTGCTCAAACGACTAGACAGGTCGTTACAATAGATACCAATTTACCCATCGTTCGTCCCCGAACGATCAAAGGAATAAAAACAATGGCGAAAAGGAGTACCTGAATCTGTAAACAGATGTGGGTATTTTTCTTGCATATCTGCCTCCTTCTCTCAAGTAGCCTCTTCAACCGGTCGATTCTTCCATTGCACTTTGATGGATGCAATCTCTCTCGACCTCAGTTTGCGAACTTCTCTATCTAATATAGCAACCGGTTCCTCTTCATAAGTCAAGTTCTCTTCCAACAAAACTGAATCCCAACGGATAATGTAGTTTCCATCTCCGTGGTATCTCTTCAACATGATACATGAAACACCGGATGCACTCCGGACAGCCCTGGGGGCAAGGCTAATTCATAAGCCACCTCCCCTATTCTCTTAAGCACTTCAACGGTCCAATATACCTTGGACTTAACTTACCTCTTTTACCAAACCGCATCACCCCTTTCATGGGCGAAACCTTCAACAAGACTTGTTCACCTTCCATGAACTCCAAGTCTCTAACCTTTCGGTCTGCATACTCCTTTTGTCTACTTTGAGCCGCTAAAAGCTTTTCTTGAATAGCTTTCACCTTCTCCATAGAATCTCTCAACAGATCAGTCCCCCAAGGTCTAACCCGAAGGCATCAAACCAACCAATGGGAGATCTACACCTCCTCCCATACAATGCTTCAAATGGAGCCATGTCGATACTAGAGTGATAACTATTATTGTATGAAAACTCTGCCAAAGGTAAGAAACTATCCCAATGGCCACCAAACTCTATCACACATGCGCGAAGCATATCCTCCAAAACTTGAATCGTTCGCTCAGACTGACCATCGGTCTGAGGATGAAATGCAGTACTAAGGTCCAACCTAGTACCTAATTCAGCATGTAGTGTCCTCCAAAACTTAGAGGTAAACTGCGTACCTCTATCCGATATGATGGAGAGTGGAACTCCATGCAACCGAACGATTTCTGAGATGTAGATTTGGCTAACTTCTCTGCATTGTAGGTCACCTTAACAGGAATGAAATGAGCAGACTTAGTTAACCTATCAACAATCACCCAAATGGAGTCATACTTACCCAATGTCTTGGAAGACCAACCACAAAGTCCATTGCGATTCTCTCCCCCACTTCCATTCAGGAATGGGCATTCTCTGAAGTGTTCCTCCGGGCCTCTGGTGTTCATACTTCACTTGTTGACAATTTGGACATTTGGCAACAAACTCAACAATATCTCGCTTCATTCTACCCCACCAGAAGTGTTGCTTTAGGTCGCGGTACATCTTGGTTGCACCAGGATGTATAGAGTATCCGGAACTATGAGCCTCTGTAAGAATAGTGGTGATCAAATCATCGACGCGGGGTACACATACTCTTCCCTTGATCCTCAAAACACCTTCCCCATCGATTATTGCTTCCTTAGCCTCTCCTTGCAACACTTTATCTCGAATTCGCCTTAGTTTCTCATCATCAAACTGTTTCCCCTTAATCTGATCAAGGAAAGAGGATTTTGCCTCTACACAAGCTAACAATCCTCCCTTCTCGTTTATTTCTAACCTCATAAGGTCATTAGCCAAATCTGCACTTCTCTAGCCAATGGGCGTCTAGAAGCTTGCAAATGAGCTAGACTTCCCATGCTTCCGGCCTTCCTACTCAAAGCATCTGCTACAACATTAGCCTTCCCCGGATGATACAAGATAGTGATGTCGTAGTCCTCAGTAGTTTTCCATCCCTCTCCTCTGTCTCAAGTTCAAGTCTTTCTGAGTGAAGACATACTGTAGGCTACGATGGTCCGTATAGACTTCACACTTAACCCCATACAAATAGTGTCTCCATTGCTTTAGTGCAAATACTACCGCGGCCAACTCCAAATCATGTCGGATAGTTACGTTCATGCACCTTTAATTGCCTCGA
Organism: Solanum peruvianum; assembly: GCA_027705065.1. Taxonomy (NCBI): domain Eukaryota; kingdom Viridiplantae; phylum Streptophyta; class Magnoliopsida; order Solanales; family Solanaceae; genus Solanum; species Solanum peruvianum. The sequence continues at coordinate 70,616,300 of JAKWJD010001755.1, forward strand.
AGCATAAGCAATCACATTCTTCTCTTGCATTAGCACTGCACCCAACCCAGAATAGGATGCATCACAATAAACAATGAAGTTTTTGCCCTCTACCGGCAAGGTAAGAATTGGTGCGGTAGTCAACAAAGTCTTAAGCTTCTGGAAGCTTTCCTCACACTCATCTGACCATACAAATGGGACGTTTTGCTTAGTCAAGTTCGTCAATTGGGAAGCAATGGAAGAGAATCCCTTGACGAATCGGCGGTAGTAGCTAGCTAACCCACAAAACTCCTTATTTCTGACACGTTTGTAGGTCTTACCCAATTCTTCACTGTCTGTCTCAATCTTGGATGGATCCACCATCACACCCCATCTTTAGAAACCACGTGCCCCAAGAAGGACACTGAATCTAGCCAAAACTCACACTTGGAGAATTTCGCATAAAGCTTTTTCTTTCTCAACAACTCTAACACCATTCTCAAATGCTCCTCATGCTTCCTTCTTACTTTTGGAGTATATCAGTATATCATCAATAAACACAATCACAAAGAGGTCCAAGTATGGCTTGAAAATCCCGTTCATCAAGCTCATGAAGGCAGCAGGGGCATTAGTAAGACCAAAGACATTACCACAAATTCATAATGCCCATACCTAGTTCGAAAAGCAGTCTTTGGAACATCCGTTGCTCGTATTTTCAATTGGTGATAACGGACCTCAAGTCAATCTTTGAGAAGACACAAGCACCTTGTAACTGATCGAACAAGTCATCAATGCGAGGAATGGGGTACTTGTTCTTAATAGTTACTTTGTTCAACTGTCGGTAATCTATGCACATTCGGAAACTCCCATCCTTCTTCTTCACAAATAGCACCGGAGCACCCCAAGGAGATGCACTTGGTCTAATGAAGCCTTACTCAACAATTCTTGAAGTTGAGCCTTTAACTCTCTTAATTCGGCGGGAGCCATTCTATACGGGGGTATAGAAATGGGGCGAGTACCGGTTCCAAATCAATGCAGAAGTCTATATCCCTATCTGGTGGCATACCGGAAGATCTGCAGGGAACACATCCAAAAACTCACAGACCACTGAAAACGACTCGATCGAAGGTACTTGGTAGTGTCATCCTTGAGATGTGCCAAGAAAGCTAGACAACCCTTACTAACCATCTTCTGAGCACGAATAAAGGACACGATGTGAACTGGTTTGGAAGTGTAGTCGCCCTCCCACACTAACGGATCTGCCCCAGGTTTGGCTAACGTCACTGTTTTTGCATTACAATCCAAAATCGCAAAATTTGGGGAAAGCCAAGTCATACCCAGAATTATATCAAAGTCACCCATTTCTAAAATAACCAAATCTACATAAGTGTTGCTCCCCACAAAATTCACCAAACAAGACCTATACACTTTTTCGACTATCACAGACTCACCCACCGGAGTAGAAACACGAATAGGCATGTCAAGTAATTCACAATGCAAATTTAGACCATTAGCAAATGAGGAAGATACATAAGAAAATGTGGATCCAGGATCAAACAACACGGAAGCCATGCAATCACAAATCAGAAGGTTACCTGTGATAACTGCATCAGACGCCTCCGCTTCAGATCTCCCAGGGAAAGCGTAGCAATGAGCCCCATTATTTGTCTGTCCGTTGCCCCTACCATGTTGTGTAGTAGTGGCTCCGTTTTGCCCTTCACCTCTGCCGTTTTGGTGACCACCATTACCTCGGCCACCACGCCCTCCAGAATAACGACCTCTACCATTACCACTCCTACCTCTAGCCAGTGGGGCTCTGTAACTCTGGTTTGGACAATACCTCTTAATGTGTCCAATCTCCACATCCATACATTCTCGGGGTTCACGTATCGGCCTCTCAGAGAAGTGTTGACCGTTCTGAGGTGGACCCCCAACTACAGTCTGTAGTGAAGACTGTATTGGTCGAACTGAGTGACCTCCGGAGCTCTGTCCTCTAGAGTAAGAACCATTAAACTCACCTCCCCTTCGAAACCTTTTAGATGTCGATGTCGGAGTGAAGTCGTCTGGCTTCACTCCTTCCACCTCCATCACAAAGTCTACCACCTCTTGGAAGGATGTTGCCGTTGCCGCTATCTGTAAGGCTGAAATCCGCAATTCTGACCTCAACCCCTTCACAAAACGGCGGATCCGTTCTTGTGGACTGAAACAAAGTTGCGTGGCATATCTGGATAGTGCGCGAAATTTAGCCTCGTATGCATTAACCGTCATTCTACCTTGCTCCAAACTCAAGAACTCATCCCTCTTTCTATCTCTCAAAGTCCTTGGGATATATTTCTCCATAAACAGGGTAGAGAATGATTCCCAAGTCATAGGTGGTGCCTCTGTTGGTTGACACTCAACATGTGAACGCCACCACATTTTGGCGTTCCCTTGGAACTGATAACTCACAAACTCGACACCAAACCTCTCTACTATCCCCATCTTGTGTAGTAGCTCATGACAATCAACCAGAAAATCATAAGCATCCTCAGATTCTGCACCCTTGAAGACTGGAGGTTTCAATTTCAAGAACTTACTAAAAAGTTCGTGTTTATCGTTTGTCATAATGGCCCAGTAGTCAGACGTGGAAATGTGCCTATTCCCAATGTTGAATCCATGCGGGGAGCCATAGTAGCCGCATGTCGTATCTCTGAAACCGGAGGTGTTGGTGCAGAAACCACTGGAGGTGCTTGACCCTGATCAGACAACCCGCTAAGATAAGCAAGTACTGGGTTGATCATCTCTGGGGTAGGTTGGGGTGGCATTTCCTCATTCTGCCCTTGTTCAGTTTCCCCTTCCTCACCCTCTCTTACTACCTCCTCAGTCGGTGGAGGAGTCACTGCCCTAGTATCAGACGGGCTAGGGGCTCGTCCTCTCCCTCTAGAGGACGTCCTCCCACGACCTCTTCCACGGCCTCTTGCCGTTACTCTTCCTCGAGCCACAGCCCCAGTGGCTGGCTCAGTAGTTTCCTGTCTTTCCGTTGTCGCTGCTGGTGCGGTCGTTGCTCTAGTTCTACCATCTGCGAAATAGAATGAAGATGGTCAGATACCAATTTGTATCACCTAGATACCAATTGGACTCAAGTAGTAGCACGAAAGAAAGAATGAAAGAATGGAATTTCCTAAAGTCTTATAGCCTCTCAAAGAAAAGTAAAGGCGTCCCCCTACCGTTCTTTAAGACTCTACTAGACTGTTCTTGTGTGATGAGACCAATGAACCTAATGCTCTGATACCAAGTCTGTCACGACCCAAATAGGGGACGCGACTGGCACCCACATTTACCCTCCTATGTGAGCGAACCAACCCATCTAAACCTTAACATTTCAATATAATATCAACAGAAAATAATGCGGAAGACTTAAACTTATAAATAAAACAACTCAAAAACTATATTTATCATCCCCAAAATCTGGAAGTCATCATCACAAGAACATCTATGATCAATTTACTAACTAAACTGTCTAAGAATGTCTAAGAAGCTAAAAATACATAAGAACTAGTCCATGCCGGAAATCAAGGCATCAAGACTTATAGAAGAGATCCAGTCCAAGCTAGAAGCGTTAGCTCACCCTGAGATCCGGTATGACGAAATCTGGCCCGAGTTACTGGGTGTGTGAAGTTGACGGAACGTTTGCTGCATAACACAAATAACACAGAGGGAAACATAAAAGTAGGGGGTCAGTACAACCACACGTACTGAGTAGATATCATCGGCTAACTCAAAATAGGGGGAACAATATATCAATAATAATGTAAATTAACTACAATACTCAACATGTAGCAACAGCAATTACTTTATCATTAACAATTACCGTCAAGTTCACACATGAGGACTCAAGCCTCAATACCATACTCATTTGGGAATTAAGTTCATTAGATTGAATATTCATTATCTTTCAAGATTCATTATCTTTCTTCCTCTTGTGTCGGTACGTGACACTCCGCTCCTCTATTTCTATCCTGGTGCCGGAACGTGGCACTCCGATCCTCATATACTATCCTGGTACCGGAACGTGGCACCCGATCCTCATATTCTATCCTGGTGTCGGAACGTGACACTCCGATCCTCATATTCTTCTATCCTGGTACCGGAACGTGGCACCCGATCCTCATATTCTATCCTGTGTCGGAACGTGACACTCCGATCCTCATATTCATTCTATCCTGGTACCGGAACGTGGCACCCGATCCTCATATTCTATCCTGGTGTCGGAACGTGACACTCCGATCCTCATTATCATTATATAATTTATCAAGCCTTCTTTCATACTAAGGCATCATCAATCTTATCATATAATATATCAAGCGAATTAGGGTTCTTTCAAGATTTGGGATTCAATAGCTTCATCATGCTTGTTAATTCATCACAATTTCATAATCATAATCATGCAAGCATACAATTTAAGCACATAGCAGGGTTTACAATACTATCAACACATAATATTCACTATTAAGAGTTCACTACGATTATCGTAATATAAACCATAACCTACCTCCACCGAAGAATTGAATCAACAAGCTATCTTCTCAAAATCCTTGCTATCTTCTTCGTTTCTCTCTCTCCCTCTTTCTGTTCTTTCTCTTTTGTTTTCTTATGTTCAAACCCTCTTTCTTTTACCCTAATTAATCATATAATTAAGTGTGAAAAAGGACAATAAACCCCTCCAATTAACTTAAGGTTACCCCTTTTAACCCCTAAGTAATTAGACTTATTAATGTTACCCCTCAATCTTTATAATTAAGGAAAGAATAGTCAAAAACGACCCTTAAAACGTGTGGAGAAATCCTAAACTGCCTGGGATTGCGTGACCTGTGACGGGCCGTCGTGCCTGCGACGGTCCGTCACGGTGGTCGTCGCACCTCCCCAAAATCCCATCGTCACCACGGACGCTGTGACGGTCCGTCACACCTGTGACGGTCCGTCCTGCACGTCCGTCATGGCGGTCAGAAACTCGTTTCTCGTACCAAATTCTCAAAAGTTGAAGTGTTTTGCAACGGAAACTCACGACGGTTCGTCGTGGATGTGACGGCACGTCCTGCAGGTCCGTCACAATTTACAGAGAGTCGATTTTAATATCCAAATTAAAGAATCCTAAGTGTCCTGGAACGACACTCCCTCGACGGGCCGTCGTGACCACGACGGTCCGTCGTGACACTCGTCGTTCCAGCCAGTTTTTCCCGAATTAAAAATTTGCTACTCAAACGACTAGACAGGTCGTTACAATAGATACCAATTTACCCATCGTTCGTCCCCGAACGATCAAAGGAAGAAAAACAATGGCGAAAAGGAGTACCTGAATCTGTAAACAGATGTGGGTATTTTCTTGCATATCTGCCTCCTTCTCCCAAGTAGCCTCTTCAACCGGTCGATTCTTCCATTGCACTTTGATGGATGCAATCTCTCTCGACCTCAGTTTGCGAACTTCTCTATCTAATATAGCAACCGGTTCCTCTTCATAAGTCAAGTTCTCTTCCAACAAAACTGAATCCCAACGGATAATGTAGTTTCCATCTCCGTGGTATCTCTTCAACATGGATACATGAAACACCGGATGCACTCCGGACAGCCCTGGGGGCAAGGCTAATTCATAAGCCACCTCCCCTATTCTCTTAAGCACTTCAAACGGTCCAATATACCTTGGACTTAACTTACCTCTTTTACCAAACCGCATCACCCCTTTCATGGGCGAAACCTTCAACAAGACTTGTTCACCTTCCATGAACTCCAAGTCTCTAACCTTTCGGTCTGCATACTCCTTTTGTCTACTTTGAGCCGCTAAAAGCTTTTCTTGAATAGCTTTCACCTTCTCCATAGAATCTCTCAACAGATCAGTCCCCCAAGGTCTAACCTCGAAGGCATGAAACCGACCGGAGATCTACACCTCCTCCCATACAATGCTTCAAATGGAGCCATGTCGATACTAGAGTGATAACTATTATTGTATGAATGAAAACTTGCCAAAGGTAAGAAACTATCCCAATGGCCACCAAACTCTATCACACATGCGCGAAGCATATCCTCCAAAACTTGAATCGTTCGCTCAGACTGACAAATCCTTATAGCAAGCCTTAAGCAAATCACCCTTTGATCTTGACTCTTCCTTCAACCCTAAGATTCTTCTTCAATGGAGGTTCTTCTTAAAGAGAATTATTTGAGTTGAGAGGATTTGGGGTTTTTGGATTGGGTATGATGAAAATTGACTTTTATTGAGGGCTAAAGACTTAAAAACTGTTTTAAATAAATCCCCGTAATATCCCTACATAAATTGGGCTTAAAAATCGTCCAACTTAACTTTAAATATTGCAGGTGTCGTCGTGGAACAAGTTTGTGTTGCAGAGGTGTTCCCTCAAGATTTTTTAAAATACTTTTTGGGACATAAAAGTTTGTGGTGTCTCCACGACGTAGAGACAAAATTTTTCCTTTGGAGGAGCAAGTCCGCGATGCGGACTGCCTCCATGCACTTACTGTCCACAAGCTCCTTGGAAAGCTTCTTTGGCCAACGTTTGGGTGCTTCTCGAGGACCCTTAGGGTTGTCCTTGAGTACTCATACCCAAATATTTTGATCATAAACATGTCAATATAGGTTAAGGAACCCGTATACTTAATTTTACCTCCATACAACACTCAAAAGCTCAACTATAAACCCTACTTCATACTAGTTCAACTAGGCTAGTTTTCGGACGTCTTGATCGTCCTTTGACGTTCGACCTGCAACTCTTTATAACTGATTGTAAATATTATTCCTCATTATCTTAACCAGTTATTAACTCATAAAACTCACTTGAAGCTCTAGTTCAACGTATTTCATTTTAGGGATCGTATCAAACCTGATCCAGTATTTATGTCGGAACGTGATAATCGATCCAAGTTAGCTTGCCAAAACGTGGAAATCCGATCTCCATTCACACACTTTTATCACAATCACAAGTACATCATCAAGATACAATAAGAGGTGATTCATGGCATACAATTGATCAATTATCCTCATTTACGATTAGGGTGATCAATAATGCAATATTCACATATTAAATGGATTATAATGAAGCAATTACAAACCTATATCACACAAATATGAAATCACAACCATCACCTACCTCGATTCAAAGCTTGAATCCTCTAAGGCACTTAAATCTTCCATTTCCGGATTCTTTCCGCTTGATCTAGGTCTACAACAACTAATATACATAAGGATCAATAATCAAATGTCTAATTATTTAGATTATGACAAACCCAAAAATCCTAGACCAAACCCAAGATCCTAATCCCAAATTAGGGCTTTTTCCACCATAAAATTTAGATCAAAATCCTTTCCCATTGATAGTAACCCAAGAAAATAGGTTTTAAGGATCAAAAAATGAATTCGGAGTGTTAAAACCTTACTTTAGCGTAAAAAATGGTGAAAACTGTTACGAATTCGTCTGGGGGCGCCTCCTTAGCCTTACAAAATAAAAAAAATACCAAATAGAGTCATTTTAGGGTTAATTAGCGACATTAAATCGTGTCTGGCCCGCTCTAGCGGACCTATCCCGCTACAACAGTGCCGCTCCAGCAGCCTCAGCGCTGACAAAATGTATCCATTCACGAAAAGATTATTTCCAAGAGTTCTACTCGTTCAAATTCGATTACGTAAAGTGCTACGAGTTTTTTATCGTCTTATATATCCACTCATGTAATAAAATTCACAATTATATCTCTCATTCATTACTAGATTTCCCTATACCTTAATACTTCTGATTTCATACACATCTGGACTAGGTTTGAAAAATTTCAAGTTACTACCAAAAAGTTTTCTAGACCCAATTCTTTCTTCACTGTCTTTTCCATAATGACGGAATCATGTCGTTACAATTATATTGTGTGTTTGATAATGAGATTAGATATTATGTCGATACATACTATTATTGGAATGAGTATAATGTGGTACATATTATTGTTAAAATAGTTATTACGTCGGTACATACTATTATTGAAACTAGTACAACACTAGTACACTAACAATGAAAATGTGTACAACGTTGGCACATTAGTAATTGTAACACGTCTGACGTTGGTAAAATAATAGTCGTATGTATGATCCTATGAGAGAATTAGATTGACTTGTTATGTCGTGATGTTTCATATATATTGCAAATATAAATTAAGAGAGAAGATTGAGGGTCCGAGTTATGTTGTACTTGTATCTATAATAGTGTATTATATACTTTACTATGTGGTGATATCCTGTTTATATTTCATATAACTGGAATTAGTAAATAATCTTATCACTATACTATGGTTGTATACGGATATAACACTTGCTATTTTTATTATAAAGTACAAACTATATTCAGGTTGCAACTTCGTGATCTCAAATGTGAGACCTCCATTATCTAAATTCAAGTACGAGTCAAATCCTCTGGGCTTCTATTGATTCCTTTATATTTTTTTAGTCCATTTGTTCAGACTCATATTCTTTAGATTTATGTTTCTCCTTGTTATGGGGTCGTATCCCCTTATTCTAGTCAATTATAGTTTTGTTCTATGACTTTCAGTTTTAAGGGGGGATAATTCTTCTTTGTTTGAAGATGATGAGTTTTTATACTACAAACTTAATCTAATTATTGAAAAATATTTTTTAATTCATTGAAACTACTTACTTTCATTTTTGTATAAGATTACGTGTGAGTAGTTGATTAGTTCTCCCTTCAGGGGTCATTGTGTCACTCACGAGGGATTAGGATCGTGACAGTTAGAGTCACCTACGCTAAACCTTTGTGGGAGAATCAATTATCTATTAACACGCAATAAACTAAATAACTAAGAGGAAATAGTGACTTGGAAGTGTTTGATTGCCTCTGCTATGACAATATATCAATTTTATCTGATAAAACTTTTATCTAAAATCAGTTTTTGTCTTTATAAGATATTTGATATGTAAAACGGGTATAAACATTATAATAGTTTCCGAATCATTATTTTTCAATACGTGCATCCGTAAACATGTACTTTTGGAGATCATTCATTCTTCTCATATTTCTATTTTTCCTCTCTCGTTTATTTTTTTTCTCTCACCTTATTATGCAACCTGTTTCACTTCCTGGTTCAGCTATTCCTACCTCATCAATTTCAAGAGGTGTTTAATCTCAGCCTTTTGATCAATACATGTCTTTCCCATCACTTGTTTTTTAACACCTCTCACTCACCTATTTTTATGAGCCACTCTATTTTTTCTTTATCCACTATTTCTTCACTTTTCCTATATACTATTGTACCTTTCCAAAGAAGAAGATTCATTAAATTTCTCATTTAGCATATTGTCTATATCCCTAAATCATCTACTCCACATTTTATATCCAATACATTTTTTAAATTCAAACTTGGGCATAACTCATTTATTATTGAAAATGAATCTGACCCAGACCCAAGAGTGACCTGGATCCATAAACAAAAACCAAAAAAAATCCAAATAAGGAAAGTAATTTAAACAGAGGTCCAAGAACACTTTTCCTTCAAGATTTGTCATCATCGATGTTCCTCTGAACTGGACCCAAATTCGTTAACTTGTTGTTGAACCAATATTGTTGAGCTTGATTAAATTTCACTTCTACACTTAACCTTTCACAAGTGTCATAAAATTGACCTCCTTGAAGAATTCTTTGGCTCAAAAAGGGTTCAAACATCAAATCTAGGAGCTTTTAGCCATGACCCAACGATCTTCATCTAGAATCATCAGAGGCGATAAATACTCCAAAGTCTTTCCCTTTACGCAGAATGAGATTCGAAAAACTGATAACACTGCTGTCACGGCCCGCAAGTACCCTCTAGAAGTTAGGGAGGATCCTTGGTCATGACCGGGCGTACTTGACCCTTTGGGGTCTTGTACAAGCCCTTTAATTATCGTTCATTACGTAAGACATGAAAAGTAATGCGGAATTAAAAATTTTCATGAATAATTTATTAAAAGAAACATTTTTCATAAAATATTGAGGATGTCTCATCGTCACAAGCCAATCTTAAAAAAACAACATAATATCTTAGGGACATGGCCCTTTACATTGAAAGAAAATACATAATAAGTCTTTAAATAAGAAATTAAGAAAATAGGACTATGCCCTCGAATATATGAGGACATACTTTGTTTTGAGAGAGTAGATTCCCAAGCTTCGCCTTCAAATCTTCAAAAGCCTCCAACCTATACTTATAGAGTATAGAAAAGTATGGGGTTAGTAATGTACTAAGTATGACATATGCAAAAATATGCAAAAAGGTTTATTTTAGTAAAATAATCTTTCATGCCAAATAAGTAAAACATTCATGAATTTAGAAGCAAGACAACATAAGAAACATCATTTAACACATAGAGAGGAATTTCCATAATTTTAAGCAAAAAGGAATTTTACAGTAAAGTTTTCACCATTACAGTGAACTCATTTTGACTATACAATGAACTACCTCTAATCTAAAAATAGTGAACTTCCAAGGCCAAGCAAAGAGGAAGTGAACTCATTTTCGTAAGAGCTTCCCTAACTGAGGATTATCCTAAGACTCACCAAGGTAAGACATGAAGGAAATGCACATACACCTCTTTAAATACACACCAAAGCGGACCTCAAGACTACCCCTTTTCGGCTTACTCACCTCGGGAGAACAAGTCACCACTCAATAACAAGACATTAGAAGAACACTCAAACAAGACACCAAGACTTCCCTTTCGGAATGCCTACTTAGTGAAATGAGTAGATATCGTCTTATACCACCACCTACCCTAAGTAGTACACTCTTTTAGAAGGCTTGACACCAAGACTCCCCTTTCGGAAGGTCTACTTAGTGCAATAGATAGATAGCGTCTCATTCCGCTACCTACCCTAAGTAGTACGTTCTTTTAGGAGACTTAGTTCATTCAATTCATATAAGACTCACCAAGACTTTCCTTTCGGAATGCCTACCTAGTGCAATGGATAAATAGCGTCTCATTCCACTACCTACCATAAGTAGTACACTCTTTTAAAAGACTTAGCATTTTGATTACTTTTGTAGGAGGTTAGCTTAACCGACATACACCATGAGAGCTAGACATGGAATCTCGATATTAACCCCTATCGGATGAGGGATCCTCACTTGCCTAGATTAAGGTCATTCTCTTAGCTTTTACATGGCTTGCCTAATAGCTACACCTATGAGGGCACATAGTTAAGGGATAAGGAGATTGCTACTAAGTAACTCATTCTCTACTAACGAGGAGTACTCATCTCAAGAGGTACATTAAAATATAATATCTCAACTCACGAAGTCTAACCACGCCTTCTTCATATCCTCTCGGTGCTAGGCATAACCCCACAAATTCTAAACATCATATACTATAGGTTAAGGATACCTAGTGAACACCACATCTCAACTCACGAAGGGCATTCATCCTCCGATCTATCTTAGAAAGCTCTTAGGATGTAAGTGGGCTTGCTACTAAACACTTCATCTCAACTCACGAAGAGTGTCCATCCCAAAACTCCTCTTTTGGCTTAACTTAGATTCATTCATTCAAGTGTGAGTGCGATATAACTTAAGACTGGTCAACGGACCGGAACCGGTTCACCGGACCGGAATGAACCGGTACGGACCGGACCGGACCCCGTTGACTGGTATGTTGACCGGTACTGGGATGAACCAGACCGGAATTATCGGGATGATTCATCAGTTTCGTCCCGTTCCACTATATACCGGGATGGAACCGGAATGAACCGGAACGGACCGGGATGGAACGGGACGATATTTTTTGGAATAACGAAAATATAATTATTTTTTTATTTTTAAGTATATATTAATAGTTTTTAAATTTATACTATAATTTTTACTTAAGCTTATTTTAAAGATATTTTATTAATTTTTTTGTTGTTGTTAAGTTTGCAAGTAAAGTCTAATAAAGTTTTCAAAATTTAAATCTTTTGAAGTTTATACTGTATAAGTTATTACTTATATTCATTAATATTTATTTTATAAGTTATATTTATAACTTGTATCTTGTAAATATTAAATAAATAAAATTTGTAATTTAAAAAAAATTAAACTAAATATAAATTATATAAAATATAAAAAAATTAATTTATATTAAATAAACCGGACCGGACTGGAACGGAATCGGAATGAACCGGTACCGGTACACCGGTACGAAATCACGGTTCCGTCCCGTTCCGTGTACCGACTTAGACTATCCCGTCCCGTCCCGTAGGCAACCGAAATGAGACGAACTGGAACGAACCAGAACGGTACCGGTACGTCCCGTTCCATTGACCAGTCTTAGATATAAGCAAGGATCCGTCGTTAAGTGACAAATGGGTGTACATGTGAGCACACCTTGCACATAAGCATCATTTCATTTACATTTAACTTCTATACATGCTTAGACCTTCATTCATCATATCACACACTTTACATGCTTCACATAATCATATAATTCATTTAAGCATACTCTCTAGCCTACTTCACATAATAGCTTCATAAGGCACATTTAACAAGAATAACATCATTATCGTCTTACTTCACATAACAAACCTTCATGGCCTCATTCACAATCAATGAGTAACTTAACATTCATACAATTCAAGTAAACACCGCCACCAAGAAGGTGGACCATATCATCAAGAGCATTTCGAAATTAAAGCTAATCAACATAACCAACTTACCCTTTTATCCAAGATTCCATCACCTATAACATTTTAGTCAACATTTCATCATAATATAGTCCTTAGGGCAGTAGTTAAATAACAATATCAACTAAATGTAAAGAATAAAGGAATGAAATCATTTTACTTTATAAAAATACTTACTCATCTCAGAACTCTAGGTAATAAGTGATATAGTAAAAGTACACTAGAAGAATACTTAATATCCTAGCTTTCTCTCCTCCTGAAACCTTGATCTAATTCTTCTAAGTGTTAATGAATGTAAAAAAGGCGTTTAACACTAAATAAACCCTTAACTAAGCGTAAAAGGTGGGGGCTTAGGCTTAGAAAGGATGGAAAAAGTCTGAAATACACTTCATTAAGACTGCCACAGTGATCTAGTGAGTCATTCTACTTTTCTTTGTCCACTATTGCTTTAGTCATCTACCTATTATTGTACCTTTTCAAAAAAAAGTCTATCATATCCATCACATTTCTCATGAGTTAATACCTTGATATGGTCACTCAATTATGCACTTTTCTCTCAGAAAGTCACTCAACTTTCAATTTTCACTCAAAAGTCACTCAACTATGCACTTCTTTTTCAGAAAGTCACTCAACTTTGAATTTTAACTCAAAAGTCACTCAACTATCCACTCTTTCCTCAAAAAGTCACTCAATCTATTAAATTATTTTTTATTTAAATATTGTTGATATTAATTATCTATATAACAAACCAAAAAAATTAAAAAATAAATTAAACCATTAGTGATCCATCCACCTAACCCGACTCATTAAAAAATATGATTTGACCCATTTTATTTTGTCTTTAATCCTAAATTAATCCCTCTCTTTAAACCTTGAATTAGGATTAAAGACAAAATAAAATGGGTCATATAATTTTTTTAATGGGTCGGGTTAGGTAAGTGGATCACTAAATGGTTTAAATGGTATTTTTATTTGTTAAAAATTTTGGTTTGTTATATAAATAATTAATATCAATAATTTTAATCAAAAAAACAATTTAATAGATTGAGTGACTTTTTTAGGAAAGAGTTAATAGTTGAGTGACTTTTGAATTAAAATTCAAAGTTGAGTGACTTTCTGAGAAATAAGTGCATAGTTGAGTGACTTTTAAGTGAAAATTGAAAGTTGAGTTATTTTTTGAAAGAAGAGTGCATAGTTGAGTGACCATATGAGGTATTAACTCAATTTCTCATTGGGCACACCGTTTATGTCAGTATATCCTCTAACACCACATTTAATCGCTAATTGTTTGACTTATTCTCTTATTTTCATTTCTTATAAAGTGTATTTGTCTTCGTTGTTGTTTTTTTCTTTTGAACAAGCTACTCAAGATAGTGTTTATGAAACATGATATTTAAGCTCTCAATGACTATCATATTTAGAAGGTCGTTGTTTATTAATTACTTACATGTAAAACTCTTAGTTGTGTAAGTGAGTCTACAAAATTCATTATAAATCTGAAGATAGTGTTGAAAGATAAGCTAAATTATTGGCTAAACACTTCACACAATAACAAAGTTTTGATTATTATGATACCCCTTCAATTACGTACGTCGGGAGCATAGAGTCCATTTGTATTATTACCTTCGTGGGCTGAACTCGTTGATAGTGTCTTCAAAACTTGTAGGTTATATAGCTCTAGCCTCAACATTCTTAGAAGGGTCTTTTTCTTTTAGTTATTCATATAAACTTTCACCTTGGAGATCAAATATATAAAAGCTTCTATTTAAGTTACCTCTTGATGCTCTACCTGTATTATACTTGACCCAAAAAAAAATAAAAAATCTCACTACACTTTAGTAATATTGACCCTATAAACAACAACTTTGACCTTCAATAGTTCGCACTTGGCTAAGTTATAACTTTCAATAATAATAATAATAATAACAAATAGTTTTTTATTTTGGTGTCTGATAATAGAGTGAGTTAATAAATTGAAATTCTTATATTACAGTTAAAAATATTTATTCCCTGCTACTAAGCAAGGACTACTTGAACCTCAAAGAAAAAAGACAAATAGAATAAAGAAAGAAATAGTTTTTAAAAAGTAGTGGATAAAGCATATTCCATTGCATTATTATTATTATTATTATGAACTAACCAATAGGTTAGTAAATAGGTGTTCCAGTAATGTGAAAGAATGATTGTCTTTTTACCCAGTTAAGTTATACATACAAAGAATACAGTATTATGCATGTATACGATATGATGGTTTACAAAAGTAAAAAATAAAACCATATAGTAAAATATTAAAAATGTAAAATATATAAAATTTTGGGTTGGCATGGGGTTACAGAAACTCATGTATGAGCTGGATTGGAAGACCCACTATCAAATATGGAAAGAAAATAAAAATGAAAAATATAAATAAAAGAAAGAACCATTAAAAGAATAAAATTGTAAAAGTAAGATAAACCCCCCAAAAAGCAAGTAGAGAAGAAAAATAAAATTTTACATTACACATTCCATAAGAGAAGAGATTTGAACTTTTTTTATTTTTGGTTGCATAACACAAAAATTTATATATAAATAAGCTTTTATTCTTCTAAAAATTCAATCTTTTTAGTATAACAACAACTTTCTTCTGTCTCTTTCTCTTGCGTTATATTTTTTTTTGTAAATGGTTTTTGTTGTGTGTGGAGATTGATATCTACTACTATTTGGGGTTGTTTTGTTGATGTATATTTGTTGAAATTTGAAAAAATAATGAATATTGGTAGTGGGTCTGTTCTCAGTTCTACTGGTTCTTGGAAGTCCGGTGATGTAGTTTCCGATCAGTTTCCGGTGGGACTCCGGGTACTTGTAGTTGATGATGACCCTACTTGTTTAAAGATCTTGGAGAAGATGCTCAAGAACTGTCACTATGAAGGTATTAAAATTAAATTTGATTTATTTATTAGAAATGATTCTAGATCTCTGTTTTTATGTTATTTTAGTGAGATTTAAAGTTCAACAAGATGATGATTTTGTTGTATGTTTCAGTCACCAAGTGTAATAGGGCTGAGGTTGCACTATCATATCTCCGGGAAAATAAGAATGGTTTTGACATTGTTATAAGTGATGTACACATGCCAGACATGGATGGTTTCAAACTTCTTGAGCACATTGGTCTAGAGATGGACTTGCCTGTTATAAGTGAGTGTTGCTTTTTTGTTAAGTTCAAAACAGTGATGTTATTTAGGTTTTTTTTTCTTTAGTACTGATTGGTGATTATGACTTGGAATTGGTGTTATAGTGATGTCTGCTGATGATAGTAAGGATGTAGTTATGAAAGGAGTTACTCATGGTGCATATGATTATTTGATCAAACCTGTGCGGATTGAGGCACTTAAGAATATTTGGCAGCATGTTGTTCGTAAGAAGAAACATGAGTGGAGGGACAATAATTTTGATCAATCAGGAAGTGTGGAAGAGGGAGATCGGCAGCAGAAACAATCGGAGGATGTCGATTACTCGTCTTCAGCTAATGAAGGAAACTGGAAAAACTCCAAGAAAAGAAAGGAAGAGGATGATGAAGGTGAAGAAAGGGATGATACATCTTCGCTGAAGAAGCCACGTGTTGTTTGGTCTGTGGAGCTTCATCAGCAATTTGTACAAGCTGTGCATCAACTTGGAATTGACAGTATGAACATTTTCACTTTTTATCTTGTTAACATATTCCCTTGTTGCTCCGTTTGTCTGGATGTTACTTGTTTATTTGCACATGCCATTTAGCATATTTCGTACTTGTTGTATGTGGATCAGTTCTCCTTTAAGTGCCTTTTCAGTTCGAGCTTACTCGTCAAGATTCCCAGTTTTTGTGTTGTTTGTTTTTTGGCAGATATCTGTGACCATACAATTGGTAGAAAGAGAGTTCTTTTCAGTTGAATTATTCATTAGCTTTGTCCTTTTTGCTGTCTCATGCCTTCTCCCTTCTTTCGGTGGACAGTAAAGGGGAAATATCTAAATTGCATCTTTCTCTATTATGTTTGCCAACTCCAACTAGCTTGAAGTTGAGGCTTAGTTATAGCTGTTGTGGCATCTTTCACTATTTATGTTCTGTTCAAACTACCTCTTTTTAATCTCAACAAATCATGTGAACAAAGGCAAGATATCCAACAACTCCACCCCGCCTTTCTTCACATGATCACTTCCTCCATTCAATTTTAACCGACGGTTGCCTTGCTGAGATTAAAAAGAGGTAGTTTGAATAACTTATTATTAACGTAGTTAAGGGTAACGTCCCATTTGGGGTGAATGTGGGTCGGGCTAGTTTGTTAAGAACACTTGCACGATAGCTTAAGTAGAATTATGGATTATATGAAATTTATGGTTTAGCCAGGTTAATTTTGGTTTGTTCAGACGTCACTTACTCAGTCATATCTAATTTGTTAGGTGTTAACAAAAGATTGATATTAGTCTATACTCTATTCATTGTTAGTCCAACATTTAATCAGATAATTTTGTACCTTTCTTTGAAGGGCTATTGCAGTTGCAGTAGTTAAGAACTAATAGAGAGCATCAATTATAGGTTAAATTTACTCGGCATGATTTTCTAGAAGAAAGAAGAAAGAAACAATGAAAATGATTAGAAATGTTGGAAAAGAAAACGAATAAGAATGTAGTTGGAAGAAATGAAATGACTAGATAAGAAAAATAAACAAAAATATTCTTGAGTGCCCAAACTTTTTATACTCTCTCACGATTTAATCTTGTTATAAAGAGTCATATAATTTTGTTGTGCTGTCTTTTACTGTTCGACTTAGTTTATGTGAACTCTAGATGAATACTTATCTACGTTTTTGTTGTGTATTCGACCACGCTAAACCTTTCAACATTGGATATGAATGCAGAGGCTGTTCCCAAGAAAATCTTGGAACTGATGAATGTTCCTGGACTAACCAGAGAAAATGTTGCTAGCCACCTTCAGGTAATTTAGGACTTCTACTTCTCACAGTGTGAATCCCAACAAGTTTAATTGCAAAAAAGTCTGTCTTGTACTCGTTTTGCGTTGTGTAGTACAAAAATGTTTGCCTTATCTCTTTAGCATAGCACTAATGGTGTCAATCATTTTCTGCAGAAATATCGGTTGTATCTCAGAAGGTTGAGTGGTGTATCGCAGCACCAGAATGGACTGAACAACTCTTTCATGGGACGCCCAGATGCAACCTTCGGAACAATATCTTCCCTCAATGGGCTTGATCTTCAAGCTATTGCTGCTGCTGGTCAAATCCCTGCACAAAGTCTTGCTACCCTACAAGCAGCGGCCCTTGGTAGATCTGCTTCAAAATCTGCCATATCTATGCCCCTAGTAGATCAAAGAAACCTTTTCAGCTTCGAAAATTCCCAGGTGAGATTTCCAGAAGGGCAACAACAACTGAATAATAGCAATAAGCAAATCGACTTGCTGCATGGAATTCCAACCACCATGGAACCGAAGCAGCTTGCGAATTTGCACCACCCTTCCCAGTCCTTTATGGGTATGAATATGCAAGTGAACAACTCCATGGCACAACATAATAATTCTGTGATTATGCGAATGTCCCAATCACAACCTAGGGCTCAAATGCTAAGTGGAGCTAATAATGGCAGTCAAGTTTCGAGGCTTCCATTGTCCATGCAGCAATCTTTGTCATCAGAAGGGATACCTGGTGCGGTCCTAGCACAGAGTCGTATCGTTGACAATGCACGAGCGAGTGTTTACAATCCCGTCTCCCAAGCATCTTCGATGGTAGATTTCTCAGTAAATCAAAGCAAGGAGTTGCAAAACTACAACTTTTCTCTTGGGAGTAATAGTGCAGGGATGTCCACTTTGCCTAACCGAGGGATGCTTCAGGAAGAGGTGAATGCTGATATCAAAGGATCTAGAGGTTTCCCTTCTAATTATGATATTTTCAACGATCTCCATCAGCAGCCAAAACCGCAGAACTGGGGTTTACAGAATGTTGGTTCATCCTTTGACTCATCTCATCACCCAAGTATACAAGGTAGTCAGGGTGTCCCATCACAATTGTTACTGCAACAGGGGATTTCTTCAGCACACAACAATGGACAAAATAGAAATGGTCCTATTGGAAAACCAATGTACACCAATGGTGAAGAAAGTGGACATACTAATCTTATGGGTGGACCACAACTTAACTCTGTCAGTAGGAATACGCTTGCTGTTAAAGCTGAAAGATTTCTCGATGCAGACTATCAGAGTACCAATTTCCCAGAGCAATTTGGACAGGATGACCTCATGAGTGCCTTCTTAAAGCAGGTGAGTTCTAATTTGCTTACAACATACCCTCCCCAGATCCCACTTTATGGGATTTCCAGTGGGTATGTTGTAACAAATATAGCTTCTTAGATCAATTTTTTAGTTCATGAATACTTTCTCGTTACTAATTTGGATAATTTGCATGTGTGACAGCAAGGAAGTGTTGGACCAGTTGAAACTGAATTTGGCTTCGATGGATACACATTGGATAATCTCCCAGTTTAAGATGTGAACAAAGCTTAGTTGATGTACCTGACAGTTTAAACATATAGTTTGAAGACGCCAGTGTACATAGTTGCTGTTACACCTGAAAATTGTGCATGAACTAAAGTCTCGGTTATCTATTGAGCTATAGAACTTGGATTCTGTTCTAAAAAATTGTAGCTGTCGGATGGCAAGTATGGATATCAGATAGATCACAGAAGGGAAAAGATTTAGGTGTCGGATGATTACTAGTGCATAGTGTGCCAAAGGCAAACATGCAAAGTTTTTGCTGGTATTGTTAGGAGAATCACATTTCATGGGTGCAGACGTTAGGTGCAGGGATTTTCGTTCAAGTTCTAACATCAATAATGCAATCTATTCCCTTTCACTTTCAGGATTGATCTTTTAATGTACATATTTAAGTTGAATTACTTATTAGGACATATAAGTATGTCGGATTTCTATAGTTGTTCATTGTTTTGCTCGATTTCATGTTTTATTTTTAGGTGTGCAGCTCAAACTCTGAGATGTATGTTGTGTATTAACTAATTCTGTGTAGGTCTCTATGGAAGTTGGGATTTATAAAAATTGAACCATCTTCATATTTTTCCTTCACTTGCTATTAATATCTATCTACAATAAGAGAGATCCATATTAAGCCGGCAGGGCAAAATCCTAAACTAAAAAGTCGAATTCTGGTATAATATATCACAACAGTAAGAGCCAAATGCAATTCCTTCAACGAGAAACTGACATACCCAAATTTTAACAAATTGCAACAAGTGGCTTCAGTTATCTATTTCAGACAAACAAACCATGTTTCATCTGAGTTACATACAGGCTCGGAACTGTTGGCACACGTCGCGTATAGTAGGAGATTGAGACGTGAGACATAGAGAAGGATGATGAACAAACTGAGGTATTCTTATCTTATCTGCTAATTATACAGGTATTAACTTTAAAGTCAAATACTGTCTGGAATGAGAATTCCAGAGTAATAAATAGTTACAAATCAAAACTTGCCGAAAAAACCTTGTCCCTGAATACATAATCCGACAAACTCACCAGCATTAAAACCTGGCAGCAGACGCTAAAGAATGAATCAATTGGCAGGTATGAAATGAAGAGAAAACGCCACAGCTCACTGCTATTGTCGCACCAACAGAAAAACCACAACTGCTGCAAGAATGGAAGTAGTGACAGTGAATGAAGATATTCTAGATGAACTGCTTGTTGGGAGTAGCTTTGGCAATGAGCACTCTTCTCCATTGAAGTATAATTTTGTTGGAAACCCATCACCAGCAGCAACGTTGATGTTTGGGATATTCTTCTTTGTGAATGAGATTACTGATTGTTGTTTCCCAGGTACTCGGGGATCTTTCGCTGGATTAGCTCCATCTGCTTCTGCTACTATATAGTTCAAGCCTGGAAGGCCCTGCATGAATATGGTATTATTAACCCCATCTAACATAGTTCCATTGAATGAATACACTGCGTCAAAACCAGCCGCTGCTTTGTCCAATTCCACCGCAGTGAACCAATCAGCAAAAGCAGCGTCCTCCCAGTTGAAGATGGTGATCCTGGCAGACCATCCACCCCTATAGTCTGTGAACAAATGCCAGTTGATGCTTACACCACAGTTATCTCCACATGGCAATGGGTTTGAAACTGGAAGATGATTAATTTCAGCCCAGGCAAGGGACATCTTGGTTCTATTGTCAAATGGAACCAGAAGAGCCTGAGATGGGAGGAGAAGAGCTGGGGCTTTCGTGCTACATGTACGAGCAGTATTGGAAGGACAACCACAGGCGCATGTTGGACAAGGAATGATAGATTCATTGTAGAAAGCAGAGAAAGAAACACAGCATCTGGGGCTAGCTCCTTTTGGTTGGGTGATGTTGCATACAACTTGCCAGCTAGCAAATACTGATGTAGCAGGTAACAATCCACTAGGATCAGGGACTTGGGTGGGGCTTACACGGACTGGAGGTCCACACTTATAATCTGGATTCAGTCTGCCTTCGATCTTCCAATTCTGTGGAGGAGTGAACGAGGAGCGATTAAGATCTGGAGGCATTTTAAAGACATTCATCTGGAATGCTGAAACAGACTTGCTTGGGTCCATAGCAGGTGGCAAGATTGTCCCATTCCGACAACAAAAAGGTATCATTCCCAACTTTGTATCATTGGTCTTCTCCAGCGGCAGATCAATTAGTGTCGGCCTTCTCTGACAGTTCAAACCAGTGGAAAAGTCAAGGTTTTGATAAAATTTTGCCTGTGGCCCAAAAACACACTCAGAAGTATCAACAACAGAGGGATATGCGCCTTTCATTTCCCAAATAAACTCATCCTTCATCCAGTCCCAACTTAGTTTCCAGTTATCAAGGCGACCAAGGGGATTATGGTTTGCAATGGTAACCTGAGCCCAGTAATTTGAATCATAGGTTCTTAGGATATCATACATAATTGTAAGATCCCCATCTTGGCGTGGACTAAATTTCTCACCCAACGTCAAATTCGTCTTGAAACTTTCGTCTTTAGTACAGCATACTTGCATAACACTCTTTCCTGAACAGTTAAGCATAGGCAATTCAGATATGATACGCAAAAAGTACAGTTTTGTTTTAAAACAAAAAAGGAAGAAAATACTAAAGGCAGGTAGAATTTCTAAATAATACATGTTCTAAACCACTTTAATGATTCAAGGGAGAAGCTTGAAATGTCAATGGCTAACCATACTTCCAAGTAACAAATCAAGAAATTTTACAAACTATACATTAGGAATTCTAGATAAGAAGACAGAGTCAAATAACAGCTAATCTTTACAACGTATAGAGTTGTCAAGATTCAGACATAATGTTCCATCCAAGTTGACATAGTAATGGACCAAATTCTCCAGAAAGTTATCCGTCTAATACCCATCCTCCAATAAATCTAATTTGAAAGTTAAATAGTACAGGACACACGATTATTTGGCCAATTTGAATGTTAATATAACCTCCATCATCATTCATAAAAAACCACAATGAATCAGCTTAAACAACAGATCTAAACTAAAGCCATTTTGCACTTTGCAAGTAGCACAAAAGAACTACTCCATAACTTTGGCCTAAATTTGATAAGTAAAGCAGAAAAACAAAGTTGCATACGAATCAATCCAAAATATATCATATCCTCTGCAAATTATTCAAACTAGAGAGAATTCACATAACCAGTCCTACTAATTTTTGATATTATATTAAGAGGTGCAGCAATGATTTTTAATCTAAGATCCGTACCTTGCATAGAGGGTTTAGGGCAAATAAACCCATCATTTTCCAAAGAGATATTGGAGGGCATAGGTACATTCGGAGAGCCAACTCCAAACTGGGTACCCACAATTTTGATTTGAACACTCGTCTGTGTAGTATCTCCAGCAGTTTCCACAGCAGTCTTAAGATCTGCAGCCGGAAATCCAGCAAAAACAGTACCATTACCAACTAAAGCAGGAAATGATTCCCCATCATCAAGCAGAGCATTAGAAGCAGAAACCAAAATCTCATCATGTTGAAACCCAACAAAAACCCTCCATAACTTAAGTTCCTCAAGTCCGTTGTTAGTTATACTGAGAATAGACTGAAACTTGTAGGGTTGACGAGTTTTCAAAGTGGGTTTGATTTTAGATCCGGAAGTAAACACATACTGCAAGAATATACCGTTACAGTCATCGGCTGCCGGTGCCGGAGCTTCAGCCACCGGAGTTGTTTGTCCGGCGACGGTGATGATTAGGAGAAAGAGAGAGAGAAATGTTGTGGTGAGTGCCATGTTGTTTGAATAATGTGATTTTGGATTGAAAAGAGTATTATATATGTCTGAAAATGTATTAGTGGTGTGCGTGTATATGTGAATGAAAACGCGGAGAAGGAAAAAGAAACGAAGATGAAAAGAGCATAGACAGCTTAGATAAAGCTGTATTAATTTTCTTTGTTGTTCTTAGGAAAAAGAGTAATTTTGCAAATTTGTAAAATACAAACGGTTTTTATTTTTTATATTTTAAAATAAAATTGAAATATAGAGAGTTAGGTGATATTAATTTATTAGGAGTATTATTTGTTAGAATGTTCATTTGAATAATTTGTAAAAGTTTCAGAGTATTTAGTTGGGAGTGAATTAATTAATGTAATAATGGTAAAGGCGGCGTCTGTGAATGGGTAATCAATCTTTGTTTATAGATAGTACTTCCATCGTTTCGTATTATAGTGATATTGTATATTTTAAAAGTTAATTTAATTAATTTTTATAATTAAATTAAATTATTTAATTTGATACTTTAAATAAAAAATTAGATATCGTAAAATTATTTATGAAAAGTATTATAGTAATTTTTTATATATTAATATGATGAAAAATATATTTTAAAATATTAATTAAAATTTTTATAGTTTAACTCAAAAAATAGAAATTATGACAAATAATATGGAAGAAACGAATAGTAAATTATTTGTGACATATTGGATTTGAAAATTGAAGAGTGGCTGCTGAAATAGACGTGAAGTGGAGCCCAGTGGGTTACCGTTGAGAAGAGAACGTTGTTTGATTTTTTCTTTCTAAAAAGGGAAGTTGGTAAAGGCTGGAAGCGAAATGCTATCTGTGGGGGCTTTTCGTTAACTGCATTTTTAGGGATGATAATCGGGCTGTGTAGGGTATTAGCGGTGCGGATTGAATTAAATTTGTAAAAAAAATAATTCGTTTTGTTTGTTTTTTATAGTAATATTTCTTATTTTCAATCTGTTTTATCTTGTCTTGCATAATTTTATTAATATTTTCTATTTCTAGTTATGTTTGATACTAAAAACATAATTTATAAAAATAAATTTATTTTTATTAAGTTTATTAATTTAATAGGATAGTGACTTAAAAATTTATTTTTATAAGATTAATTGAAAAATATGCAAGAAATTGTATTATTTTTTATTGAACCATTTTTGTTTATTATCTTGAACATTTTAGTAGCTTTAATTAAATTAACTTAATTAATAATGTTTTATTACTTTCTAACATATAAAAAGTTAAAATTAAGTACGAATCCACATAAAATAATATATATCCGCAATCCGTCTGCCCCACATTAATTTTAAAAAACTCCACTTTAACCCGCCCCGCATCAGACCCGCCCACAGAACCTTAAAACCACCCGCCCCATATAGCCTTAAATCTATCCCGCTCCGCATTCGCCCCGCCCCGTTAACATCCCTACGCATTTTTGACATACGACATGAATATGCTAGAGTAGGGGTGTCAATTTGGCGACTTATGTTGAAAATAGAGATATTAAATTGGATTAAGTCAATGATCCGTCCAAGTTTACTTTGAGCTCAAATAAATTAGACTCCAAAAGATTTAAAAACTAGTTGGGTCCTGATACGCTTAATCTCAATAATTTTAATATATTTTTATTTAAGTTTTATGATCACAATTTGAATTTCAACTAAGAAAAAATTTAAAAAAGAAGTTACAACTTCATAGATAATTTAGAAGATATAAAATAGATAGTAATTTATATTTATAATCCAGAAATATACAACACATCAAATCATCCATGCAAATATTCTTAAAACGATTTGAAATTATAGATTTAATTGGGCTCAATTAAGATTTCTTTTACAACGAACTAGGATTCGAATGAGTTGAAATTGAACTCAACTCAAATTATCTTGAGTACAATCCTTAAAATTATAGATGAGTTGGATGGGTTACTTGCAATTGAGCTTAATTTTAACACTCCTACGTTGGAGTGTCAAATTGTCAATTAAAATCAAATATTTAGATACATATTTATTTTAAGAGAGTTATTTTGATTAATTTATGAAACTAAATTAAATTAGATTTATTCATTATTTTAAATTTTCAATCCTTCTTATACTAATGATGAAAAATATATTTTAAAATATTCCTTCTTATACTAATGATGAAAAATATATTTTAAAATATTCCTTCTTATACTAATGATGAAAAATATATTTTAAAATCTTGATATTTAATTTTAATACAAGTGAGGAAATCTGATCAATAAATTGTTGTTATTCGAGGTGCTTGTTTTTCCTTTAACAAGAAAGTTAGAGGTGACAAATTCAAACTTTTGATAGTAAAGATCAAATTATATTTTTCCTGATAAAAGAATTGATATCTAATTTTCTCCCTGTAAATTATATGAGAAATGAGTCATTTCTAATCACCGTAAGAAAAAGAGAAGAAGATTTGATTGTAATAATAGAATATATACGTTAGAATTTAGATTATAATATATTTGCTCTCTCAATATTTTCTTTTAGTTATAATGATAGCATGTTAGATATTATTTAAACATTATGAATAGAAATAGAGGCAAAATCAAGATTTTTAATAAGAGAGTTCAAAATATATAAAAGTATATGAGTAAAAGGGGTTCACATAAAATTTAATTATATATAAATAATATAATTTTTTAGGGAAGAAATTTGATACGAAGCTCTTAATACCTCTGCCGCTAGTTAGGAGGAAAAAGAATAAGATTTGTTTGAATTTTGTAGACTTTATTTTGGGGTGGTGGGGTACCACGTCTTCTTTCTCATGCTTCCTAACATTGCGCCCTTGAATATGCCAAATCCAATACAAATATTCTTTTCATGTTATAAATAATGCTTAACAAAATATTATTTTATCTGTGTCTTGCTTTATATATTTTATTTTTGGGAAAAGATTTAAATACTGTTGAATTTTTAGAAAACATTCATTTATGTTATCAGTTAAAAGTTTGACTTATTTATGTCATTATTATTAAAGAAAAAGATCATTCATGCCATTATTTTTTAACAGTCATTTTGCAAAACTATTTTTAACACGTGATCAATTATAATTCGGCTACATCATTATTTTTTTTACTAAAGTCCCTTATTTTTTAAGAATTTAAGTTTGATCGAGAATTTATTTAAGAAATTTCTAATTTTTTTTGAAATAAAATTTATATATTTATAAATTGTGTAAAAAGTATTATAAGTCATAATAATTATCAATCTAAAATATTTAAAAGATATATAAAAATTTTATGATAAAAATAAATTTTATTTAAATTTCAAAATTCAAAATATATCACATAAATTAAGACGAGACGATAATATAATAAAAAGATACTGGCAAAGAAGTTGGGTTGGAGGGGGAAGAAGATTTTTATTTTCCTTCGAGCTAATATAAAAATATATTGAATCGACTTTCTATTTGTAGAATAACAGAAGCTATGAGCTAGGCTACGTGCAAGATGTTCTAAGTTTATTCGATAAATTATATATAGACACTTATAATACGATGTATTTACAATGATTTCCTTGGAATGTTCTTGGATATATATTTTACGGAAAAGGGCCTAAAATACCCTCGAAGTATTGAAAATGGTACACAATTACCCTCCATCCACCTATTGGCCCCCAAATACCCTTCACATCCACCTTTTGGTCCAAATTACCCTTTCATTAACGGACCAAAATTAAAAATACGGAAAAGGGCCTAAAATACCCTCGAAGTATTGAAAATGGTACACAATTACCCTCCATCCACCTATTGGCCCCCAAATACCCTTCAAATTCACCTTTGGGTCCAAATTTACCCCTTCATGAACGGACCAAAATTAAAAATAATAAATAATATTTTTTAATTACGTGGCACTCAATCATTGGTTGTAATTTAATATTTAAAATAATTTTAAATCCACCCATTTAACTAAACCGCCCCACTTGACCCAATTTAAAAAAATTAACCCATCTAATTAAAATATCCTAAAATCTTATTCCTCCCATTTTTTCAATTTCCATGACTCCATTGTAATTTAAGTTCTTCGGGAAAGAAATCGAAGAAGAAGCTGACATTTTCTTCATGAAGAAGAAGAAGAAGAAGACAATGGACTCATGGAAATTGTGAAAATGGGAGGAATAAGATTTTAGGATATTTTAATTAGATGGGTTAATTTTTTTAAATTGGGTCAAGTGGGGCGGGTTTAGTTAAAATGGGTGGGTTTAAAATTATTTTAAATATTAATTACAACCAATGATTGAGTGCCACGTAATTAAAAAATATTATTTAATTATTTTTAATTTTGGTCCGTTCAAAGAAGGGGTAAATTTGGACCCAAAGGTGAATTTGAAGGGTATTTGGGGGCCAATAGGTGGATGGAGGGTAATTGTGTACCATTTTCAATACTTCGAGGGTATTTTAGGCCCTTTTCCGTATTTTTAATTTTGGTCCGTTAATGAAAGGGTAAATTTGGACCCAAAGGTGGATGTGAAGGGTATTTGGGGGCCAATAGGTGGATGGAGGGTAATTATGTACCATTTTCAATATTTCGAGGGTATTTTAGGCCCTTTTCCGTATATTTTAAAATTGAAGTTTTGTGAGCGAAGGCGAAATTTCTCCCCAAAACAGGCTCACACTAATTTTTGGAGCTTTAAAAATATGTTTGAAGTTTTAATTTTGAAATCTAATTTGAATTTCAGGACAAATACATGGTTGAAGATGATTTCTTATCAAAATTTATGTCTCTAAGGGTGTGTTTGGTATGGAGGAAAATATTTTCTATGAAAAATGTTTTTTTTTTGAAAAACAAGTAAATTTTGAACTTATTTTCTCATGTTTGGTTGTTAATTAGAAAAATATTTTTCGGAAATAATTTTTAGTGTTTAATTATGAATGAAAAATATTTTTTGGAAACATCTTTATTTTTAATAGAGTAAAAAATAATTAATGAAATTAAAATTATTTTTTAAAAACAGAATTATTATTTTTTTGAGACGGCGGTGGTGGTGGTGGGGGTAGTGGATGGGGCAAGGGGTGAGAGGGTAGGAGTGAAAAAATAAAAATTTGAAGTTGATAGTATTTTTAAAAAACAAAGTTAATATTTTAGGAGGTTGGGGGTGGGTGGAGGGCTGGCCGGGGGGAGGGGGAGGTAGGAGTTCAAAAATAAAAATTTGAAGTTGAAAATATTTTGAATAGTAAAATTAATTTTTTGGGGAGGGAGGGGATTGGGGGGGGGGGGTTGGCCGATGGTCGGTGGGTGGTAGGGCAGTCAGGATTCGAATGAAAAATAAAATTTTGAATTGAATTTTTTTCTTTTCAAATTAATGTTTTTCCCAAAAAAAAAAACGATAATTTGAAATTGGATGAGAGTTTTGAAAAAAGTTTTCCTTAATTTTTGAAGGGAAGTCATTTTCTTTAATTTTGAGGAAAATAAATTGATTTGAAAAATATTTTCCAATATTTTATCCCAACCAAACATGAAAAAATTGAAAAACATTTTCTAGAAAATGTTTTCCTTCATGACCAAACACGAGTTAATACCTCAGATGGTCACTCAACTATGCATTCTTCTCTCAGAAAGTCACTCAACTTTCAATTTTCACTCAAAAGTCACTCAACTATGCACTTCTTTATCAGAAAGTCACTCAACTTTGAATTTTAACTCAAAAATCACTCAACTATCCACTCTTTCCTCAGAAAGTCACTCAATCTATTAAATTATTTTTTAATTAAAATTTATTGATATTAATTATTTGTATAACAAACAAAAAAATTTTACAAATAAATTAAATCATTTAGTGATCCACCCACCTAACCCGACCCATTAAAAAATATGATATGACCCATTTTATTTTATCTTTAATTCTAAATTAATCACTCTCATTAAACCTTGAATTAGGATTAAAGACAAAATAAAATGGGTCATATCATGTTTTTTAATGTGTCGGGTTACGTGGGTGGATCACTAAATGGTTTAAATGTTATTTTTATTTTTAAATTTTTTTGATTTGTTATATAAATAATTAATATACAAATTTTAGTTAAAAAACAATTTAATAGATTGAGTGACTTTCTGAGGAAAGAGTGGATAGTTGAGTGACTTTTGAGTTAAAATTCAAAGTTGGGTGACTTTCTGATAAAGAAATGCATAGTTGATTGAGTTTTGAGTAAAAATTGAAAGTTGAGTGACTTTCTGAGAGAAGAGTGCATAGTTGAATGACCATATGAGGTATTAACTCGACCAAACACACTCTACGTAAATTCACTGCATATAAAAAATTGTTAGTGCAATCACTGAAAATAATTTCACTATAAAGTAGAGAGGCAAACTCCATTAATGCCCATCTTATTCATCTTTCATCTGTCATTTTGTTTCATCATCTCCAATCTTTCTTGAAAAGATTATTTATGCCTCAAGCTTCAAGAGTTCAAGCCTACATTATTTTCTTAAATATCAATTGTGAACCTCTATTGTTGTGCCCAAAGAATAAACTTTTCGGAAAAATTATATAAACAAACAACTTAAGATATCATAATTTATAAAATTTCTTACTATTTTAAAAAATTACAAAAATTTCCTATTAGGATACATCCCTCCCATTGAGTAATGTATCATACAAATAAGAAATATTTTGATAGCAACGAAAAATTTAAAATTTTTATAATTGGGAAAACTTCCGAGATAAAATATAATTAATTCCCCCAAATTAAATGACGATCTCAAAAAATGATATTTGTACACTTGGGCTTTGAGTAATGTATCATACTGTATTGGGCTTTGAGCCCTTCTTTTCACACTTTTCTTATCCTAATCCGATCTAGTAAATGACATACTTCAAAGTTATTTTTTTCATTCCCTTTTGCATCAAGTCTTCACTAAATCGTCTCTTACATAATCAAAATATGATTATTAAGAATAAAGTGAATAAAACATAAACACATGTATTTCTTATCTAGTTGATGCATTATATACATTAGTAATATTTTTATTTATTAGTGGTCTCCAATAGTCACTATTTTATGAATATGAGATACGCATAAAAGAAATGTAACACTGTTATACATGAATATACACTGTTACATATGGTGATACAAATAGTTATATATGTGTCGTCTATTACAAGTATCAGTGATATATATATATATATATATATATAATATATATATATATATATATATATATATTATATATATATATATATATATATATATATATATATATATATATATATATATATATATACGGACATCCGTTAACTCTATAGGCTTGACCTCAAACCAGAGTTGGTGGCTGAACTCGCCTCAGAGTTCAGAAGCGACACTTATATACAACACCCAAAGACTATTTTTATTTTCAAAGTTTAGGCTCAACGATTGAAGCCTTTAAAAAATTGGAGTTATTGGATCAAAAGATTATGAATGATAGAGATTAAATCTGAGTCATAATTAATTAAATCAAATTAATAGTCGATATATTATATTTTCATATTATAATATACTACATATTATATCGTACTATATAACTTAAATCCTATAAAACTTATATTGTGTGAGATAAATGCTCAATTTCAGAACCCACCATTTATACAATAAGAGACCCAACTTAATTTTCAGTCTTTTGATGTAACACAAACAAACATGATTAATTAATTAATTAGTAGTATAAAATAACATGTGCTGATTGTATAAAACAAGGTGGTGCTGATAGTGAAAATATTAACATATTATGTCTCAAATAACGGTAGCTTGATCCATTAATGACGATGAGGACGTGTAACAATGATACAATTAAATGAGTCAAATATAATAAAACAACCGTTGTTTTTTATTTATTTTTTTGATTGTGATTTATGACCTAACCATATACTATAACAGCGTCACATATCATTGGTACCTTCAATTTTCTATAACTATTAAATAATGGATTTTATGTTGGTAAACGAATAGGACCGTTGTACTTGTATATATCAACAACCCTGCAACGTCTCTTTTGTGAAAACACACGTTCATTAATTTTTTTGTCTTAATTTATTTATTTGATTTGATTTTAATATAATTTTTTAAAAGCTTTTGAAATCTAATAATATTAAATTAAACATGTGTAAAATATGTCTAAAAATTTGTGTGATTTTAAACATGTTAGAATTGAAAAATTGTAAAAAAGGGTTTTTTAAAAATAATTAAAAAAGGAATATAACAAAAAACATATTAAAAGAGGAGAAATATGAATTTACTTGCATCTATTGCAAAATATTGCACTTGTCTAAGCTTACTATCTCCATTTATTTAGGTCACTATCTCAGCCATTGGATGTTTGTTGTGACTCTGAAGGAATGGGGTTTAGGATAGGTTTATCTTGTGAACTGGTTTTGTCAGCTTAATTTAGCGTTTAATCACAAATTTTTGAATATTTTAATAAGTTATTTTTTCATAAAGTTTTATCATCATAAATTTAGAGAGAATTAAAAAAAAATGTGATTTATATACATAAGTTCTAAAAGTTATTAAAAACTCATAAGTTTGTAATATCATTTTATAATGAAAATGTCTGTGAAAAGCATTGATGAACATAATTAGTATGCATTTGAAAATAGAGAAAGAAAACAAAAGAAAAATATCATTGATTGTATATGAAGAATTACTACTACTACTACTTGTAATTGGAAGTGACTTTGCCACTTCGGAGAGCAAGCTCGGATAAAAGATATATATTATAGAGAAAATTAAGCATATAAACAAATATAAACTAGTTAATTACTTAACATAGTTATAGTTTGACTTAATTACAATACTTTTAGCAATAACTACACGACTAACTTTTTGATTTTGTATAATTCACATGTTTTTATCACTCAAAATTCATAGAATATAATTTGTATAACTTTTTGTATAGATTGAAATTTGTATAATATAATTTGTATAATTATTACATGTATGATGTTTCTAATTGTATAAATAGGTTGTTTCGAGTTTATACAAAAATAATTGAATTATACAAATATACCCGTAATTATATAAACGAGGTAGCTTTATAAACTGTAGCTACAATCCTTAAATATGCAAAATATAGCTATGGAGCATAATTAAGTTCATTATAGTGGCTAGTTGCGAAAGTTTCTTATTATAGTATAACGTAACGAACGTATACAACAAATATAAATTTTGTATGACAAACTAGTAATGAAATTTAGTTCAAAACTATAAATGATGGGTGTTTTTATGAAATATACGTGTTTTGCCAAATTCTATTTTTTCCTAGAACTTGAAATTTGGATGTTTGGGGCTAGAATTTGGCCAGAATCAAAAAAATTATAATATTTTTTTTAATGTTAAAATAAACTAATTTTTTCTCCATTTTTTAGTTAAGAGACATTAAAGTAAAAAACGATAAAAATGTTTAAAAAGATAAAATAATATAGATAAATATTGGCTAAATTCTTACCATATTTTCTGTTCCAATTTTTTTTTCCTATAAGCTTAATAATGATAAATTATATGACCAAAATATCAATTTTTCCAGT
The DNA here is from genome assembly GCA_027705065.1 of Solanum peruvianum. Classification (NCBI taxonomy): domain Eukaryota; kingdom Viridiplantae; phylum Streptophyta; class Magnoliopsida; order Solanales; family Solanaceae; genus Solanum; species Solanum peruvianum. Next base: position 70,648,726 of record JAKWJD010001755.1, read on the forward strand.
ATATTTATAACCGAATGCCCCCAAATTGGGAGAAATAAAAAAGTTATAATAAAAATTCATTGAGTGCAACGTATGAGATATAGCTAAGGCGGAGAAAGAATTTGGACGATAAGAACAAATATAGTAAAAAGAAATCGTGAAAAGATAAACATGACTTTTTTTTTTCAAGAGTATATGGTTAAATCTGTCCTTTTCCCTAGCAGAATTACTTTACTGTTTAGGGGTGCTTATCAATGGGAACGTCCAATTAAGTTTTAAAGTTTATATAGAATCACTAAAATAATTGAAAAATATTTTTCGATTATCATATTAATTTAACCACTAATAATTCATACACACAAAAAGGAAATTGTCAAATATTATTAAGAAATAAAATAATAAGCTAAATAAATTGTGCACATAATTAAAAATAAAAGTACGAAACTATATATCTTTAACTTTATAATACCTAATGATATAAATGGGAGAGTATTATTGTCACAAGTTGCTCTTCTCCATAACTAAACAGCTATGAATTAACAAAAACCCAATCAGACAAAAGACAAATGTGTGATTTGTCCAATAATATTTTAGTGGCTCCACCTTTTGAATATTTTTTTTTCCACTTCGTCCTTGTAAATAAGCCATTTGAAGAAAAAAAAATTATATTGAGAAGATCGATGTATATTATTGGGATTGAGGAATTGAAATTTTAGAAGGAAGTTGAATGATTGCCACTTTAATTTGTTGATCAAATCTAATAAAGTGAGTGTGAGGTTAATTAACTAAAATAAGTGGACTTTGTGATCATCTTTTCACCTGAACCAAGGAACTAAAAAATGGATCCAATGCAAAAATGTCAATGTTTACTTTGATTTTCTTTGCCGTACGAACCTAGTGTAGAGCTCCTTTAAAATATTGATTAACATAAAATCAGGGACTAAAATGCCTATAAATAATTAAATTTGAATATGATATTCTCTTAACTGAATTGAATTTTGATACGATTGAAAAACGATTTATGATGATGTCTACCAAAAATTCTAGTAGGTAAGTTATAATTCAAACAAATAGTGCTAAAACTATGAATCAACACTAACCAAAATCCTTCTCGTAAGCTTTGATAGTGAAAGCAAGAATCTTAGGAGAATAATACATACTAAACACAGTCAACAACATACAGACATACAATGTGTAATGATGCGATGCATAAAGTAAAGCAGTTTCGGAATATATCGCCTCATCGGCTGCCTTGTAGGTTTTCAAAGACATTTTGTAGACTTGTCCGACCTCAAATACATAAGTAAAAATTCAGAATTCAATCTGTGAGTCGTCGAAGCTCATCGGCATATTCAAGTGTAGATAGTACTGTTGGGTTTTGTTTCCAAAGTCTCAAATTGGTTCCGGCCTTGTTTCGTAGTGAATTTATGGATTTGAATACTTCTAACACTGAATTTTTTCGGCATATTCAAGTGTAGATAGTACTGTTGGGTTTTGTGGAGGCTTGTGAGCCGGCCCGACCCATTACTGAAACCCTAGGTTAACCATTTGGTTTTCCTATAAATATGATCCTTGTATTTGTAATTCTTAAGTAGCACAAGTGAAATAAAATCCTCCTGTTACAGTTGTGGAGTAGGGAAACCGAACCACGTTAAATTCTTGTGTGTCCCGTTTGTGTTCCGTTTCTCTTTTTTCCAGATTATTTGTGTGTGTTGTGTGTTTAATTCCCAACAATTGGTATCAGAGCGAGGTTTCAACAACATTGTAACACAAACTGTGAGAAATTGTCACCTAGGGTTCTTGTGTGAAG
>JAKWJD010001755.1:70650614-70750708 GCA_027705065.1 Solanum peruvianum
AACTCAGCAAATAAGACCACATTAGTTTTCTTTTTCCATTTACTACTACAAACAACTCTTAACTTTGTCATACTTCAAAACAACAATACTTTAACCCAAACAATGACCTTATGATTTTAATGTGAACGCATTTATCACTTCCATCATTCTTCAATCTGTTTGCCGACATGGTTTGATTGAATTATGTCATTGTTTTGGTGCTTCTATAATGTGACTTAACAAGTTCACATACTTTCTTTTATTTATCAGGTACCACAAAACCCTCGGGTTGTTCCATGTAAATTTCTTCCTCCAATTCTACATTTAAGAAAGTTCTTTTCACATTCATTTGATGAATTTGGAGGTCATATACCACAGTAATAATTTTTGCATCCGAATGGATGTAATTCTAATTACTAACGAGTATATATATCGACAAGATCAAAATCTTATTTTTTTCTAAAGCCTTTGACACAAAATCTTGTTTTATATTTTTCAACAGTTCCATCAACTGTTATTTTTCCTTCTAAAGATTCATTTTGAACCCAAAGGTTTATTTTCTTGAAGAAGATCAATTAACTTTCAATATTGTTTATAGACACCATCTTTCCAAAGGATGAGTCTACAGAAGACACAGAAAATGTTACAAAATCATATTCGAAGGAAGTAAATGTCCTTTAACATTTCACTAAGCCTCTGAATCTCTTTATTAAGTACATTATCCTTTTCATTTCCTAGGCCTTTTAGACCCTTCTCTAGACTACTCAAGTCTAATTTTACAGTCCATAGTCATAGGTCCTATTTTAATTCTTTTAGGAATATGATCTTGGACTTTGACTAGATACCCCCACACTTTGAAATATTTCAAGTTGGATTTCCTTTCTTTCCATTTCTCATATGGAAAAGATTGTATTCTGATCAAACAACATTGCTTTCTTTCTAAAAGGACAAAACTTTTTGTTGATCCCTTTTGCAGTAAGGATAGTTCCTCCACACAAGTTTTGTGTAAACCCCAACTTATAATAATGCATCCATCATTTCTTTCAACGTTCGATTTTTCATTAGATTGAGGTGAATATGGCAGTAGTTTGATATTTCACTTTCAAACATATTTCTACACAATGAGATTTATACTCTCCATTCTTATCACTTCTTATATATTTTTTCACACTGATTTTCAACTTCGATATTACATTGTATAGACATTTCTATTGCTTCATCCTTACCATTTAGCAAATAGACATAGTCATTTCTAATGCAATTCTCAATAAAAGTAACAAATAATTTTTCTCACCATGAGATGGTGTTAACTTCATATCATAAATGTCAGTGTAAATCAATTCTAAGGGATTAGAATTTCTTTCAACAGATTTATAAGAATGCTCAGCATAAAGTTGATCAGCTTTTCTTACAAGGTTTTGTAATTGACATGCCCCAAGTGTTCATGTCACAAACATTGACTCAAGCAAGTAAGAACAAATAAAAACATTGAGTTTGAAAAGCTCTTCGCGAGGTAGCTTTTTCCTCACTAATATTTTGTTCCTGTTTCTTACAACTTTGTGTGATACAAACATTGTTTAGATTGTCAAATATCCTTTTCAGAAGGACATTTCCATAACTTTCAATGTGATTGTTATAGAACTACCTATGAACAAAGTTTCATCGGGTTCAATAAATATAATATAGTCCAACTGTTATTTTTACAAAAACATAACAAATGACTATTCACCAATATTCATGTCTATGCAAATACTTTTATTGTAATAGACATATCTTTTCATGAAAAATCACAACATTTTAAGTGATTTTTTTTTCATAAAAGAACACAATTATTTTAAACAAGTATATATATAATTTGGATGTTTCATACTAGTCACACTGTATACTAGTAATAGAGAAACTCAACAACCACAATACCAAATATACTCCAAGAATTTTGTGGGTATAACATAATACAAAAGTATCATTGAATTTCATATCTTTTGTTCCAAAGTTAAATTAGACACCAAGTCTAATCATAAGCAAATAACCCCCACATTTCAAATGTGATCTCAAAAATATTTTTCAAGTATTTTAAATTGCTTTTTCACATTTTTTCATGTTGAAATATTATTCTACGAAAGAATTATAGTGCTGCAATTCTCTTTGACAATGTTTACACAATGTCAAAGTTCATTCCATAGAGACACAAAATCACAAATTCTAAGTCACTGGTATTTTTTCTCTATCATAAATAGACATGTCACTTAGTATTTTAAATATTAACAATAAGGACAAAACAAATTGTACAATTTATTTCTATGTTACATTGAAGTTTATAGAAAATCAAAAGTACAACACTGATTATTATGTGAAGTTTTCATATTCTTCAAATCAATTGCAGAGTCCAATTTATCCAGAGTATAAAACCACAAAAGTTTTTAGTCTACAAAAATCAGACACACTAACATTTCTCATGGAGTATAAAACTACAAAAGTATTTTTTTTCTCCAAACAGAATAACACATATTCTTTATCACATAGAAATGTTTTTCTTATCAAATAGTCTTCCAACTATAACAATTTGACATACTATTTTATCAAACAAAAATATGCATCTCTCATTTTTGCAAACTAAAGAATTTTAAAAGCAACAATATCTGCGAAGTAAAATTCATTCCATAACATATGATTGGCAATCTTTTCAAAAGATACACATAATAAAAAAATAAAAAATCAAAGATGATTACTCTTAGAAACAATTTTCTTCCTTAGATAATTTAATAAGAAGGTTACCTGGTAATCTTTAAACGGAATACCTTAAAATTATTTTGTTACATTCTCACTTCGACTTTGCTAAGACAAAGCAACGAATTATGGAGAAGTAATGCATTTATCTTCTACTTGCATGATCAGATTCTCTCAATCATAGAATACAAAAAAATACTAACAATATAATTTTCCTTAAGATTGTTGTTCATCTTATATTCCAAACATACTTAGAACAAAACTTTGAACATCTTTTAAGAACAAAGTTTAGAACATTTTCACAACTAGAAAATTAAAACTACTAGCGAAACTAGAATCAGAAACAGATTTTTTTTAAAAAAATTATGAAATATTTTTCTTAAAGAAGAATTGTTGTTAATATGTGTCTAAAAAATCTTACTGATTCCAATAAACTTTGCAGAAACACGAAGTTACCAAGTTTAATGAACCATTGAAGAACAAAAGAATAGAAGAACTGAAATTAATTCACAAATCTAAAGTTTGTAAAACACGTACCAGAATCTAAAAAAATTTTAATAGGAAAAAGATCAAGTCCACTAAATTCACAGTGTCCCCTTAAGGAAATTATTCCCCTCTAGTATCCGAGGTTTGATTTGGAATATGACCTCCCAGGGTAAAATAATCTTAATCACCAGAGTATAGATACCAAAAGCTCCGGCGTCAGCGAACCATACAACGACAGTAAAGTACACTTAGAATACTAGATTTAGTAGTTGAAGAAGAAGCCTATTAATTCTATTTAAAATGAGAGGAAATTCCTCAATTTATAGTAAACAAAGGATAGTGCGAAAAGTTTCTTATTGTGCCTTACCGGAAAGGTCACAAACCTTTGGAAAAGTCACAATCTTTCAGAAAGGTCGTCACCTTTCATAAAAGTCACAACTTTTCATAAAAGTCGCAACTTTTCATAAAAGTCACAACTCTTCATTTTCCATTCACACCTTTTTACAATCAATCATTCAGCCTTATTCAAAAGGGAAGTAAATAGTTAAAAACAAGTCTAAAACAATCTGCTCATCAGTAAGTCTCTTCTATATCAGATTCCTGCTTATGTTTCTCCCTTAACTTCTGCGCATATGTTTCTCCCTTAACTTCTGCACTTCTTAAAGTTAGCTTAGATGTTTAAAGTCATTTTTATTGCTTTCTTAGTATGAGAAGTAGAAGCACCAAACAACAATGGCGATGAATGACACGAGGAAGGTTGTACTCCAAGTCCGTAAATTTTACCTTACTTCACACCTTCTATAATATTTGTCCATATATATCATCATATGACAGTTATGCCGTGGAACCAGCCTCAGAAATAAGTTGTGTTTCACTCCATTCATGCAAGCCTCTTTCAAATGAATCAAATCACTAGAAAACTACTATTCATGCCTCATAACGGATTAACCAAAACTTTTGAGAACCAACAAAACAATTTAACCATAGGGCATAGCCTTTTTTTTTACAAATTAATAATGACCTCTTTAATTACTTGTGAACAAAATATCAAATAAGCAACAAAATAACAAATTTTTCTATCATTATATCGTATTGACAGATTCTATCACAAGTTGAAATTATGAATTTGACATAGATCCACCCTATTTAGTTGCTAAGGTAGTAGTTACAAAAATATAGCATCCACAGTTGAATTCTGGCATTGAGGATCAGAAGCAACAGAAAATCAATTGAATTGTGTTAGTGGAGTGCATCATTATGGAGATAAAAATAGAGCATGCGTTTAAGGTGACAGTGATTGATCTCTATTCAGTCCAAAGTGATTAAAGGCTCATATCGAATTCTTATCTTAATGCAGACAAAAATAAACATAAAAGAATTTAGAAGGATCACATGCCCTATAACTTCCTCATTAGTGCAGGTGAGGTCAACATCTAATTCATATTTTAATCTTATGTTAGAATCGAATCCACACATACACACTTGATGAATAAAGAATGCAAGAACTTTAGAGAGAATGAGATGAGAGATTTAGAGAGAGAAAGAGAGAAACAATATTTCGTATATCTTTAATCTTTTGAGCAAGAGAGTCCTTGCATACAAGATGTCGAAATCACTATGAACAACTTTCATCTTTGTTCGATCAATAAGTTGCACATTTGACGAGCTTATTATATACCAAGCTCATGAGCAAATTCTGAATTGAGGCCTATTTTCACACATATCTCTTTATGAGGCATTTTCCCTAAATAAACTACCCACCTCCATTCGTCGATATAGGTTGTATGCCAACCCATGGACAATAAGTCTGTGTCATAGAGCCAACATTATAACTTCATCATACAATAGACGTAACGAGGGTAAAGATGAATAGGTAATTAATGAAAACACAAAACACATAATGAACTCAATCAACAAAATATTAGAACTTATAGTCGAAAAATGATACAAACAGAACTTCAGGAGCCTAACTATAACTTCCCTAAGACTTGATGAACTTGTAATGCAATTTCATTTAATTCCCAATCAAACTTTTTCAGTTATAATATATATACCACAAGCTGTAAAAGAGCTCAGACTGCCGGAGAAAATGGATGTAACGACGCCGTTCGATGTTCCGAGGATAAAGCTAGGTTCACAAGGTCTAGAAGTTTCCAGGATCGGGCTGGGCTGTATGAGTATGTCTGGTAACTACGGCCCGCCCAAGCCCGAGGCCGAAATGATCAAGCTACTTCATCACGCTATTGATACTGGAGTCACCTTACTCGATACTTCTGATGTCTATGGCCCTCTTACTAATGAAATCCTCATCGGCAAGGTGAAGATCCTCTTTTCAAACAAGTAATTGCAAAGTGCTGCATAAATTAGTTGTACTTTCTTCTTACTTTGTTGTACCTGTCTGATCCTGTAGTTTTCAATTGTTCACTGAGAATTTTTTAGGATTAATTCACTGAATTTCATAGATATGTTGTATGTTCATGTTAAACTACCTGATTTTATGTAGGCTATTAAAGGAATAAGAGAGAAAGTACAAATAGCTACCAAGTTTGGTATCCGTTTTGAAGATGGAAATAGGGGCATTTGTGGTGAACCTGCGTATGTAAGGGCTTGTTGTGAGGCCAGCTTGAAGAGACTTGATGTCAACTGCATGTTCATCGCATCGATACTCAGTTGCCAATTGAAGTCACGGTTTGACATCTTTGCTCCAAATTTCTATTTTTGTAGTGTACTTCATCACTCTTTAGTTTTAAAAAGTAGTTGCGTTATATGATTTGCGTGTCTAATCAGGTAAATATCCTATTTCATTGATCATAGCCTATAGAGTCAATTTTTTCCCAAGTTGTTATCCAGAAGTACTACTTGTACTTAGTTTGATTGGTATATCAGTCCATTTTTGTTAATTCTATGCTACTCTTCCATTTTTGCTTCTCTTTGTTTTACGATTTTATTGATGTGCCATTTTACAATCTTGTTCAATTTATGATAAACTCTTTCATAACAAGTTATATCTGAAATACTTATAATTGGAAATGAATTTTCGAGACAACAGGTTGTCCTAACATTTGTGAATTCCATCATACCTAGATAATAAGTGATGTCGTTTCATAAACTAGTTTCTCACAATAGGTTTTTGGTGTTGCCATTCAGATCCTGTGATTTATGCAATTGTCTGAAGATCTATGTGACGCACAACTGCGGAATCTGCAGTATCATTACTATATTTACAAAAATGTGCTATATATGTTCTAATACTGCTTGCATAATACTGTTGTCAGATGGGAGAACTGAAGAAACTCGTTGAAGAGGGCAAAATAAAATATATAGGTCTATCAGAAGCTTCTGCATCAACAATCAGAAGGGCCCATGCTGTTCATCCAATAACAGCTGTTCAGATGGAATGGTCTTTGTGGACTAGAGATCTGGAGGAAGAAGTAGTTCCTACTTGCAGGTGACAGATATCTTAGGTCAACCCCCTTGCATCAAATTACTAGCAAATGAGTGTTTGTTACTGATACTTGTCATTTTCAGAGAACTTGGCATAGGGATTGTCCCCTATAGTCCTCTTGGACGAGGATTCTTCTCAGCAGGGGCAAAACTGATCGAAACCTTGCCTGATAATGACTTTCGCAAGGTTAGACCACATAAATCAAAACTGTGACTGCTTATGTGTTCTCTATTTTAGACATGTAAGTTGCGAATTTGCAGCGAGCATCAACTTGATGTTTTAAGTTGCATTTGAATTTAGTATCTTGTTATCTCTTTGTGCATTGATGTTTTACAGAGATTCTCAGAATACTCTGTAAGGTAAAGCCTTTGCCAAATCATGCTCATAAATGCCTTTTCCTCGGAACCCCTTTTGACTATGGTGATTGATGATCATGATCTGTTCTGGATACATAAAATGCAGAATAATAGGAAAATTTTCAAGGACATTTCTATTGACAGCTTCTCTAGGAATAGCTTAATGAAATATATAAGTCCTTATTGTAACCCTTCTTGTAATCTGGAAATTCTACTGGTTCTGTCTGAGACTAACCAAGCATGGAGTGATCTGGTTTTACCAAGCATGCAGTAATTTGACCAGCTGCTAAGATGGATATGCGATCATATAATATTAAATAAAATAAAAAATGATCCATATTCGCTAGAAGTGCTAGTAGCATTGAGAATGAAACAAGAGAAGTGCGCTTGAGATGGTTTGACATGACTTGTGTCGACCAATGGATGCACCAGTTTGTAGTTGTGAAACTATAGCCAGTGGGGTGTTGAAAAGGAGGCGAGGTAGAATCTTAAATACTTACAAATTGCTAAGGATAAATGCGTACTTAGCAAAAAATATGGCACAGTAGAAGATAAAGAACCATATATAGGTGATTCTTGCCGTGGAGACTAGGATTTAGTCTTTTCTTTTAAAAACTTCTAATATCGTCTTATATGTGTTAACTTATATTTTGCTTTTATTTTATCTGATATGATGATGACGTGAATTGAATTTAAGTGGAGAAGTGAAAACTTCATGTAGTCGATTCCAACTTATTTGTAATTGAGGCATAGTTACAATTGCAGTTATTATTCCAGGTTCAGGAAAAAATTATCCTAAACTTCCAACTCACCCTTTCATCGATGCATCTGTTGACTGATTTAACGCACCATCAATCAAGATAAACATTTTGGCACAACCTTTTTGGTCCGTGAAATATATAGCTAGTGTAATTGTTGCACGAATGTATCTTTGTATTTTAACTGCAACATTAATTTATTATTTTGTTGGTTTGCTTTGTAGAATTTCCCTAGGTTCAAGCCAGAGAATTTTGAGCATAACAAGCAAGTATTTGTGAATATCAATCTAATGGCTGCAAGGAAAGGATGCACTCCTTCACAATTAGCATTGGCATGGATTCTTCACCAAGGAGATGATGTATGCCCTATACCAGGCACTACGAAGATTGAAAACTTCAACGAAAACGTAGGATCCTTATCCGTAAAATTGACAGAGGAAGACATGAAAGAACTCGAATCGTATACCTCTGGCGATGTTGTCAAAGGTGAGAGACATTTATACATGTCGTCAACTTGGATAAATTCAGAGACACCGCCATTGTCCTCCCTAGAAAGCTGAATATGGGTTTGACAAGTGATATCTATTTAGCTTCTTATGATGCTCAAACTCTTTGAAGTTATTGTTGCACCCATGTGGGATCCTCCAAAACTTCACTAATGGAAAACCCAATAAACTTGGCGACATTTCTGAAGAGTCCGAACAATATAGATAGCTTTTGTACATGTACTCGATACTTATTTATGAAGAGAGACGTATGTTATGGATTGCTCCTAAATTAATTAACTAAGCTATCAAAACAACTTTCATTCAGGAATGCTCATCTTTCAATTCACCTTATCTAGGAAGGTGTAAGATGAAGGGAAACAACTACTATATTACAAAAACAAACAAGAAGCAATGTTTTTTTAAGTTTGTAAGATAATAAAGCTGCATAAAAAAGGCATGATTTTACAACAAAAAATCACAGTGAAACACTACATGACCAATCACCTAAAACATACAGAAAAATGAGGGGCATTTCGGCGCATGAGCATGATCAAGGCTGGAACAATTAGGTAAGAAATAATTCCATCATGATAGTCAAATAAAGCTTGTTTCACCTCATTCCACCAAGATTCTTCAATTTTTTTAAAATTATTCCATCTACCAAGCCAACCACTACAGGCGGTCCTTTGCATTTTTCTGCAACAGATTTGACTCATATCTTGTAGTTCAGGCGGGTAACCTTCCTTTTGAAACACTTTTTTCTGCAATAATTTGCAACTCTCTTGTGTTGTGAAGAATGGAAGAGAATAAGGATCAATATGGTACTTGACTTGCTCACCCACTTTTCTCAAGTCGAGTTGTTACTACTATTCTGCTTCTGTTTCCAACATCTGAATAACAAAGCCTCCAGTCATGATCCCATGCCGTACAGTCCCTCATATCATCCAAGACAATGAGATATCTCTTGCCCTTTAAGATTTTCCTCAACTCATCAGCAAGGATGTCATTCATCCTTATCTCCCTTGTCCTTGAAACTGGTAACTTGACTCAAAATCTCTTGTAATAGCTTTCTTTGGTTATATGTTTGAGTGGCTAAAAGTTTCACATTGGTTGGAGAATGGACTGATGGTCTCTTTATATGGACTGAGACAATTTTCCCCGCATGAGCTAGCTTTTGTGATTGAGTTAGGTTAGATGTCATATCTCTACGGGAGACAATGCATCATGCTCGGACATCAAAATGAGAAACAGTGTTGTACCACTTGCAGTTTCTGTAGCCTCCTTGCTCTCGCATGTTCCGCTTTTGTTTTCAGTTTGTTAGTATGTCGAGGATTTTATCCCGATAATCCTTCTGTAACTACTAGCAATTCGTGGTTTGCCGACTGCAAAAATATTTGGAAAATGGAGTTTTCCAATGACTTTCCGACTATTTTTGGGTTGTCGCATATTGAGCGTTGGAAAATATTACTTTGTGGATTACCGTAGTCGGAAAATATAAAACTAGTCATAACCATTAAATTAATAATATTTATTAATTCAAAAATCCCGAGTACAGTTATCATAGTATTTAAATAATTAAATATTTAATTAATATATATTTTGAGTACTGTAATCAGCATATATAACTTATTTATAATCATTTAAGTATTTTTCCGACTACTCTAGTCAGAATAAATAATTCATTCAATAACTAATTAGGTACTCTCCGATTGTTGTAGTAGGAAATATTAATTTTTTGTAAAGGTTAAATTATCTTGCTGATTACTATGGTTAAAAAAACACACTATATTTTTATATAGAAAAAAATTGTTTATTATACTACTATCCATTCGTAAAAAATACACAATAAAATTAAACATCTAATACATTTCTAATCATTCAAATTTCCATTCAATATAACTAAGTTTAAAGTTCAAGCATCACCTAAAGTAAGTCAAATAAGTATTCAGCCTTATTCAAAAGGAAAGTAAATAGTTAAAAACAAGACTAAATGTCATAGAAAATGTTCAAACATACTAAATAAACTAACAGAACAATCTACTCATCAGTAAGTCTCTTCTTCATCAGATTCTTACATATGTTTCTCCGTTAACTTCTGCACTTCTCAAAGTTAGCTTTAGAGGTTTGAAGTCATTTTTATTGCTTCCATTTCTTCTGAAGATTGAAAAGTAGAAGCACCAAACAACAATGACGATGAATGACACGAGGAAGGTTGTACTCCAAGTCTGTAAATTTTACCTTTCTTACACCTTTCTGTCAAGTTTGTCCATATATATCATCATATGACAGTTATGCCGTGGAACCAGCCTCAGAAATAAGGTTGTATTCACTCCATTCATGCAAGCCTCTTTCAAATGAATCAATACTAGAAACTAATATTCATACCTCATCAACGGATTAACCAAAGCTTTTGAGAACCAACAAAAACAATTTACCATGGGGCATAGCTTTTTTTTTACAAATTAATAATGACCTTTTTAATAACTTGAGAACAAAATATCAAATAAGCAACAAAATAACAATTTTTCTATCATTATATCCTATTGACAGATTTTCACAAGTTGAAATAGTGAATTTGACATAAATCCACCCTATTTAGTTGCTAAGCAGTAGTTCAAAAATATAGCATCAACAATTGAATTCTGGCATTGAGGATCAAAAGCAATAGAAAAACAATTGAATTGTGTTAAGGTGACAGTGATTGATCTCTATTCAGTCCAAAGTGATTAAGACTCATATCGAACTTCTTATCTTAAGAAGAATTTTATTAGGATCACAGGCCCTATAACCTCCTCATTAGTGCAGTCAACATCAATTCATATCTTAATGTTTTCATTAAAAATCTCTTAGAAATGAAATTTGCCACTTACCCATAAAGATGGTGCAGAAAAAAATTTGGTCAACAAGCTTGGTATCAAAAAGCCATGACATAAAAAACAGAGGAGTTGAAGTCAAGAAAAAAATGAAGAAATCAGGCAAAACCAAATTCTCAGAATATGAAATCTGCCCTTCAGCCAATATTAAATGATATAATATTAAAGTTTTATAACTTACAAATGTCTCCTTCGGACGTGACTCTATCCATTCTCCCTTTGTAACGATCCTGTTTCTTTTTTTGTGTCTCCTAAAATACTTTCAATGAGTTCTCTCATACCATCTATTACGATGTGCAAATTTTATCTACAAAATTGAAAAAGTTGAGAATTGAGAATTTATTAAATAAACTAGAAACAACTCATCATTCAAGTGTTTCATCGTCATTCGAATAAGAAAGAAACTCATTTCACGTTTTTAAAACATGAAAGACATATTAAATTTAGTTAACAGGGCAAATTCCAAAAAAAAAAAACACAAAAACACAGCATATGATTTTTTTTATAGATTCAAACTTAAAACACAAAAATCTCCAAGTATGTAGCAGAGACAAGAAAAAGGCTAATCTTAACACTGACTATTACGCGCCACTTATGTTAGGATCGAATCCACACACACTTGATGAATAAAGAACGTAAGAACTTTAGAGAGAATGAGATGAAAGATTAAGAGAGAGAAAGAGAGAAACCAATATTTCGTGGTAACACCCGTGAGTAAACTTCTATGGCGGTGGGATATATATATATGAATAAATCAGAGTATTTTTGGTTACAATAAGAAAAATGGAGAATAAATAGTACAGCCTAAAATTTAGGTCGGGCCGCTGCCCCGAACCCCTCCTTCGGGTGGCCATGGCAACCTCACCGCGGAGTTTAAATCGCGTAAACAGTTATATATATTAATCAGACTTCACAACCTAACATAGTACTATCAATAATAAACATAATGAATGAGTACTTCAAAAGGAGTGTTATGTGGTGGATAAATTGTTGGGCGTCGCATGAAAAATAAACTTTCAATTCGATTAAAACCAGTGAGTTCTCCCCATATTTTGATTAACCCACTAAAATCCCTCCCTTAATCAATATTTCAATTAGATAAAGAGCACTTCTCTGTTGATGGATCCTAGCCACTTATCAATACCGAATGGCAATACGTTTTAAAATACTCTAGAGGCCTAACTTCAAGTTTCTAAAGATGTAGTAGAAATGACCGAGTTAGCGGTGTTAAATGGGCGAGTTGAATTAAAATTGGAGATATTAAAATGGATTGAAATTGAAATCGAGTTAGGTGTTGACCCGCTTAAGTTTACTTTGGGCTCAAATAAGTTGGATTCAAATGGGCAAAAAATCGTTGGATTTTGACCCGCTCAATTTGACCTGATAATCCCAATAATTTTAACATGGTGATATTTAAGTTTCATAATCACAATTCGAATTTCATCTCAAGATTTTTTATAAGAGAGTAACAAATGGATAGATGAAACCCTAAAAGATGTTAAATAAATAATAATTCATACATTTAATATAGAAATATATATTAGTAAAGAGTTTATAAAACGGGTTGAAATTGAAGATCGAATTGAGCTCAATTGAGGATTCTTTTAAAATGAGTTATGCTAGAATTAGTTGACATTGAAGTCAATTCAAACTATCTTGACCTCAACCCTTAATATTATTGACAGATTGAGCAGGTTACCTATGTTTGAGTTCATTTTTGACACACCTAGATCGAGTGCATTCAATTCCAATAACACAACTTTACTTATTAAAGAAAACGTCTATTGATCAAATTATAAAATTAGTATAAATATTGACCAGCAGTGTGCAACCATCAATAGTCATGGTGTTTGGACCAAAATCATAAGGTGTCATGCAAAAGTTAACAAAACAAACCTTGAAAGATCATGAGTAAGAAGATAAAAGAAAAATATATCAAATATTTAACGTGGTTTGAAATGTACAATTATCGAGAAAAATAACCCCATATATTTACTCGGAATAAAAAGATGTGTGCTAATGTAACACTTGTGTCTCACAAATTTCCTTAATCAAAACCCTCAAAACCAGTAGGACTATATTATGAATACTATTTCCTCTGTCCACTTTTATTTGCATTGTCATGTTATGATTTTCAAAAGTCAATTTGACTAATACTCAAAATCAAATTAAATTACATTCATTCAATATTTTAAACAAAAAATTTAGATATTCAAAAATCACACAAAAAGTATTATACATTGCAATTTTTTGCACATCAATATGATGAAAAATTATATCGTAAAATATCAGTCAAAGTTTTTATAATTTCACTCTAAAAATAAAAAGTATGAAAATTAATAGTGGACGGAGGGAGTATCAAGCTAGAAGAAATAAATATTTATTTATAGAGTCATAAGCATTTTATTACCAGAAAGAAGACTAATAAAATACTCTCATCATCCCATTTTATGTGGTATCTTTTTACTTGACACAATGTCTGGAAAAAAAAAAAGAAATGTTTAAACTTATGATCTAAAACAATTCATAAATATTTGGGTGATTGTAAAAAATTTCATTAAGGTTAAAGGAGAAATATAACATTTCTAAAAGTATAAGGTAACACTCTTTTTTGGACAGACTAAAGCGTGTCACATTAAATAGGAGAAAATGAGTATGTTAACTTTATTTCTTTTTGAAAAGACTTAAGTCATCTGCGGCTCTTAAAGTTATTTGCATAATTCGCTTAGACATGTCAACTAAGAGTTGTACCTATTGAACACTTCTATCCTTTAATACATGTACCTATTTAATAGATTTTTATGACATGACATTGTAAGTGTAATACATATTTAAGAGACGCATGAAGCCAAAAAAAATCAATTTTTGGACCAATAAAAAATGAACATGTCAACAAAAGAAAAATTACAATATGAACATAATTTTTTTAAAGAAAAAACTGTTGGCAGTTGTTCCCCAATTCATCTTTCCGGTGGGACTTTTCAATTGATCAATAGTATTACCTAGAACCCTCGTCCGTCATTCCTTTCCCACCATCACCACACCCCTTTCTCAAATAATCCATCATTCTTTCTTTCTAGCATCATCAATTCATTGTTGTTATCGTCATCGAAAAACCAACAATTAACTATATAATCAGTCAAAACACAATAAATTAAAATAGTTTGTTGATAAAGATTTTCATTTAAGTTATGGAAGAGAATTTCATCAAAAACAAAAATCATATTGAGTTAAAAATAGTTCCGGCGAAATTTCATTTTTTCCGACAAAACTATTACGAAAATGAAATTATTTTCTTTGAAATCATTAAAGATTCAAAAGGTGGAGTGAGGATGATTATCGGAGTGCAAGTAATTTTGATTGGTGACAATTGTGTGTGTTCTGACAGAAAAAAATCGAGAAGAATGGACGTCGGGGGTGGATGCGTTGTTCTGGGCATCTGCAAAGAAGAAAAGGGAAAGAAAGCCTTTTTCTTCTTTTTCCTGAAAACATAGCTTTTAAGTATTTCCTAATTGTTATTATGTCAAATGCCACATGTCAATTTTTCATTAGATATTATGTCACGTTGGTGAGTGTATTACACACCATTTCTAATTTTTGTTTATTGTCAAAAGAATGTTCCATAGATATTTTTTAAAATTAATAAATGTGTTCAAGTGAAACAAATCTAAGATAAGGTGTTCAAGTGAAATATGCGGACACTTTTAAGAGGTCACAAATAATTTAAGCCTTTAAATAAAGAAAATTGAATATAATATGAAACTCAAGATAAATACTCAGATATGCAAACCTCAAATGGTGTGCTTTATAAAACGCGTAACATTTACATTTTTGGAAGATAGAAAATGAAAATAAAAGGAAAGAGTCACCATGCATCTGCACCTCATGCTACTTTTTCTTCCATGTCTAGTTGATTTTAGGATAAAAATTCTACTACAACTACAACTTTTTCTTAGGCTGAAGATTCCCTTTTGATTTATAATGAATAATAGCCAATAAGAATGGCTAACTTTTGACAAAGATTACTTTCTTTTGAATCACCGACCAGATTTTGGTCCACACAACACAATCATCTTTCCTAATTTTTTTCTCTAGTGAACTGGAAAAGATACAAAAGGTCAAAAATACATTAAACCTTTTCTTGTTGTTTTTTTGAGTTTCATATTTAAAGCAAGGAAACGAGTTCGATATATTCTTAATATTGTCATTTAAAGTTGATATACCTTTGTTATGAAAGTGAATCATATATATTCTTACTATTGTACAAATAAGTTACATATAATTTTTTCCTCTAATGAAAGTAAAAAAATTATTAATTTAATTTTTTCTCAATATAATCTATATATATATTGGATCCTCCTCACATGTATTTTTTTACTTTTTTGTTTCAACAACAATTTAAATTTATTACTTTAATGGTTAAATTTATTTGTAAAATTTACTATTAATGCCCCATTATTTTATTTTATTTTATTTTTATAAATACAAAAGCTAAATTACAACATAACCGCAAAAAAAAAAGTTTGTAAATTTTTTCTTCACACTAAAGAATGAAAGAAAAAAAAGGAAAAATGCATAAGTACCCCCTAGACTATGATCAAAATTTTAGAGACATTTTAACTGAACTAAGATCTTATTACCCTCTTGAACTTACTTTTTTG
The DNA here is from genome assembly GCA_027705065.1 of Solanum peruvianum. Lineage (NCBI taxonomy): Eukaryota > Viridiplantae > Streptophyta > Magnoliopsida > Solanales > Solanaceae > Solanum > Solanum peruvianum. Next base: position 70,666,388 of record JAKWJD010001755.1, read on the forward strand.
TAATTTTATAGACCTTTTGTCTTACGTGGTACATTTCGTGACTTCACGCAATTGAGGCACATAGGAGCAAAGGTTTTATAAAAGAATATTAGCTTAAAGCTCATGTTTTTTAGCTATGTTTATATTGGTGCACCTAAAAATATCTTCTTCTTTTTTTACTTTCATAAACTTTGTTTCATGTAAAATTCAGACAAACAAATTAAAACTTTGAAAATAATCTATTTAATAACTAGGGGTGAACATTGTATGAGATATACTGAATTACCATATCAATTGATTTTTATAATATCATAATTTTGATATTATGATAATTGATATGGGTATATGATATATATTTTTAATCATTTTAATATTCGATATTTATAATGAAATTATAAATTCAGTTAAATATCAAAGTATATAATTAAATAAATAATTCGTATTTTTTATTATAGAATTAAGTATATATCCCAAAATTAATATAAAGTTGGTAAGGTAATTGAACTAATAAGAATATATCCACAGATATTTGACGTTGTAATTTGTTATCTTCATCTTGGTAGATTTAGTTTGTATGTTGTTGTACCAAATTAAGACTTTGACAATTAATATTGGGCTGGAACCCCATATCTTATTGATACGATTGAAGCTATATCTACTTCATATATGGTGTTTGTGGAATATGATGAAAGAAATAAGCGTTCTTTACCGATTCAGATCACCTCTGATTGTGTGGTTCATGTCGGATCAATAGATATGACACCTAATATTTATTTAGCTATGAATAAGTGAGTTTTCACATTTGATGAAACAACTTAGATAAGAGATTTCTCAATGATAATAGTTACTTATGGACTAATACAGTGATGGAAATTAATATTGAAATACATAGTGACCTTTCTGAGATGACATATATAGAAATGAAAAAAAAAACTTGTGAACTATTATGACATAAAAATAGGCTAATGCACAGCACAAGCGCGAGCATATTTACTAGTACTTAAATAGAACTAGAGCGTTCTGTCTGAAAGTGAAGGCAACCTTCTAAAGAAATTCAAAGCAGGGGAAGGCATTCTATCCCTAAATATGGGATGGCGGAGGTAGTAGAATCCAAAGGCCATAGACACCATTTTAGATGGTACCAAGTACAAAATGAATGCCACGACAAAGCACAGCCCAATAAATATCCCTGTGGCTCGAGGGTCACGCCAAGTTACCAATGCTTGCACTCTCTCCCCTTGTGTTGCGAAATCTCCCAAGATTGTCTGAACCCGTTCCCCAAGCATGCGCAGTTTATCATATCTGGCTCGTACCAATTCATTAGGTCTAGTGCAAGGCATTGCATCAAACTCTTCATCAAGCTCATCTCTATCTAGTGACTCTGCCAGTGAGATCTTTGGATCAAAGTGGGGTAATGTATCTCGAGATCTGAACCTGTAATTCCAGGCACCAATCACAAACACATAGAAGGCAAATGTAGGTATGATGAGGTCAGGAAACCACACGAGCATCACCAAAAGTGCATGGACAAGTAAAGTTGCAGTCGGATTCTTCCAGCCACGTGTGTCATCCACCCATTTGACAATGTCAATTACCCCAGCTATGACATTAATGATCCTGAACCAATTTGCACGGACTTTTCTCATGCTGAATGAATGTGAATCAGCATCAAGCATGTAAGTCACAACCTCACGCCTAAGAGGCGGCTCTGATCTTGTCAAGTGGCTCGCTACTATTTTGACAGCTGCAATCCTTAAACTATCCTGTTGAACCATGCCAAGGGGCTTTACATGATGCATCATGGGCAGCAATGGTTGCAAATAGACATGTAAGAAATCAAGCGTTGGTGTAGCACGTATAAATCTCACTGCTAATTCAATTTCCCCCATTTTCTTCAAACCAGTTTGTGATAACAAAAGTAATGGGAAAGTATTCCTGTACACTTTACCTGTTGTCAATGTAGAAATACGCACACGCACCTTACCAATCCGAAAATCTGGCCTCATGCACTCATCTGATTCAAATGCTACTTCCGAGCAGCCATCAAATACTCCGATAGTCAACACAGTGGATGGATCATAAACTCTCCAAGTGTACTGCTCATTCCACCTAGGTTCTAAACTATCAGATATGGTACGAGTGCGTACCCACTTGTTACCATATTTGGCAACTGCATAAGCATCCGTAGACCCTTTGCCTTTCATGGGCAACATATTCTTACATCCAATTATCCCTAATTCGACAGTCCCAATTGGTGCTTTCCATAGTTGCCTTGCGGTTGGACGGTAATCACTACAAACATGTGCTGCTTCGTCCATCACATGATATCCACCATCGAAACAGAGACGCAAGTGGACTCTACCTTTGTAATGTCTTCTCCTCGTTAGGATCTTCAAATGTGAACCATCTAGACACCACCTTACGGTCATCCACTCGACGCTCGATTGTAGTGAGGGGTATGCTAGCAACTGCAAGGACGGTTTGCTCTTTCGCAGTTCTGTCCGTTTCCATTAGGAAAAATAGCAAGTGGTTCTCAGTAAATGGTTCAGCTGCTACGAAGACCAAGTCTTCATTCCAAGACTGAGATCCAGTACTCGTTTGGTGATGGATTTGGTCTTTTGAACTTGGAATCCTAATTGAGCTTTGATGTGATATGCTGAATCCTTTGAGTGGGAAATGTCTTGTGCCTCTATCACTGATGATCTCAAATACCACAATTTAGGAGATTGATATACCTTAGATTTAGAAGCAGGATTAGCGGCAGTGTCGGTTTTCCAGGCTTCAGGGAATGAATCATCAGCTTGAGTCCCAACCCAAGTAGCAAGCATTAGATCACCTCTATGAGCCCCACCTCCTTCAAGTCTATACCATTGAGGAGCTAAAGGACTATCAGGTGGGTCACGTAGTGGAATCTCACTCACATCAAAGCAAATTCCACCTAGAAATACATGTCCTGCCACGTCCGACGTAGGATCAAATGACTTGGCACTTGAAGGGTCCCATACTGAGACTTCCAAGAGTGAGGAAGAATCAGGTGCGTCTCGACCGAAAGCAAAAGTTTGGTCCCACTCAAACAACACTGTTTTCCGGGCTGGCTTTGATAGAACATGGCTGCCGGAAACAGCCATTTTCACAACGGGGCAGCCAACTGTGGGTAGTGATCGAGCTTTTACAACTCGAACAAAGAGGTAATGCATTTTTTCAACAAGATCAAATGAGGACGGTTCAATGGGACCTGATCCAGCATCAGAGAATATGACTGATGAAGCCCGACTAATTGGCCTAGGACCACTGACAATATTAATATTATTGCTAACTTTTACTTCAGGTATAGATCCTAAAGATACAGATCTTTTCACCTGAGTAATTTCATCCTCTTGTGGTGGATCCATTAAAACACTAGTAGGATTTTCTGCTTCGTTTGCAGGCGGCTCAGCTTCTCCAGTAGTAGGATTTTCCACTACTTGTGCAGGTGGCTCCTCTTCTATGGAATTTGGCTTCTCACCTTCCGGTGCAGCTTCTGTTGGCTCAGCTGGTGGTGCTTGCTTAGGCTCCGGTTTGACTTCCGGAACAAGTAATTGTTCGACAAAATAAATTTTCAAACCAATTTCACCAGAAATCCAACTGAACCAATATTTCTTCTCCAAAGGGTAATAGATCAATGCTTCTTCACCTTTCTTCACAAACTGTATAGCACTCAACCTGATCCTTCCAAGGAAATTATTCCTGGTTGTGGGTCCAATGGACTTGTCATGATAGACATCAAGCTCGAGCATGTCCCCAAAAACATCAGAGGGTTTTCCGACATTGAATTCCAACAGTTCATTCCATTGGGGGCTGAGATCACGACTGACTGTCCTTGTCTTCCTTCTCTGTCCATAGAAATCAACAAGTACGTAAGGACTTGAAGTGCCATGGCCATCCTTGGGGAGGAGATTCCGTGCCTCAATTACTTCTACTACTAGCTTTCTCACAGTGCCCATTTTATTTGGATATTATTGTGTACTACTTGTGAACTGAGTATGCATATCAGTTCAAGAAAGAGATGAATTTGTTTTAGTAAGCAGCTGCACTTGCAAACAAATGATGTATGTAGAGTGTAGTTGATATTCTTGACTTTCGGATGGAGAGATCAGAGATGATATGGAAAGGGTTAAAGTAGAGAAAAAGAAGGTAACATGTACAAAAAGAGAAAAAGTGCTTAACTTCATGTGCAAGCACCTCTAACATGACTTACTAATCAAATTCTTTATATACGTATTTTTTAAAATAATAACCTAGTTTAATTTGAAATAGAATAACCTAGTTTAATTTTGTGGTTTTAAATTAAAATTATGTCAAATGTATCAAAATGTCTTAAATCTTGTGGTTTTAAAAATATCACGTCAAAAGTGAAAGTGAAAGTAAAAGTGTCGCAAAAAAATGAAAGAATTATTCTTTTTGAGAAAAACAAAAAAGGAAATAGAGTCAATCTTTCTAAAATGGAGAGAGTAATTCTTTTTGAGTCAAAAGCAACCTTTTGCTTTTTGTTAATCAATAATGCGCTATAAATTAAATTTAGTTTAAGTTCTATTTATTAACGGTGTATAATTAAGTCATTTATATATAATTAATTGAGTTTTTGGTAAAAATCATCTTTCAACTATACCCCTAAATTTAAAGTACACCTTTAAAGTATCATTCTTAGCAGAATTCATCCTTCAAGTATTTAAAAGTGAACAATTTTCTTCCTTCGACTTGAATTTATCAGAAACTAAGATCCCACAAAAATTAAGTCATCCCTTCGTAATTATTATTCGTAGCTACGTCAACTATACTATTGTGAACATTTTGGTAATTGAATTTAGCATTGTGCAAAATCTTTTAAATTGATAGTTTTTTCTTTTCATTTATTTTTCATGTAATTTTGATATTAAAAATATTATTTGTTGAAATATGTTTCTTTCTCAATTGAATATGCTAGAAGCAACATTTGTTAGAGGTTTCATCTTCTAATAATATAGAGTAAAACTCAAATGCGAGACATAATCAATATACTAATCATTTTTACATCAGATGACCCCAAATATTTATTGATCTAAATACAGTTTGGATATGAAAAAGGTAAAGTTAATTAAGTTTCAGCTTCTTTTCGTTACTAAATGAGAAAAAAAGCAGATCATGTATCTTCACACCTTCCAAAAAAAATTTGTTTAGTAAACAATAGTGACTAACATTTTGAATATTTTTTTGCAGGAACTTTTTATAGCATGTAATGAATTATGCATGACAACTTTTGTTGATAGTCACATGAACTGCTCATGTTTTTGTAGGATCTATTAATTTTTTGACAATATCTAATAAAAGGATGAAAATTGTTCACTTTTATATACTTGAAGGATGTTTTATGCTAAGAATGATACATTAATCAATAATCATTATTAACCTATTACTAGTTAAAATTCACTTATACTTAAAAAAGAAATTGTTTGCGCTATAGCTTAATAAAAATTAAAATCCAAAAAACATATATTTAATTTCCTTTCAATGCATACTATAGAGTATGAAGATGAAGTTATTACACTCTTCTTCCTGAATAAGAAAAGATCAGAGTAGTATGTTAGGATCGAATCCACACACACGCACTTGATGAATAAAGAACACAAGAACTTTAGAGAGAATGAGATGAGAGATCTAGAGAGAGAAAGAAAGAAACCAATATTTCGTGGTAACACCCTGTGAGTAAACTTCCACGGCCGTGGGGTATATATATATAACAATTCTCCCACTTGGAGACTGATTCAGTCATCCAAACAATACATTCTCAAAAAAAAAATCTCTTCATCATCAACATCTTTACCGCACCGCAACATCTGTAGGAACAACTACAGAAGACCAACCGAGGTTTTGCATAACCAGTTTCCCAACATCAACACATTTCATCAACATGTATGCCGGATTATTTGCACCCTCAATATTCTCCAAGCACATATCACCATCCTCTACTGCCCTGCGAGTGAAATATTACGGTCTTCTGATGTGCTTTGTCTTCGAATGATATACTGGATTTTTCACCAACTGTATGGCACTCTGGCTATCTGAGTAAAGAATCTTCTCGCTCTGCTTCTTGCCCAATTCCTCCAGATAATCTGCCAGCCATATCATCTCTTTCCCAACTTAAGCTATTGCCACATACTCAGCTTCAGTAGATGAAAGAGAAACACACTTCTGAAGCCTGGACATCCAACTCACTATAGTTTTCCACTATGGTGTAAATGTACCCGGATGTACTCTTGCTCGAGTCAACATCCCCACCAAGATCAGCATCCACAAAACCCTGTAGAGTCACCTTGCCTTTGCCAAAACAAAGTGAAGTACTGGATGTACCTCTTAGATATCTCAGAAGCCACTTCACAGCTTCCCAATGCTCTTTCCCCGAGTTCGTCATGTACCTGCTAACAACTCCCACTGCATGTGCTATATCAGGTCTAGTGCAGACCATAACATATATCAAACTTCCAACTGTTGAAGCATATGGAACAAGTGCCATATGATCACACACCTCGACAGTCTTGGGGACGGCTCCTTTGACAATTTAATGTGATTTGCCAATGGATTAGTCCTGGGTTTAGCATCATTAACCCTGAATCTGCTCAACACTTTCTCAATGTACAACTCCTGAGATAGATTTAAAGTGCCAGCAAATCTATCCCGAGAAATCTTCATCCCCAAAATCTGCTTCGCTGGACCCAAATCTTTCATCTCAAACGCTGCAAACAACCTTGTCTTCAGATTGTTAATCTTCATCATACTAGATCTGCAATCAACATATCATCCAGATACAAGAGTAGAAAGACATATGAATCAATGTATTTTTGAAGAGTAACAACAAGGATCCTTTTCAGCTTTGTAGAATCCACTCTTGGTCATGAAGAGTCAAACTCTTGTACCACTGCCTTGGTGCTTGCTTTAGTCCATACAAGCTCCTGGTGAGCTTGCATACCATGTGTTCCTTGCCTGGAATCACAAATCCTTCCGATTGTTGCATATAGATCTCTTTGTCCAGATCTTCATGTAAAAACGCTTTTGCTCTAGATGCAAATTCTCCGATGCAACAATACTCAACATAATTCAAATAGAGGTTAACTTCACAACAGGAGAAAATATTTCAGCATAATCAATACCTTTCCTTTGTGAATATCCTTTAACCACTAAACGAGCCTTGAACCTTCTTTTGCCATCTGGTTCAGTCTTGATTCTGAACACCCACTTGTTCAGCAAAATCTCTCTTCCCTGCAGGTAACTCAGTCAACACCCATGTGTCGTTCTTCTCAAGTGACCTCATCTCATCATCAATGACTTGCTACCACTTGATCGAATCCTCCACATGTAGGGCCTCATCAAAAGACTCTAGTTCCCCCTCATCAGTCAGCAATAGATAGTGTAATGAAGGTGAATACCTATCTGGTGCCCTGATGGTTCTGGATGATCTCCTTAACACATGCTCAGGTGTAACATGCTCCACTTCAGATTCTTCAGTAGGAGTTGGTTGAGTATCTGCTTTGACATCTCTGGGGTTACTCTTCTTCAACTCAATCTCAACTCCCACTTGCTTTGAAATATCTAGAACCTTCTACTCTCTGTCCTTGTACATGACAGACTCATCAAATGTCACGTCACAATGTCTCAGGATTTTTCTAGTTCTTGTCATCCCAAAACTTGTAACCAAACAAATCAGAACCATATCCTATGAAGTTACACTTCACAGTCTTGGCATCAAACTTGTCTCTCTTTTCTGGATCAACATGAACATAAGCAGTGCAACCAAAAGTCCTCAAGTGTGAGTACTTGAGTTTTTTTCCTGTCCACACCTCCTCTAGAATCTTGAACCCTAAAGGAATTGATGGTCCCCTGTTGATCAAGTATGCATTTGTGCTCACAACATCCGCCCAAAATGTTTTGGGCAGCCCACAGTGTATCCTCATACACCTTGCACGCTCATTCAATGCTCTGTTCATCCTCTCAGCAATTCCATTCTGCCTTGCCTTACCAGGAACTGTTCTCATCAATCTGATTCCCTCAGTTGCACAGAATGCCTTGAACTTTGATTTGTCATACTCTTCTTCATTGTCAAACCTTAGGCATTTGACTTTCGAACTGGTCTGATTCTCAACTTCAGCTTTCCACTTCTTGAAAGTTGCAAACAAATCTAACTTATGCTTCAAGAGGTAAACCCATACCTTCCTGCTGAAATCATCAATGAAGGTAACATAAAATCTGGATCCTCCAAGTGATGATACTGGAGATGGTCCCCAAACATCTGTATGGACCATTTCCAATCGCACTTTCTTTGGCTCTCTAGGAGTCTTTGTGAATCTTACTCTTTTCTGTTTGCCCATAACACGGCTCTCGCAAAGATCCATATCAACAGACCTCAGACCCTCTAATGCTCCTTTGCAACCAACATCTTCATTCCTTTAACACTCATTTGTCCAAGTCTGTTGTGCCACATACATGAACCGGAAGCACCTTCAGCAACAACGGCCATGTTAATACACCCTGCAGTGGTGTACAAGGTTCCAGATTTGGTGTCGCGAGCTACTACCATAACACATTTCACAATCTTCCACGAATCTTTCTCAAACTCTGCTGCATATCCCGTGCTATTCAACTGACCATCAGAGATCAGATTTTTCTTGAGCCCAGGAATATATTTGACATCCTCCAATGTCCACTGGTTTCCCGAGGTGGTTTTTATGCAAACATTCCGCTTTCCTTCAATCTCTAAGGCTTTATTGTCAGTAAGATACACCTTTCCAAAATTTTTTGATTTGAAATTTTGGAACAACTCCTTGCTTGGAGACGAATGGAAAGATGTACCAGAATCCAAAATCCATGATTCAACCGGGCTGTTTACACTAAGGATTAGAGCATCCCCAATGTCCTCTACTGAATTTACAGAATCATTGTCATCTCCAAATTTCTGATTCTGTTTCTTCTTTGTCTTTGTACAGTTCATCCGAAAGTGCCCTTTTTCTCCACAGTTCCAACAAATCACGTTTGATCTGTTCGGAGATTTTTCTCGATTCTTTGATTTTGATCGACCATGTTTTTTGGCCTTTCGTCTTACTTCTCCCCCTTGGTCAACGCTGAGAGCACTGCTTGATGAATCTCCCATTTCTCATTTGCGAATACTTTCGCTAAGAACAACATCACGGATTTCATCAAACTTAAGTTTCTCAGATCCACAGAAACTGCTAATCGCAGCAGCAACAATATCCCAAGACTCGAGCAGAGATGACATCAAAATCAACGCCTTAATTTCATCTTCGAAATTAATATCCACAGAATTGAGTTGACTCACAATCATATTGAACTCGTTTATATGATCAGAAACAGATCCATTCTCAGACATCTATAAATTGAACAATCTACGCATCAAATATACCTTGTTCATCGCCGATGATTTTTCATACATGTTTGACAGTGCCTTAAGCAGACCGGACGTAGTCTTCTCCTTTACGATGTTGAACGCCACGTTTCTTGACAAAGTCAACCAGATCAACCCTAGATCCTGGCGATCCTTAAGCTTCCACTTCTCCTCCGTCATGGATTCCGGCTTCACCCCGGTCAACGGTTCGTGAAGATCTTTTTGGTACAGATAATCTTCAATATGCATCTTCCAGTAACTGAAATCGGATCCATCAAACTTCTCGATTCTAAGCTTTGAACTATCCATCTTCAGTGATCGTGTTGAATCTCCTTAGCTCTAATACCAGTTGTTAAGATCGAATCCACATACACACACCTGATGAATAAAGAACACAAGAACTTTAGAGAGAATGAGATGAGAGATCTAGAGAGAGAAAGAGAGAAATCAATATTTTGTGGTAACACCTGTGAGTAAACAAATGGCTCACATATACCCTTTTCCTCTAACGGAAATGGGAAAAAAAAATTAATCTAAATTTTTATTATTTTTTTCTAAAAAATATAATCTCATATGAGTAAATTTAATCCTCGTTAAACATTTTTTGACTTTTTTTTGCTTCAATGACTAAGTTATAATTATTATTTTGATAATCAAACTTATTTATGTTTGACTAATATTCTTAAAAACTTATTGTAGATGACCAAATTTTTTCTTCGAATACGAAATTAAATTACAATACACAAAAAAAAAAATAGTTTAATTTTTTTAAACTAAGGAATGAAAGAAAAAAAAAAATAAGAATAAGAAATTCAAATAATTATAATAAAATAAGTCAAAAAATAATTTGTGTATGAAAAAAATTAAAATATACCTTGAACTTTGATAGAAGAATCATATATACCCCTAAATAATATTTTTTTAAAAAAAATTAGAAGTAATAAATATAAATTTAAAACTAATTTTTCAACTTCCGTTAAATGAAGGGTATATGTGAGCCATTTTGTAACGGCAGGGGTATGTGTGAGCCGTTTGTATAACGGTAAGGGCATATATGAGTCACTTTTATAACGAGGGATATATCAGCTCTAAATGACAAAATTGAGGGATATATCAGACCCTTTTCCCTTCTATAAAAGATAACCTGTCATCATAGTTTTAGAAAAAGAAAATACATAAATTTTCTCCCGAATTTGGCAACAAAATTTACTTTAGTATTTTAACTTTACGAGCAATTATTTACCCCCTAATCTCTTTTCAAGTGAATTTAATATCACCCTAAAATTATAATACTACTCTCACATTGATAAGTGTATTACACACGCTCCAAGTAATTGATACGTGAGGGCCACATCATTGTCACAATTAGTGCCACATAAAACATTTATTTAAATTTTGATTTTTTAATCACAAATTTAGTAACTTTTTTTTTGAAAAAAATCAAAGTTTGTTCCTCAACTGTCACAATCCCCATTGGTAAAAAAATAATAATAACTCAAACACAATTGCAATTGAACAAACTCAGTCATATTAATCCAAGATCTCAAAGTTATTCTCACAATCCCACAAAACATTCAATTTTGAAGACACTATTAAAACAATAATAATGAACGAAAACTGTTAGAATTAAAGATCTGCCATGAAAATGTGTATTGAAGCAATTGAAATTATGTTGAGAAGAAGAAAGAAGAAGAAGTAAAGGAAGAAGAAGAATGAGTCAGAGAGAAAACGTGACCAGCACAATTCATTTTCCTAACTGACAGAACTCATGGTCTGATGTTATAGAGTGAACCTCGTGTCATCTGTAGATGAAAATGGAAAACAAGATTCATGGAACATAACATCTCTACTGATAAAAACCTGTTTCTTAGCCAAATCATACACCTTGTAGCCTTTCTGATATAAGCCATATCCCAATAAGACACATTAACAGCTCTTGCACCAAATTGTCTTGCCTAGGCATGACAGTTACATAACATAGACAGCCAATAACCTTCAAGTGTGACAAAGAGGGTGCTCGACCATAAAGCATTTCAAATGGTGACTTGTCTTTCAAAACAGTAGAGGGTACTCTATTAAGTATATATGCAGCTGCCTCAACACAACAACCCCAGAATTTGGATGGTAAGGTGCCTTGAAATTTGATAGCTCTGGCTGTTTCTAAGAGATGTCTATGCCTTCTTTCAACTACTCCATTTTGTTGTGGAGTATATGGACATGAACTTTGATGCAAAATACCATGAGTTTTGAATAATTCACCACAAACATTGTTAAAAAACTCTGAACCATTATCAGTTCTGAAAACTTTCACATGTCTCAAACTGATTCAAAATCATAGCAAGAAAGGTTTTGATAACACTGGATACATCAGACTTGAGTCTGAGCAAAAAACCAAGTCCATCTAGAGTAATCATCCACTAGAGTAAGAAAGTAGTTCATCCCATTATAAGTAGGGATTTTGTAAGGGCCCCAAACATCCATATGAATCAATTCAAAACAAGTAGTAGAGATGTAGTAAGACTGTGTTTGAAAGGAATTCTAGTCTGCCTGGCCATAGGGCATATATCACATTGTCCTAATGCACTACTACAGGAATTAGAAATGCTAGGAAGTTTCTTCAATACTGGCAATGGTACATGACCCATTCTTCTATGCCAGAGTTCTGAGTTTGACAGCTTTCTTGCAACCAAAGAATGACTGGTAATTGAGTTGCTATTGACATTATGTTCTTTCAACAAGTAAAGTCCATGTTGTTCTCTACCAATCATCTTCACCCTCCCATGGAGAGATCCTGAAATGTACAAAAATCAGGATAGAAAGCAATGCAACAGTTCAACTTTAGTAGCCTAGAAAAAGACAATAGATTGAACTTAAATGTTGGCACGTATAGTACATCTTTAAGAACATCACCTCCTGCTAGATGACTGTTACCAACATGTGAAATATCAGTAGACTCCCCATTAGGTAATTGCACTTTTCCTGTGTTTCCTACTTCAGTTCCATCAATTAACAGATGTGAGTTACCAACCATATGATTGGTAGCACCTGTGTCAATAATCCAATTAGGATTAACTTCAGATGTATGAGAGGATATACCTGCCATGTATGCACTAGCATTCTGTTCCCCTCAGTGTTTAACAATCCAAGAAGTCGTGTATATTGTTCATGAGTGAACATAGGAGAAGTAATGGATGTAGCTGGTATAGCAGTTGATGCATTCCCTTCAGCCTGTACAAGATTGCTGCCAGCATGTAGATCCTTTTTTCTTGATTTAAAATCAGGTGGATAACCTATCAACTTATAACATTTCTCCTTCAAATGACCAGTAAGTTGACAATGGCTACATTTCATTAGTTTGAAACATTTATCCCTAGTGTGTCCTTGAACATTACAAAAGTCACATTCCACTCCATATTTCTTAGGCTTATTGTTTGAACCTCTAGCAGTGAACAAAGTAGTAGGATCCATACCTCCACTACCTACTGTTAATTTTTGATTTTCATCCTGTAACACCATTGCATAAGCCTGGTTAACATTTGGAACATGAGATTTCATCAATATTTGACTTCTAGCATTAGAATATCCATCATTGAGTCCCATAAGGAACTGCAGCAACCTTTGGTATTGGAGATGTGTTGCATACTCTTTGGACTTAGTACAGTCACAACAAGGTGGAGGCATCAACGAGTCATACTCATCCCAAAGATCCTTCAATTTGGAATAGTATGTAGAAACTGATGAAGTACCCTGTACTAAAGAGAAAATTGACTTGTGCAGTGAAAACATTCGTGATGCAGTGACTCTATCAAATCGTTCACGTAAATCCTCCCATATCATATGAGCACTAGATCGAAAAAGCACTCCATTAATCAGATCTCGACTTACATTGTGCATAATCCACGACTTTACAATCGCATTACAACAATCCCACAGCAACTCATACGCAGGTCCATAAGTACCTCTGCTAATAGATCCATCTACAAAACCAAGCTTGTTACGAGTCAACAATGAGAGTTGCATAGCTTCACGCCAATTGAGTAGTTCTCCATCCCAACAAGTGGTATACCAATTGACATTGAGCTAGGAGCATCGGAAGCATGAAGATATAGAGGATGGTGGAATCAATACCAAGCTGATCCTTAGGTCGATTAGAATCAATGACAGTAGCACTGGTATGTTCAGTAGTCTCCATCGAAAAACAAGAACAAATTTGCAGACGAGAAAAAAACAGTAAACAAGAGAATCTCTCAATTTCCAATCAATCCGTGAAGTAAATCCCCAGATCCACTTGATCAAAGCTCTGATACCATGTTAGAATTAAAATCTGCCATGAAAATGTGTATTGAAGCAATTGAAATTATGTTGAGAAGAAGAAAGAAGAAGAAGTAAAAGAAGAAGAAGAATGAGTCAGAGAGAAAACGTGACCAGCACAATTCATTTTCCTAACTGACTTTACAAAGAGAGTAAAATGACTATTTTATACTAACTAATTAATGGTAATTAACTAACTAATCAATTTACTAACCAACCAACTTAACTAACTAACTAAAATACTAACAAACTAATAACAATCCCTTCAATGTACTGCAATACAAGCTGTCAATTCCTCAACAAAAACTTAGTTTGAGATGAAGATATTGTAGATTTTTCTTTAACGAAAGTTTCAAATTCCTCACATTCAAACACTTCCATAAATAATAATTTAGAAGCAAAAATAATGATTTTTCTATTTTTGGTGTGTTCATCACACCTTTTTACTGATTCAAAGAAAATAGTGTTGAGATGGGGTGTTTCAAAGAAATAAAAAAGAAGCTGGAAAGTTCTTCGAAGAAGCAAAAGAAAAAGGCGAGGCAAGTGGTGATTGAGGCGGCTAGTCTGAAGAGAAAGAAAAAGAATCGCGATGGGGGTTCAAAGAGAAGATATAGTGTCAGGATGAGGATTTCGAAAATGGAAAAAGAGGTGGGTGGGTGGGTGGGGGAGGTCAAGAAGAAGAGAAAAATGGTGCAAGTGGGGTTGAGAGCGGGAGGGGGTGGTGGGGTGTAAAGAAGATGAAGGGGTTGGTGGTACTAAGAACTTGGGGGGTGGGGTGGGGTGGGTGTAAGGAAGATGAAGGCAAAAAAGATTATTGACTAAAAAAAATAGGGCCCAATTAGTCCTTTTCACGCGTAGTGACTTTTTTGACTTTTCACGTTATCTATTTGGGTGTATTTAAATTTACTTGAACGATGTGAAGGGGTATTTAAATACCTATATAATTGAAGTGTTAAAGTGAATTTTGCTGCCAAGTTTAGGGAGGATTTTTATGTATTTAGCCTTTTGGAAAAAACTATATATACCTCTTTTTATGGACGACATCATGTATTGCACTTGCACGGGAAGGCACAAATCATGATTCATCTAAGTCGTCAATTTTATGCTCTACATACTTTTAAACTGATTTGGGAAAGAAAAACAAAGCCCTCCATAGAAACAATTTTTTGTTACGTAGTTAAAGAAGGCTCAAGTGAACAACAAGATGGATTTTCAAACTCCATTAGGATGTGGATATTCTAACAACAATATTAAGGGAAATCATAGCATTTCTATGAAATATAGTAATGAGGATAATGTTTGTGTCCTAAAGATCCTCAACAAAAAAAATAAAATAATCATAGTCTTTCAAAAATAACCTTTCTGTTTCTCTACCTTCACGAGCTAAGGATAAGGACTAGACACAACCTAAACTATCCTTCCTAGACCCACCTTGTTAAATTACATTGGATATTTTATTTTTTAAGTAGCTTTTGAGCTAGGTTTATAAATTAATCCTACATGGCTATAACCCAAAGAATTAAAAGTAATACTTTATTACTTTAACCCGATTATAGTTGTTAGGCAATTTAAGTATATATTTAATTAAAAAATATTATAATATTGCCGACTACAATAATCGCCATTTAATAAGATTTATTAATTATTTTTATCAGTTGTCGACTACTATAATCGGGCATTTTGTAGATTATTTGATTGATTTTGTTTCATAAAGTTTTACGACTTCAGTAGTCGAAATTATAATCGGATAACATTTTAAAAATATATATACATATAAATTTTAAATTACGGATTACAATAGTCGGTAAACTCTCCATACTTTCGATTACATATTTGTAGTCAGCAATTGTAATAGGAAAATAACTTATTTCTAGTCATAGGCTTCATAAACAATTTAAGAGTTGAGGAGTCTATCATTATTCAAAAAATACTATTATGCATGAGATACGTCAAATCATACTTGTATGAGACATCACTTGATTGATGAGTGCACTTGATTGAAACCCATCTGCCAGCTGTCTTTTAAGTCCCCTCCACCTTTTTTTTGCTTTTACGCCTGATGTATTTTTTGTTTTTAATTTTTAATTTTTCTTTTTCATTCTTAGTTAATATAATTAGTTTATGTTGTTTCTTTTTCACTTAATGAATAAATATATACGATTATTATATATATTTTTAGTTTATTATATTAAATAATTTTTTTCTATTTGAGATTATTTATTTATATTGTAATGATAGTTGTTTGTATTCAATTTCAGTTTATACAATTAAGATATAAGTAATTTTTTTAATCATAACAATTATTTTTTTGAAAAAGTATAAATAAAATTTGTGAAGACAAAATTATAGTTTTTATTTATAATTTCTTAAGAAACATGTAAAAAAAGTAGATACATAAAATATTTATTAAATTTCACCTAACCTTGAATTTAAGAATAAAAACTATCATATAAATTGACAGAAATAATATATATTTATGAAGGTGTTTATGGATGCTATTATTTTTAAATTTAAGAAAATAATATCAAAACTTATGTAATTGTTTGTCAAGATTATTGATACTCTTTTCGTTATATTTTCAGAAGAGCAGTTGGTGGATTTAATTGCTTTTGGAAACATGAAATCGTTGAGATAAGAATAAAAGAACAAATTAATTTTACACCTTTTTTTTTCATATTAATAGTCTATATCTCTTTTTACAAAATTATTAAGAAATCATAAATAAAATATTAGTTTTACTAACTTGTACCATTATTTTTTTTTAACTTTATAAATTTAATTTACTCTTCCAAAAAGAACTAATTATTATAATAAAATAAAAAATTGCAATTAATTATATCTTAGTTCATAAATTAACAAATAATTTTAGATGACTATTTTAGAAATTTAAATAATCAATATCAAAATAGAAAAATAATATCACAATGTTAGAAGCAGAATGAAGAATTATTAAAGAATAGAGGTGTAAAATTTAGAACAATGGTTAGAAAAGAAACCAAAGAAAAAAAAAAGTAAACAGTAAGAGAAAGGGGGGAAACTTTATAAGGGAAGAGAGAAATGATAATTTGAGTATTTTTCTGAATGGGACCCAATAATCCATTTAGCAAGTATAAGTGGAGTCTCGTATAAGTTTTGTCTGTCACATAATATATATGCCTCATACAGATATGAATTTTCATTATTATTCCTTTTGTTGTGGTAATGTTTGAGTTCATTAGGCATTTAAATAATACTTGTTAAATTATTTTCAGACGATTGTTGGAATTGAGTTTAAATTAAATTTTTTTAAAAGTTATTTTTCATCATGAGTTTTTCATTTTGTTTGAGTAAGTCTTCCGCTGAGTAATGAGTCAGATTGAGGGTTCACTCGGGAACTAACAATGATTTTAGAGTGCTTGTTACGTTCAGGGTGTAGGCTGGGAGCGTGACAAATAAACATTTACCTAAATATTTAAATCACAACCTAAGGTCTCGAAATTCTAACTGATCACCTTACTAGACCAAACTTGAAGTTTCGAATTAAATTAAACGGATGGAATCTACGACGTTCAAAACTCATAATGTTGACCAAGTCAACCATATAAAAAATTCTCGACTTTAAAGGAGGCAAAATTATCAGAAACGCACACAATCACATCAGAGACCACACCAACCATTCCTTCATCCCAAACTAAGCATGAAAAAGCTAAGAGGAATGACAAAATAGTCATTGACAATTTAAAAAAATTACAATTAGAAGCAAATTTACGTGAAATGGGACATTAGAACAACTCAAGCGTGAAAAAGCTAAGAGAAATGACAAAATGGTCATTTCACAATTAAAGAGAAAATTCACGATTAAAAGAAAATTCACAAGAAACGGGACATTACAACAACTCTTCAATTATGCCTCCTAACATAACATCTCACATTTGAAAATTAATTTCAGTCAGATGGTGCCTCACATTAGTCAGCTTCGTGGAAATCTCGTGGAGTCAATTCCTGTTATTATTATTACCAGGTGCCACAATTTTGTAGTTAATTAACACTAGACAAAAATGAGAAAAAGTTAGACATCACAGCAACACATCCTTATAACAGTTATCTCTAAAACGATAAATAACAATAGATGATTCTATTATAGAGAGATTTGACTATGTATATATATATATAGACAATAAATGAATAAATTTTGACAGATAATTGAGTACTAATTAGACTAACCTCGGTGAGTTGATGCTCAAAATGTGATGAAATAAAATGTTAAAACCTTCAATATTTATAGAGGATACTTGGTCCTAGTTTCATATTAAATCTGATTATTTTCATAATAAATTTGATGGTTACATGACTCTATATGAAATTGATATGTGTGCACATCTTACATCAACTTTGTGAAGACAATAAATAAATAAAACAAAGACATATATATACTTTAACATAAACACATCATTTAGATATAGAATTTCAAATTCGAGAGAATAAAATCTCTCTTATAAAAATTATTTTTTCAGTTTTTCTCCCAAAAATCAACCATCACAACAATTCACATAATCTTCCTTTCTATATATAGAAAATAAAATAAAATTGATCTATGGTATTTAAAATTAAATAGTTATAATCAGTCCTAAGTTCATATTCAAACTCAAATTCTCTATTCAAGTAAGCAGAACATCTACTTATCACATGAAAAAGAGTCTCCTCAATTGTGCCTCCTAACACAATATCTCACATTTAAAAATCAATTCCACTCAGAATGTGCCTCACATTCGTCAGTTTCGTGCAAATCTTGTGAATCAATCTCCGTTATTATTATCAGGTTCCACAATTTAAGTAATTAATTAATTATTGGATAACAAACAAAAATAAGTAGATGTCGCAAATTATCTATAACAGTTATCTCTGTGACAATAAATAAAAATAGATGCAATTATAGAGAAATTTGATTGTGCATATATACACAATATATGAGCGAACTTTTACAGATTATTAAGCATTAATTAAACTAATTTCGGTAAGATGAATCTCAAAATGTGATGAAATAAAATGTTAAAGTCTTCAGTATATATAAAGGATTTGTGGTTCTAGTTCCATATAAACTTTGATTTTAATAAATAAATTTGATGGTTACATTATTATATCATACAATCTGTATATGAAATTGATATTTGTACACACCTTATAACTACCTTACGTAGACAATATAATAAATAAATAAAAATGAAAACATATATATACTTTAACGCAAACACATCATTTCGATATACAATTTCAAATCCACAAAGAATAAATCATTCTTATAAAAATTTATCTTTTTTCAATTTTCCCCCCAATAATCAACCATCATAACAATTCACATAATCTTCCTTCCTCTATATAGAAAAGGAAATAAAATTAGTCAATGATATCCACGATAAAAGAAGTTATAATTACTCCTAAGTTCATATATCAAGCTCAAATTTTCTATCCAAGTAAGTAGAATATCTATTTATTGAATAAAGTAACTCTTTAATTGTATTACCTAACATAACATCTCGCATTCGACAATGAATTTCACTCAAATGGTGCCTCATATTTATCAGCTCCATGCAAATCTCGTGTATTCGATCCTTGCTAGCTAGTATTACGAGGTGTCACATTTTTTGTAGTCAATTAATCCCTGGACAAAAAAAATGAGAAAAAAATTTAGATGTGACTATAATACTTCTCTATAACAGTTTATGACAATAAATAGTGCAATTATAGAGAGATGTGATTGTGTGTATATATATACAATATATGAGTAAATTTTCGCAGATAATTAAGCACTAATTAAACTAACTCCTGTGGGATGATGCTCAATATGTGATGAAATAAAATGTTAAATCCTTTGATATTTATAGAG
Source organism: Solanum peruvianum (assembly GCA_027705065.1). Taxonomy (NCBI): domain Eukaryota; kingdom Viridiplantae; phylum Streptophyta; class Magnoliopsida; order Solanales; family Solanaceae; genus Solanum; species Solanum peruvianum. Next base: position 70,685,950 of record JAKWJD010001755.1, read on the forward strand.
AATTTTATTTTTCATAATAAATTTGATGGTTACATGACTTTATATGAAATTTATATGTGTGCATACCTTACATCTACATTATAAAGACAATAAATGAATAAATAAATAAAAAATAAACAAAACAAATAGAAAACATATATATACTTTAAACAAACTCATCATTAAAATATAGAATTTAAAATCCAAAGAGAGTAAATTCTCTCTTATAAAAAGTCTTTTTCAGTTTTCTCCAAAACAATCAAACATTATAACATTTCACATAATCTTCCTCCATATATATAGAAAATCAAATAAAAATTGATCTGTGATATCATACGATAAAACAAGTCATATTTAGTCCTATGTTTGTTATCAAGCTCAAATTTTCTATCTAAGTAGAATATTTACTTATCATATAAAAACAATTCTTAATTGTGCCTCCTAACATAACATCTCGCATTTGACATTCAATTTCACTCAAATGGTGCCTCAAATCAAATCCATGCAGATCTTGTGGATTCGATCCATGATATTATTACTAGGTGCCACAATTTTTCTAGTTAATTAATCACCGGGCAAAAAAAAATGAAAAAGAAATTACTTCATCTGTTTCAATTTATGTGACTTATTTTCTTTCTTATTCAATCTAAAAAAGAATGTCACATTTCTATATTAAGTAACAAATTAACTATAAAATGTCTGCTTTATCATTAATGAAATGATTTACAGCCACACAAATTTCTATCATTCATTTTGGACCATAATTATTAAAAGCTTTTTTTTCTTTCATAAATTGTGCCGCGAGTCAAACTACCTCAAGAAATAAACAGAACTTAAGAGAATTGATTGTTTCTTTGGAAAATAACTTTATTATGTACTAGTTTTCATCATACCACAAACATTTGCAGATTGGAGAAATGTAGTTACCTAAGGTATGTTCGATATAAATGAAAATATTTTATGCAAAACTTAGTGAGTTTGTTATTATTTTATTTTTTTTGAGTTTAGTATGTATGCAAATATTCTTTTTAGTATCATAATTTCAACATATATTCAGCTAGGAGTATATTTATAGGTAGCAAGGGAGACACAATATTCAATCTATCTATATCTATATCTATCTATACTACCATAAAAGCATGAACTGCCTAACTTAAATGTTAAATTACTACAATATCCCTCTTAAAACACCCATTTATACCTATTTGTAATAGCATATGTTCTCTTCAAAGGTTGTGACCTTTTAATGAGTTGTGACTTTTTTGATTAGTTATGACTTTTCCAAAGGATAGTGTTTATCTGATGAATGTGAATTTTTCAAAAGGTTGTGACTTTTTTATAAGTTGTGACTTTTACAAATATGTGACTTTTCATGAGTTGAACTTTTCAGAAGAGTTGTGACTTTATTAGTTATGACTTTTCTAAAGAATTAACACTTTCTTGAAGGGTCATGCTGTAACAACCTACTCCCGTCGTTATAGAAAAGTCAACGGAGAAAATTTTTGGGTCGAAAAACTTTTGTAGTAACTTGAGAATTTCAAGTCTAGTTTAGATTTGGATGAAATCAGAGTCAATGAGGTCTAGGAAGATCTGGTAATGAATGAGAGATATAATAATGAATTAAATCTCATGAGTATATAGTTAAGATGTTAAGAAACTTGTATGAATTCACATAATCAAATTCGAGCCAGTAGAACTCCTAAAACTGATTTAGTGTGAACGGATAATTTTTGAGTGTCATGGTTAAAGGTGTGTTGTGAAATGAGGATCTAACAATCAAGTTTTGACTCTTTATTTTCGTGCAAATCTCCAGGGCGAGAATTTCCCGCTACAGAAGATCTACATTAGCGGGTTAAGAATCATTGTAGCAGGCCAGTCGCGAATTAAGTCAAGGAATAACCATTTTGCGATATTTCTGCAGACTTCGTTCTTAAGATTTTGGAGACGACCCAAGACGAGTTCTTGATAGTTTCCATGAATTTTAGTGATAAAGATAAGGATTTTACTCCCCTAATTCATTTTCGATTCGTAGAACTTAGATTCATGGGTAATTATCGTCGGGGGAGAGTTTTAGCCTGAAGTTAATGGTGAGGAAAATTCCTAGCTGCATATTAGGATTATGGTTTGATCTTGGGTTATTGGGATTATTATAATCTAGGTAAATTAGACCTTAATTGTTGATCCTTGCGTTATATTACTTTTTTGTAGACCTAGAACAAGCAAAAAGAATTCGAAAAGGGAAGAATCAAGTTTCTTAAGGGGATTTAACCATTGTTGCGAGGTAGGTGATAGTCTGATTTCATATTTGTGTGATGTATGTTCGTATATTCTTCTTTGTAATGCATGTACACATGCGAATATTGCACTATTGATCACATCTAATGTAATTAAGTATGAATGAATGATTGTAGTTCATGAATCAACATTTGAGTGTATGATTATAAGAATGTACATTATGATTGTGCCTTGTAGAATAGATCAGGTGTTACGTTTCAACACATTAAATGAGATCGGATGCACGTACCGACATACATATTGGAACAGGTGCCACATTTCAGCACACTAACTAGATCGGGTGTCATGATCTGACACACTAAATGTCTGGATATGGATTCCATGAAAGGACCATTGACTTGTCATATATGTGTATTATTGAAAACGTGAATGCTACATTGCTCTTGTAAATATAACTGATATTGTATATGTTCGGTATATGCGTGTTTACTTTGGTGCGACTATTTGTATATGTTTGTGTACTGATAGTACACTTGCTCTTTCTTTGTTGAGTACAGGGCATCTTCAGGTGGCTATTGACCAACCTCGTTTAGGAGATCAGTGAGCAAGATAGAATTCAAGGACGAGCCAGTTCTTTGAGGCTGTCATGGGTCCTTTATGTTTTAGTCCACTCTTTTTGGACTCTAATCGCATTCTTATTTGACTCACTAGTATGTTTAGTTGGGTTGTACATATTTTTCTTAGACTTGTTGAACTTTAAATATTTTGGTACATAAACTTTCAGATTCTAGGGGTGTTTTGCAATGTTTTAGTAACGAGTCATTAGACTTTCGGAGTTTATGGGGACTCCACTTTGTTTATGCATTTAAACTTGCTTTCGTATCTTTGAATGTTTAGTTCTTGGGTTAGCTACTTAGTATTAATGGTTCTCCCATCGAAGTTTTAGTGTGGGTACCAATCACGACGTTCTGGATCGTAACACATGACTTTTTAAATAAGGAAGAATAAGCACATGTTCATACTATTTTTTGTTGGCTATGAATAGAGAGATTTCTTATCATTTATCAACCACAAAAAAATTCTTATCTTCTACTTACACTTTGAAATTTTTCGTAATATTTATTATACTTGAGTGAGTTTGATTAGTTGAATTGAAGTCAATCATTTATTCTAAGAGGACATATTTCAGAACCTCGAGTACTTGAGGAAATATTATTTTTCTGACATAATAATCAGTTTTCCTTTTTATATGTAATTTACAATAGTATATAATGCTCCAATATATGAAGCTTGAAGGTCTAAGTTTATTTATTTTTTTAAAAACAAATTGTTGTCATGCATGTATACGCTTTTGGATATATTTTTTCAAAAATTATTGAGCTTTTCATAACTTAGAGAATTTGCACGAGTTGTTTTGTTAATTCTCAAGGCATGAGAATGACTTTAATTACAATGGTATTTATGTGATTGAGATTTTCAGAAAATTTACTTCAAAATAGTTATATCTATATAACCATTTTTCTTCGTTTTAGTTAATATCATTTTTTTTTGTATGTGTGTGCGTGTGTGTGCGCATGCGTGTGTGCATGTGCGTGCACGGGTGCGTGTGCGTGCATATGCATGTGTATTTTTTTAAAAGGAACTCAGAGTACATGCATGCGGGCAGGCGGGCGGGCGGACACATGCGGGCGTGTGGGGGGAGGGGAGTGTGCGCGTGTTTTTTTAAAAATAACTCAGATGGACATGCAACACACGAGAAGCTTTAAAGTTTAAACTGTAAAGTTGGATTAACATTTTGCCTCTACAGTACATTTGAATCCAATTAACTATTTAAATAAAGAGTTTAATTAATTAGAAGTCATATTTACTTAAGTAAATGTAGAATTAATAAGAAATTTAACTATTGTACTTTAATTTATTAGTCATAACATTATAAATTCTCTTAGTTATCACTTATTATTGGAGATGTTATTCACATGCTTTTACATTCTTTAGTTATAATATTATGAATTTTGTTAGTTAATACATTAATTATTTCTATCTTTCATCTTTTCTTATATTATTTTTTTGCCCAATAACTTTTCACATTCTTTTACCATCCTTATATGCCTGATAACGAAACGTTGTTATTGACCCTTGAATGATTCTGGTTGAATGAATAATTTTTTTTTTCAAGGATAAGAATAATACCTTTGTTGTGTGTAGGATAAACATGTGATATATGATTTCATAGATTGAATATATTTTTATATTTAATTTTTAGCTAATTAGTGAGGAAAATAAATAAAAAGTCAAATAACTATCTTTGAATTATGTAATCATTCAATCGAGAGTCAGATATGAGAAGCAAGAACAAGAACATGATCTATATATTTTCTTCACATGTTCACATGAAATCTAAAAAATTAATTCAAATACTATACCTTTCAAACTATTTATACTATTACGTATAAAATAAACATGTAATCCACATGTTCGAGAACTAGTATATATAAAAAATATATGAATAACATAAAAGAACCTGACAAGAATGTAAATTTGCCCTTAATATAAACCTTTAATTCTATGCTTGCGTTTAAATTAAAATCACAATCTCATTTTATATTATCTCAACTTTACTCTTTTTTTGGTCGATTAAATGTGTATAATGTAGTATATATATCCTATCTTACTTTAACTTATATTTTCTACTAATATTTAGGTGCTAGTTGTCCAAAGTAACTTTGTGAAACGGTTCACAAAGTCGATTTGACACTAGTAACAACACTGTATTTAAATCTTTTCATTTTTATTTCTCATTCATACTAAAAATGTAGTCTCAATTGTATATAAAGAATTAATAACCAGAAATCTAAACTGATTCTTTATCACTCTTATAGTGTCTCTTAACCAATGTCTATTGCTCCTTTTTAGAATTTTATCGTATGACTTAGAATATTAAATAGTTCAGACGAATTTGAATATCTCCTTTATTTTTGAAAATCAAAATCAAAATACTTTTTAGCCACCTATCAAGCCTCTTACAACTTTCTAATTAAATTAAATAGCTTAGAAATGATATTATATATAAACGATATTTATATGTAGATATAACATAATTATAAGATGATATAACACTATTGAAACTTGTTGCTTTATATCTCTATGAAATAGAAGTAAGATGTAGTAGACTCTATATTTCTCAAAATTCATTTGTGAAACTAGATGATCGCTTTATTATTGTAAATGTATAATTAAATTATCTTGACATAAATATTTTCTTCAAACGTAGAATTTCCCAAAAGATTTATATTTAAGATACTTTTATCATAGTTGATGATAGTGTTATCATGCAATCGAGATAATAAGTTCGAATCATCAAAATAACTATTCCAACCCATCTCAAATTTAAGAATTTTTAGCTTAATTAGTGCATTGAGCTGCGTTTTATTGATAATCCCAGATCCCTCTATTAGATCAACTTTCTCCAAGATGATGAAATCCAGAAACTCGATCACAAAAATAATATTCCAAAGATTCAAGAATATTAGTAATCCCCAAAAACCCTTTTCTCATTTTCATCAATTCTAAGTTCTACTGTGAATGTTGTTGTTTTTAGGAATACCCCCATTTAAGGATTTAGTTAAAAATAGAATCTTGGGGTAGCTTATTGGTTGAGCTTTTCATTTTCGGTGATAAAATTCGTAATTAAGCGTTATGGGAAGTCTAGATTTTATTTTTAGGAATAATAAAACACTTAAACTCGAGCTCAACTAGTTAAGTAATCATTCTAGACAACTCAACTCATTTTCATTATATCAGTTGAACACTAAAACTTATAAAATTATCATCTACATACCTCCGAAATTTATGTATCAAGTTAGCATTGGGTATCCTAATATCTGTTGAACACTAGAACTTATAAAATTATCATCTACATACCTTCGAAATTTATGTATCAAGTTGGCATTGGGTATCCCCAAGACATAGTGAGGATAAGTTGAAGTGTTTAGTTACCTAAGCTTGTCTTCATTGTTGTAGTTGAACATTCAAACTTATTACACAATGACACTATAACAAAAATAACTTTTAGCGTCAATAAATATTGACATTAATAAAGAGTGCTAAAAGTCTCTACCGGCATTAGTTGAATGTCATTAAAATCAATGTCGCTAAAGGCTTTAGGGACATATACAAAGAGTGTTAATTGCAGCTATAAATATATATTTAGCGGCAACTAAGAATTAAATGCCGCTAATGATCATTTTTTATGTGGTGTGATCATCTAAACACCTCCACAATTTATGTGTCACGTTTGCATGTAAGGATGAGTTGAAATGTTTAATAACCTCAACTCATATCTATTGTGCCCGTTGAGCACTCCAACTTAAAAAATGATCAATTAGCTTGCGGGTAAAAGTTTGGATTTTGACACTGCTGATTAATATAGATTCTCGTATTCTATACAACATTTCCAATTAATTTAATAGGTATCTCTTAAGCTTTAGTGGTGAAAGTTGAGTGTCTAACTGACTGGTCATGCTATAACTCGAATAAAATTGGATGCAACATGAAGAAACTAGTTATCTTAGCTTGATTAGAGTACATTTACTTGATGTTTGAATTTCAAGTCAAAGTGCAAGTACAACCTGATCTTACTCTTTCGAATTTATTGAGGGTTATGATACCATATAAGAACAAGAGTAGTAGAAAAGGCAAATAAATGTATGTGAACACCTAATCTTAACGTATTTAAATTATTCTTAGAAAACATTTATATAACAAGATCATTTTATTGTTTATATATTTTTATTTTATCTTATTTGTTTAATAGTGTTTGATCGTTAAAATGTTTGAATTTTTTGATAGTGGGGTGATTTGTTCTTTTGGATCTTGATGACTAGAATCTGATGATTTTTATTTAATGGGCCTATATTTCTTAAATGAAAAAATTGCATAGCATGATAATTTATAAATTTTATTGGCAAAAATAGCTAACTTTAAATTTTTTAGCAAAAAAAAATGAATAAACTACCTTATTAAACATACATCACTGCTATATATACTAATATTATCTTTACTTTCAAACAATTACATATATTACCACTTTTAGTTTTTATAACATATATTAATATTTTATTTGAAAATACACTTAGATACTCACATCCCTTAAAACTAGGATTGATTGATTGATTGATTATCTACTTAATTAACTCTTGCGCTCCAAATCAACCACTATCTCTTAATTCTCCCTCTCATATTTATCACCTAATTATATCTCATCATTTCTGATCAAGAATTTCACTGAACAATTTCATTTCAACAATAGCTAATCTACTCTCTTCTTCTCAAGATATCATCACCATGACCGACAAATTCTTCAGAACCCAAATATTATTTTGTATTGTCCATTTATAACGAGATCAAATCAAAGTAATTGTTACAGAGAAAACTTTCAATTCAGAGTGGGTCTTAATTGTTTTTCATTTATAACGAGATCAAATTAAAGTAACTGCTACAGAAAAACTACCAATTCAGAGTGGGTCTTGATTGATTTGTATCCGAAAGAAATGAATCTTAGTTTTAATATGTTTGCCACAATGCAAAATATTACAAAGGAGTATTGTAGAGAGTCTTTGTTTGCTAGTATTCTTCTAATATTTTCTTTGGTTACTAATATTACTTTGATATACCCCTTGAAACATGTGTATCTAAAAAGTAGTAATTTTAATTAAGATTTGAGTTGTATTTTTAGTAATGGAGTATCTGAACATGTATATGTATCAACCATTAAATTTTTAATACATGATTTTTAGCTATACAATGATATTAATGATACAACATATACTCTATCATCGTGATTTGTTCCTAAATTCATCTGTTTCACCTACATTTCGTATTTTGATGCACATAATTAAATGTATATGTTTATTATGTATTCGAGATACATATTTTTGGATATAACGTATGAAATTTAGATATACATAATTAGATTTAGATGTAGATACTTACTATATATTCGAGATACATGTTTTTTAATATAACAATACTTGATACATCGAATTAATACTAGATACATATAAAAGATACATGAAATTAATATTTTTTGTGTGTGTGCGCGTGTGTGTGCGTGTGTGTGTGTGCGCGCGCGCGCGTGTGTGCGTGTGTGTGTGTGTGTTTAGTATGTAAGATACATCATATATTGATAATAGATACATCAAATTAATGAATTTATTTTTTTAAGAGTGTTAATTTTAAATTAATCAAATAATTACATTACCAAGATATACATGTTTTTATCTTATACTAATAATATTAATGAATTTACTATTTCAAAGAATAATAAAATGAAATTAATTATCTATGTAGTTTGAAAATCCTCAATTACTCCTCTAATCAAGGTAATCCGTTACAACCAATTAATTTTACTTCAGTTTTAAAATTTCACAGATATATGTATTTCAGCTTCAAACTCATGTATCCTAAGCATAAAATGTGATAAAGGAAGTAATATTTGAAACTATTGAGAATCTTAATAATAAAGACCTAAACTACTGGGATTTATGTGGTTTACCCAAAAAAAATATTTATTTGGCATTAACTAGCCACAACTTTTAAAAAGGGATTAATTTTTTTTCTGATTTTCTCTCTCTATTTTCCTAGCAGTTACTCTCTCCGTCTCATATTATATATCATCTCTTTCTATAACTAGTTGGTTCATAATACTTGTCGTTTCATAGAATCAATGTATAAATTACCATATTCTTCCTTTTTTACCCTTGAGTTATTAGCCTTGAAAATATAAATTTGACCAACTTAGAAAAGCTAAGTAAATTATTCATGTTCATTGGTTAAAGTAATTAATTAAGATAAATTAATTCATATTCATTACTGAAAACTTGACTTCCAAAAAGACTCAAATAAGGGTAGAAGGGTAAAAATAAAACATTTCTTAATACAAGTGTAAAGTAAAAAGGGAACATATAAAAAGGGAGGGAGCGAGTAACAACTTGCTTTTATTGTTATTTTTTTCTCTCTCCTTATAATTTGTCAACAAGAAAATTAGTTATTTCTTCATTCTCTCTCTCTTCCCTTTTTTTTCTCTCTCTTTTAAGTTTAGGATTTCTATCTTATTCTCTAAAGTATTTCCATTAAAGATCAATCACAACAATAACTCTTCACAACAAGTAACTCAAATCATATCAAAAAAATTTATATTGATTGTCTGTGTTATTTTAAAAAAGAAAGTTTAGATTTTCTACATTTTTTATTTTATAGTTGGATGCAAGATTTTTTCTTTTTACAAATTTTCGTATTTGTATATAATTTACAAAAAAATTTCCCAAAAAATTACAACATTTCATAATTTTTGGAATTGACGTTTTTTCAATTTTTAATAGATAATTAATTAATACATTTATGACAATTTTTTAAATATTGAATTTCGTTAATTGAATTTGATAATGAATACTATTTGTATTCAACAAATGTATTTTATCTGTTAATTAATATAAACGAACACATAATGATGTAAAATTAATTAAATTTATTAATGAATTTCGTTGACTGCATTCCAAATTAGTAATACAAGTAATTTTTTAATCTGTGACTAACTAGAAAGATATTATGCAAACAAATGTATACCAAAGTATAAAAGAATATGAACGAATGTATCCAGTACAAATATATACCTATGTATATTCGAAAGATATTAATGCAAATAAATGTAGATTAATTTATTATGGTTACAAGAAAAATGTATGCAATAAAAATGTAAAATTAGAAAGATAATAATGCAAACAAATGTAAACCAACGTATAAATGAATATGGATGGATGTATCCAATACTAATGTATACCTATGTAAAATTTATAAGATATTAATGCAAATAAATATAAATATATCAATTTTATTATGAATAAAAACAAATGTATGCTAATCTCGAATTAATGAATATAAAAAAAAACAAATGTACACAAATTCGTTAAGTGAATATGAATTTAGTTCAAAGGCAAAATAATGACAGGTAATGAACTCATATAAATACCTTTTAAATGAAAATGATTGGAAGATAAAATACTTCTAAAATGAAAAAAATTGCATAGGTGAATTCTTTTAGATTAGTTTTTACTTTTTTGGGGTTCTTTTTTTTACTACATCCCTATATCCTAATTTACGTTGAAATTACATATTGTTCTATTCATCTCTCTCCTTGTCACGATTCAAAAATGTGTGGAATGACACTTGTCTTATCTCACCAACAAATAAACCTAAACTTAAAACATAACAATGGAAACGTGAAAAGTAAAATATCAAACTATAAATGTGAATAACTTAGTCAAACTTATAAGTACCTCCGATAACATGGTTATCATGTGTACAAGCCTCTAATGTATTACAATTTAATTGAAAGAAATTGTAAGTCTTAAATTTCTTATTTCTAGAGTAGCACAAGATCATCATAACGGAACAAGAGAGTCCGCTGAAATGACAAGCAACTATTTCTCAAGTATCCAAAGAAAAGCCTCGAAAAAAACTAGAGAATAATAATAATCATGTAGATCTAGGCTTGTACTCGGCATGAAAATCACTAAGCACTAAGTAAAGAAAAGCAAAATACGAGCATTCCTTTCACCCCGATCAAGTACCTATAAACTATGATGTTTATAGAAATCAGTCAACCTAAAAATCCAAAAATTATGAAATACATATTTAATAGTAACATCTCAACATTTATATATCAATCACTTTCAAGCATCAAGTACCAAGTACCTCAATCAAAGGTCTCATAAAGACAATAACAACTTCACAAATGAAAATAATATGCAATACAATGATATGTTAAGTAAAGTTACGCATGTTTATCTTACAATACACATCCACTGAATCTCAGAGACCCATGAGGTATTTCTTAGTACATGTATCTGCCACAAACATGTGGCTTGATCCCAATTTTATTTCAATAAATTCGCAATAGACATGTGGCACATTTCTTATTCCCACTCAATGTTTTCGCCACGAACTTTTGGCCCCATCCCTATTTCCTCTCTTCCTCACTAATATCATCACAATATTGGTACATCATCAATAAAAACATAATAGTGCAATGATGATAACTCAACACCAAAATTTCAACAACAGTGAATTAAAGCATATCATCAAGTGATTCATCTCATCCCAAATGCCCATAATATAATCAAGTCACACAAATCAATAAATTCTCATTTTAACCCAAGTTCACTTGCCAAAATTACACAATCACTCTGGTACTTGAATTTTTCCCTTTCATATGATATCCAAATAAACACAAGTTATTCAAATACAAAATCACAACAAGAATTCAAAATTATCAACACCCATATTAATAATTTTGAAAAATGTGGTCAAATGGGTCTGAAAACTCGATTCTGAAAATGAGGATTAAATTTATAAATTTATATATGAAAGTGTTACCCAAAAATTTTAGAAGTCATTAATTGGCGAAAACCATTTAAAAGACGAAGTTGTATTCCATTCATAGTTATTGTTTTATCAAAACATGATGTTTTTGAAAATCTCCTTAGGTTTGATTCCAAAATAACAATTTAGGTGAAAAAATCTTTCAATAATCAATAAATAATAAAAGAAAGAGTTCAATCGATAAAACTAAAAAATTCCCTTAAAATCATCAAAGTCGAACTCTCAATATTCAAAATTGAAGTAATGGGGTTGAAACTCCAATTTGGAAAGACATACAGCCAAGGGTCCTACATCAAGGCGGACCTTTCCGTGGATGCGGACTGATAACTCATTAAAGCCCGTGAATGTGTGACCCTTTCCTCCATGATTACAGTGAGCATCTGCTCCAACCCTCATTGAACGCCACAAAAATCTCGCGAATACAAATGTCAACATTTTAATCTCTAGTGAACGCGCTCAAGCCTTCGTGAACATGGGGTCCCAAAATTCTATCCTTCGCAAACGTGGTCCCAAGCTCTGCAAATGTGGAGGGTTGGCACCGGATACACATATCATATTATTAGTCAACACCAAAGCCTCATAATAGACCCTCGTAATTTGTTTGGAACCCCGTACACATAATCAATATGCTATCTGAATAAGCTCAACGTTCGAAACTCGAAGGAGCCATCAAAATACGAAATTGAGGTCTTCTGAAAAATTCAACTAAGACCTTCTAAACCCAAAATTATCCCCGAATCTAACAGAACCTTCATAAATCCAATTAGAGCATTACAACTCCAAATGCTGACCAAGGTAAACTCAAAAGGCTAATATTTCGTAAACTTCCAACTAAGACCTAAAATCCATGAAACAACTCCAAATCTTAAACTCACAATTCTTGTAGACCAAATTCTATGTCCCGGAGTTGATGGAACTAACAAATTTTATTTCAAAACTCATAACTTTGATTGTTACTAAAATTCAATTTTGAATAACCTAAGCCTTTGAAAACTCAGAACTTTCAAAAATCATATTTTACTTAAATATAAAAACTAACTTCACAAAAAGATCAGAAATGACTCAAAGAAACTATCAAAATGGGTAAAATGATGATTTTATAAAAATTACTCAAAAATGACCTTCTGCATCAATATATTATCCACCACTAAAATTTATATCCATCTAACATAAAGTAAAAGAAAGTATATGAAACTTTGAAAAGTTGAGGATATCTAGTACGCATACCGGACTCCATCTCTCAAGGTGCCTCTCAAACTAAATGGTGCTTCATCTTCATCTACACATAAGTAATCTCCTTGGTCCTTACATGCCAACCTACCCATTCAATATAGCTATAGGGCTCTTCCACAAAGGACGAATCTGAACCCAACACTACTGAATTGAATGAAAACACATGAGACTCATCCAACACATACTTCTGAAGCATGGAGATATGAAAAATAGGATCATTGCTAACAAGCTAAGTGGCAAGGCTATGGTATAGGTTATCTCTCCAACTCGACTCAAAATCTCTAAAGGAATAATAAATCTATGGCTAAGCTTTCATTCTTCCCAAACCTCATCGCAACATTCATGTGCGAGACTCTGAGCAGAAAATGATCACTCTCCATCAACTCTAAAGATTGAACCCTCTTATCTGCATAACTCTTCTCTTGACTATGAGATAACAACAACCTACCCAACATTATATGAACTTGATCTATCCAATGATTCCATCTCAATCGAATCAAAATAATCGATCAGAGATCTATAACTCCTCCAATCAGTCCATTTGAATAGAGGAGTGGTAATTGTGTGTCATGACTCAAAGCACAGTCTAGACGTGACATGGTGTATAAAACTTCGAGAGGCTCTATACGAGTCATTTGGCATACATATAACATAATATAATAGACAAAAGTAGAAAGTTTCATATCAATAAAAAGAGTTTGACATAACAACGAAAATCCAATCATAGTCTGACAAGCCAATCTAGTATATTAAAAAAATATTTGGGACGTAACCCATATTGCACTAGAAAGTAATTAATTTTCCTTAAATTTGAGGAAAATAAGTTGATTTAGAAAATATTTTCCAAAATATTTAAGCTAATTAAACATGAGAAACATGCAAGATACACCTATATTCTCTCTCAAGCAATATATGAAGATCTAAAGCTAGATTTAACTTGCAACCTTAATTTATAAATTAAACACATGATAGTCGAACGTAATCCATGGATATCAAATCAAACAGATCGAGCAATTCATATTATCCAACCAATTTAATCAAAACACAACTCCTTGTGCACACCTCTAGAATAGGAATTTCAGTCAATTATAATAAAAGTAAAAGAAATATACCAAAAACATTCTCGATCATTAGATTGTTGATTTGCAATTTCACTTTCAAATTCTCAAAAATTATGGGTTACAAGCTTGTTTTCACTCTACAAAATATAAGGTTCTAATGTACTCTACTCAGAAAAGTTTTACATCTCAATTGTATGAACAAAATATACTATTTTCTCTCTATTTTTAACTATTCTCACCCTCACAATTATGTGGAGGAGACCGTCATCCCGGTGATCATGCAACAATCCCAAGCTTTCCTTTTGGCACAAATTTAGTCATCATATCAGAACCATTGGCATCTGTATGAATCTTTTCTAGCTTAAGAAACATAGAATCCAACATATCTCGAATCCAATCACTACAACATTTTATGTCTACAACCACCCTAGAAAAGTGTGGCCTAAACTATGAAAAAGAGTTGCCTTTGATAAAAGACCACACTTTTTGACTTTAAGCCACACTTTTTCAGGGGTGGCTAAAAGTCCCGTAACCTTAGAGTTTAGGCAACACTTTTGCCTAAAGTGTTGCCTTAGCAGCTGCGCTTAAAAGTGTTGCCAAAAGGCAAAAAGGCCACACTTTTGCAGCTACGCTTAAAAGTGTCGCCTTATCAGCTATACTTTTAAGCGTAACCTTAAAGGCAAAAAACCACGCTTTTCAGCTACGCTTAAAAGTGTGACCTTAGCAGCGACACTTTCAAGCGTAGCCTAATAGGCAAAAAGGCAACACTTTGAAACTACACTTAAAAGTGTTGCCTTACCTGCTACACTTTTAAGCGTGGTCTTTGCTACCATATTGCCCACAATTATGAAGTGTTGCCTTCTATATCTAATATATGAAATCACTTTGAAGTGTAGTCTTTTCCCATATGCATACACAATTTATATGCCACAATTTCTGAGTTAAAATACACCAATATTGTTTTGCAATAAATAATCTCAAGCATTAAATTAGCTAATAAGTAATTCAAATTTATAGATTTTCCATAAACTTCAACACATAATATGTGTTGTGTACATACACATACTTATAAAGCAATATTTTAAATGTGTACAAAATAGTTCAAAAAGTATTCTTACACTAGTTCAATATATTCCACCAATGAATATAATTCACAAAATCAAACATAATGTATTCAAACTTTCACAAAAGTTTAAAAACTCTTCACCATCCACTTAAATGAGATCAAATTGACTTGTGGCGACCATTCAAGTTTGATCACCTCCATTTCCCTACACATTTAAAATGTACAACAAAATCAGATTACAAAAGTTACTAAGGAGGCAAGAAGTTCCAGATCAGTTCTAGATTGCAGCAGTTCCTGATAAAATATTGCAGACTGCGTATTTTTTAGTTCACTTTACAAATTCTATAATAACAGTTTACGAAAGTATCACTGGTGATACAAGCAACTCTAATAGAAAAAGCAGAAGAAACAACTAATCCAAGACTTACTCTAGAAGAAGTGAGATGTTCCTTTAAAGAAGTATAATGGCCCCTTGGTCCACTGAGATTTTCAACCACTGCAGCTTTCTGTGTCTCCACACGCTTCAGTGTTTCATTGACTGTACCAAGGTCTTTCTGAAGCCTATTGTTATAATCCTGTAATTTTTTGTTGTACTCTTGTAACCCCTTGTATGTATTACTTAGTGACTGGATCTGCAAATATTAGGATTTTTAAGCTATGTTCTTACCAATGGATTCAAAACTATAATGAAGCCAAACAAATATACCTGAGATTCTTTCTTACATTCTGATTTGCACTTGGTGTGTCTTGTTGAGCTCTTTCAAGCTCTTCTGAAAGGGAAACTTGCAGTGTCTCTGCTGTATCTCTCGCATGCTTCTCTATCTTATAAGAATCCACTGCTTTCTGACGAACAAATTCAAGTTGCTATTATACTTCTTTTGGAAAATTAAAACCAAACTTAAGATTGCAGATTACAGTTCAAGTTTCATACTATTTCCAAATTGCATATCACATATCACAGTTCTAAATTAGTTCGAGAGACAACGCCTAGTTATTAATAAGTTGTGCTCAATTTTCTTACCATGAAGTGATAACATTTTATTATGACGCAAACTAACACCAAAATGGTACCAGAAGAAGAATAGACATTCACAACTATATATTTAATTGTTTGACGTCATACAACTATCCAAACTAGTAATTTACATTCATATAATAGAATAACACAAAGTTAGGGTACTCAGTAATTCGAGTCATAACTTCAACTGTTTAAAGGCGTATGGAACTAAGTAAATAAAATAAATTAAGAGCAATAGAGTTATTGGATCACATACCATTGCTCGGTTCCATGAATTATCAGAACTAAATTGAGCAAGAACCATATCACCCTTTTTTGAACAAGTTCTTCCGACCTGCGTTTGCGCCCTATCAGTAGCACAAACTTTCCTTCTCTTCGAAAAAGGACAAATGCAATAATATGTACATCATAGAATATAGCCAGAGGCATACACTACGACAAGCATTCAACCAGTTTTACTAGTAAAACTACACGGAAGTATCAGATAACCTCCCCCCCCCCACACCTTAAGGACTATGAATGTTGTCACTACCCACTATTTTCAGAAAAATCGTTTATGACATATCATTACATGTTCTACTGATCGAATTAACTTATTTCTAAAATGCACTTGTAATGTCCTCCTTCCTCTGTCTATATTGCACAAAAAATTAGTTTTGACAGAAAATCAAAATCTTAAAACAACACTACCTGATCTTACTACAGTTAGTTGTCAGGGAAAAGATGAACACTAATGCCATAACTGGAGTTGATCCTGGATGGATATTAACCAACAAGTCCATACTTCATAAACTTGCAATCATTTCTTTTAGAAGAAAGAAGTGAAGCAAAACTAAAAAGCAACATATGTATGACACCTGAAACACTTATCCAATTAGAAAAGCACAAATCTTCCTATATGAAGTCACTAAACATATGTAATAGGGATGAGAAGTTTCTTATAAAAATTTACTGTAATTAACTTATGGGTATCATGAAATGTAAATAAATGTATCTGTGAAGACATGCTACACCTTATAACATTCGAATGACCACTTGAGGGCTTAAGCAACCAAATCAGTAAAGACACTTCGGAGAGGTTCTGCAACATCAACAGAATAGTCAGATTCTATTCAAAATAGTACTAAACATAGATATAGCTACAGTGGTTAGCTTTACATGTTACTCTTCTATGTCCAAAATGAGCCAATAAACATAGATATATCTACAGTAGTTAGCTTTACATGTTACTCTTCTATGTCCAAAATGAGCCAATCATGGCGAATAACCGAACTATAAACAGATTGTTGTGAGATGGGTACGAGATAATCACCCTCCAAGATCACGAATGCTTGGAATTCCTTCTCCACCTCCGCATACCTTGATCCAACCATGATGAAACGCACCACACTGTCTTTTTCAATTCTTGACATCTTCTCATTCATAATGATTGGATTTTCTCAGGGCACATACTTATAATCAGCCATCTTTTGATGAGATAGGTACACCTTATCTGTGGGGCCACATCACAAAAAGACACCATGCTTCAAGATCTTGTCTACAACCCCATCCAAGATCTCTCCGGAATATCTTGAAGGTAACACAGCTGAATTCCACAGGGAAAAGCATATCAATTCACTAGTGTGTTCTCAAACTTTCCCTTTTTTCCAATCCTCTCCAATGTAGTTAGAGCCAAAAAATAACCAAGATATTTTGAGGCCTTCTTGGCAGAAAATTCATCCATGAGGCGAATAACAATGTCCTTCTGAAGCATTAAGCCCTCCACATCAAGGTTCTCCACAGGGATTATCACATTCCACAACAACTGAGATTTCAAAAAAATTTAAAGGACATGTCACAAATCAAAACACAGTGGGTTTTAACAAGGGAAATATGAGGCCTTGCAAGGACACCATGCATTCACAGCTATTCTAATATGGAAGTTGAAGAGAAGTTTCGAATTTCATATGCCACCACCACAAGAAATGCAGTGCACATCTACTGAAATTTATAAATCAGGAGAAGATTTCTAATCCCCACACACACTGTAGAGGTGCAAAAGGTACTGGGTATGGAACTACAAGAGACAGTATGGTACAAGGATTTTGACGTGGTGTTCTTAGCTAGCAAGATCAGTCATCTTCCCTCGTATAAGTTGTAGATATTAACTTGAAACTTCACAGGCAAACATAGGAGACTACAAGAATTCACTCCTCTGAGATATGACTTAATTAGCTCATATAAGAATACAACGATCAGGCTGATGCAACATCGTCATTAATAAGATAATATAAAACCCCACCACATAAGAGATAAACTCTAATAAGAGCATTTACACAGATTTGAAACTCTTCCAACTCTGCTAAACCGACCATTGGAGGTAGAATGGTGAAATAGAGTTTCCCACCAATAAATAATGAATTTTTCAAATCATCAAATGGTTTTAGAAGCCAACTGCAGGTAAGTGTCTATACCCACCATGAGTTGGTAACAACAACAACAACATACCCTTAGTAATTCTACAAGTGGGGTTTGAGAAGGGTAGTGTGCACCTAGACCTTACCCAAGGTAGAGATGTTGTTTCCAATCATCCAACACAAATTGGTATCTTAAGAAAAGAGGGGGTAAAACCCTTTTAAAACAAGTCAAATTATACTTACAAATTACATCGTTAAGTATATAAAACTTAAATTCGTAATGAATAATACACATATCCATCCTCCTCCTAGGTTTTGGGCAAACATGTGAAAATCAACCAACCAAATGCCCCATATTTCAATCAGCTTTCTTTACGAGAGATAATAATGCAAAATGCATAGGCATTTCATAGAGACAATTACAGTTATATAAGATTAAACTTAGATAAGAAAGAGGAAACACCGAATGACCTAAGCCAATACGAGGAGAAGCGAATAATAGGTATCGAAGAAATCTTCAACTCAGTTGTTCGATCTTCAGCTTAATTCTTCCATCATCAGCTCAACTCTTCAATTAGGCCTTCGTCTTCAGCTCAATAAAGCAGGAGAAGCAGTAAGACGTCTTCTGGAGAAAAGAGTAAAGTGTTATGGACCCTGGAGAAGAAAAAGGTTTTATCAATTATTAGTTTTTTATTAATTAGTTTTTTTTCCAATAAAAATGAGAGGGAGAGTTAAAAATGTTGGAGGGAATATTTTATTTTAGTGAAAATTTTAAGGCCACAGTTTTAATGTGTCGTTTTTACAATTAAAAGAAATGACACTTTATAAGTGTGGCCATATATGTAAATTATTGTAGCCATTTATTTTATATTATAACAACACTTATAAAGTGTAGTTTATACCATTAAAGAGTACACTTTACAAGTGTTGCTAATATTGTCGTTGCCAAAAGTTAAAAATTTAGGCAACATTTTAAAAGTGTTCCCAAAAATATTTT
Source organism: Solanum peruvianum (assembly GCA_027705065.1). NCBI lineage: Eukaryota > Viridiplantae > Streptophyta > Magnoliopsida > Solanales > Solanaceae > Solanum > Solanum peruvianum. The sequence continues at coordinate 70,705,373 of JAKWJD010001755.1, forward strand.
AGGCAACACTTTTTAAGCGTTGCTCAGATTTAGTGTGCTCGTAAGCCTAAAATGGTGTAGTGAATGGTATATAGTGTTTAGACCAATCATGAAATGTAGAATTCTTGTCAAGTTATATAGCACGTTGACTGTCATAATAAAACACATACCTTTCTTGAACATAATCAGAGTTTCCTTAAGAATATTTTCATTCAGAGCAACACATTTTTGCAATCTAGATTGCCAAGACACAACTTTCTCTGCAAAAGTACCACTAAGAGTACACTACTTTCTTCATATCTCTCTTCTCATAACCACTAAGAGTACACTACTTTGTGCTCAATTTAAAGTGCATAACTAAAGGTGTACTGACAATCATAACTTTGTCAATGTTAAATCTACAAAGTACTTTCAGAATTGTGATAACCACAACTTCTTGGCCTTTTATCACGTACAATTTGTGTGCTAAGAATCTTCCTTGTCGGTCCTATTTCTTTCATAGCAAAAGACTTAGTCAATTCTTGATTCAACTTCTGAATCTTGCAAGTATAACGACCAACAAAAAACATGTTATCAACATAAAGCAAACACAAAAATAAACTCACTAGATTTTGAGAAATCTCATTTCAAATTTGAGCATGATCCAAACTGTTAACGAAGCGAAAAACTTCTTTTAAACCAAATTGTTCGAGCAGAAATTTCCTGAAGCAAACCAAAATTTTCCTCTCTTTCTCTCAATCTTTAAAACAACTCTCTCTTAATTTTTCTCTCTTGTATGTGTGTCTGAAATAGAAAAAATGGCATAGCGTTGTTGAATCCATCCCATTTTTTAGTCAACTTTAGCTATTCAATTGGTACAAGCAATTGTTAAAAAGGAATAGTAATTGGAGTTGAAAATAAAGATTTGGTAGTTGGCAAATTGGTAAGATTTACAACCATTCTTGACTTTGCTATGTTTACATATGTCATTAGTGACATAGGCATGGCTTTATCCTTCTATAAATAGAGCATTCTTGCTCATTTGTAGTACACACCAAGTTAGAGAGAAAAATCATTTTGAGAGCAAAGTGAGGTATTCTATAGACTATACAAGAAAATAGTTTGTGAGAAAAATAGAGATGTGAGCGATATTTTAGTAAGACGGAAACCAAAAGAGTGTTGTTCCTTTTAAGTGTGTAGTAGTCACTTTGAGTATTGTATTGTAACGACCTGTTTAGTCGTTTTGAGCAGCAGATTTTATTTCTGGAAAACTGGCTGAGACGACGGACCCTACGACGGACCGTCATGGGCACGACGGACCGTCGCAGGGTCTCATTTCAAAACACTTAGAAATTCTGAAAATTGGGTACTGAAATCGACTCTCTGAACTTCGTGACGACTTGGCAGGACGGACCGTCATGGGCACGACGGACCGTCATAGACCTTTTAATAAAAATGAGTCTCTGAACTCTGTGACGGAGCAGCAGGACGGACCGTCGCAGGCACGACGGGCCGTCACAGGCTGCGTAATCCCAGTCTGGGTCGGATTTCTTTAAGTGATTTAAGGGACGTTTTGGACTATTCCTACTTTAATTATAAAGTTAGAGGGTTAAGGTTAATAAGTCTAATTACTTGGGGGTTAAAAGAGGTAACCTTAAGTTAATTAGTGGGTTATTATTGCCATCTTTTATTCTTAATTACATGCTAATTAGGGTAAAAGAAAGAGGGTTTGAATAAGAAAAATAGAAAGAACAAAGAGGGAGAGAGAGGATTGAACGAGAGAGCAGAAACGAAGAGGAAAACACAAGGCTTTGGGAAAATTCTTGCTTGATCACTAGTCTTCGATGGAGGTAGGTTATGGTTTTCACACTATTCGTAGTAAACTCTTAATAGCGAATGATATGTGTTAGTAGTATTGTAAACCCTTCTATATGCTTAATTGTATGCTTGAATGAATATGATTATGTAATTGTGAATAAATAAGCATGATGAAGCTATTGAATCCCAAATCTTGAAAAGAAACCTAATCTACTTTGTTAATGATGATGCCTTGGTATAAAAGAAGGCTTGATGAACGAAAATGGTGAGATTAGGGGATCGGGTGCCACGTTCCGGTACCAGTATAGAAATAGAGGATCGGGTGCCACGTTCCGGTACCAGGATAGAATGAGGATCGGAGTGTCACGTTCCGACACCAGGATAGTATATGGATCGGGTGCCACGTTCCGGTACCAGGATAGAATGAGGATCGGAGTGTCACGTTCCGACACCAGGATAGTATATGGATCGGGTGCCACATTCCGGTAACAGGATAGTATATGAGGATCGGTGTGTCATGTTCCGACACCAGGATAGTATATGGAGCGGAGTGTCACGTACCGACACGAGTAAAGATAATGAATCTTCAAATATGTTAATAAATTCAATCTAATGAACCTAATTCCCAAATGAGTATGATGGGGAGGCGTGAGTCCTCATTGATGTGCTTGGTGTTATGACCAAGAGTTATGATAATGGTAAATGTCGCATGTGAGTATTGTAGTTGGTTTTATAATATTACTTGATATATATTGTCTTCTATTTTGAGTTGGCCGATGATATCTACTCAGTATTTGTGGTTGTACTGACCCCCTACTTTTATGTTTTCTTCTTTGTTATTTGTGGAGTGCAGCAAACGTGCCATCGTCTTCAACTCAACCGCAATTCTAGCCAGTCTTCGTCACACCGGATCTTCAGGGTGAGCTAATGCTTCTAGCTTGGACTGGATCTTCTTCCTCATGTCTTGATGCCTTGAAGTTCCGGCACGGACTAGCTTTTACTTGTGTTAGCTTTTAGAATACTCTTAGTTTAGTAATTTGATCATAGATGTTCTTGTGGTGATGACTTCCAGATTTGGGGAATAATAGATGTTGAATTTTAATAGTTATTGAACTGGTTTTTATAATGAGTTTAAGTCTTCCGCATTACTTCTGTTGATATACATTGAAATGTTAAGGTTTAGATTGGTTGGTTCGCTCACATAGGAGGGTAAGTGTGGGTGCCAGTCGCGGCTCGGTTTTGGGTCGTGACAAACTTGGTATCCGAACATTAGCTTCGTTGGTCTCATCACACAAGAACGAGGCTAGTAGAGTCTTAAGGAATGGTAGGGGGACGCCTTTACTTTTCTTTGAGAGGCTATAAGACTTTAGGAAAATTCCATTCTTTCTTTATTTCTTTCGTGCTATTACTTGAATCCAATTGGTATCTAGGTGATACAAATTGGTATCTGACCATCTTCACTCTTTTCGCAGATGGTTAGAACTAGAGCAACGACTGCACCAACACCAACACCGACAGACAACAAGAAACGTCTGAGCCAGCCACTGGGGCTGTGGCTCGAGGAGAGCAGTGGCAAGAGGCCGTGGTAGAGGTCGTGGGAGGACGTCCTCTAGAGGGAGAGAACGAGTACCTAGCCCATCTGATGCTAGGGCGGTGACTCCTCCACCGACTGAGGAGGTAGTAAGAGAGGGTGAGGAAGGGGAGAATTAACAAGTGCAAAATGAGGAATTTCCACCCCAACCTACCCCAGAGATGATCAATCAGGTTCTTGCTTATCTTAGCGGGTTATCGGATCAGGGTCAGGCACCTCCAGTGTTTTCTGCACCAACACCTCCGGTTTTAGAGGTACGACATGCCGTTGCTGGGGCTCCCCGCATGGATGCCTCATCGGAAATAGGCACATTCCCTCGTCTGACTACAGGGCCTATAATGACAAATGATCAGCATGAACTTTTCAGTAAGTTCTTGAAATTGAAACCTCCAATCTTCAAGGGTGCTGAATCGGAGGATGCCTACGATTTTCTGTTTGACTGTCATGAGCTACTACACAAGATGGGTATAGTAGAAAGGTTTGGTGTTGAGTTTTATGACTTATCAGTTCCAAGGAAACGCCAAAATGTGGTGGCGGTGACATGTAGAGTGTCAACCAACAGAGGCACCACCTATGACTTGGGCCTCATTCTCTAGCTTGTCTATGGAGAAGTATATCCCCCGGACTTTGAGGGATAGGAAAAGAAATGAGTTCTTGAGCCTAGAGCAAGGTAGGATGTCGGTTACTGCTTATGAGGCTAGGTTTCGCGCACTATCCAGATATGCCACCCAACTTTGTTTCAGTCCACAAGAGCGGATTCACCGTTTTGTGAAGGGGTTGAGGTCAGAGTTGCGGATTTCAGCCTTACAGGTAGCGGCTACAGCGAAATCCTTTCAGGAAGTGGTAGACTTCGTAATAGAGGTGGAAGGAGTAAAGCCAGATGACTTTACCATGGCGTCGACATCAAAAAGGTTTCGAAAGGGAGGTGAGTTTAATGGTTCCTATTCTAGAGGACAGGGTTCCGGAGGTTACTCAGTCCGACCAATTCAGTCTTCACTACAAACTGTAGTTGGGGGTCCACCTCAGACCGGTCAACACTTCTCTGAGAGGCCGATGCTTGAATCCAGAGAATGTTATGGATGTGGGGAGACTGGACACATTAAGAGGTATTGTCCAAAACAGAGTTACAGACCCCCAATAGCTAGAGGTAGAGGTGGTCATGGTAGAGGCCGTTATTCTGGAGGACGTGGTGGTCGAGGTAATGGTGGTCACCAAAACGGCCGGGGTGATGGGCAAACTGGAGCCACTAAATCACAACATGGTGGGGCAACGGACAGACAAACGATAGGGCCCATTGTTACGCTTTCCCTGGGCGGTCTGAAGCGGAGGCATCTGATGCTGTCATCACAGGTAATCTTTTGGTTTTGATTGCATGGCTTCTGTATTGTTTGATCCCCGATCTACATTTTCTTATGTATTCTTCCTTATTTGCTAATGGTCTTAATTTATATTGTGAATTACTTGACATGCCTATTCGTGTTTCTACTCCGGTGGGTGAGTCTGTGATAGTTGAAAAAGTGTATAGGTCTTGTTTGGTGAGTTTTGTGGGGAGTAACACTTATGTAGATTTGGTTATCTTAGAAATGGTTGACTTTGACGTAATTCTGGGTATGACTTGGCTTTCGCCGAATTTTGCGATCTTGGATTGTAATGCTAAAACTGTGACGTTAGCCAAGCCTGGGACAGACCCGTTAGTGTGGGAGGGCGACTACACTTCCAATCCGGTTCGCATCGTGTCCTTTCTTTGTGCTAAGAAGATGGTTAGTAAAGGTTGTTTAGCTTTCTTGGCACATCTCAGGGATGACTCTACCCAAGTACCTTCGATGGAGTCAGTTTCGGTAGTCCGTGAGTTTTTGGATGTGTTCCCTGCAGATCTTCCTGGTATGCCACCGGATAGGGATATTGACTTCTGTATGATCTTGAACCGGGTACTCGCCCCATTTCTATACCCCCTTATAGAATGGCTCCCGCAGCGGAGTTAAGAGAGTTAAAGGCACAACTTCAAGAGTTGTTGAGCAAAGGCTTCATTAGACCAAGTGCATCTCCTTGGGGTGCTCCGGTTTTGTTGTGAAGAAGAAGGATGGGAGTTTCGGATGTGCATAGACTACCGGTAGTTGAACAAGGTAACTATTAAGAACAAGTATCCTCTTCCTCGCATTGATGACTTGTTCGATCAGTTACAAGGTGCTTGTGTCTTCTCTAAGATTGACTTGAGATCCGGTTATCATCAATTGAAAATACGGGCAACGGATGTGCCAAAGACTGCTTTTCGAACTACGTATGGGCATTACGAATTTGTAGTGATATTTTTTGGTCTTACGAATGCCCCTGCTGCGTTCATGAGCTTGATGAACAGGATTTTTAAGCCATATCTGGATCTCTTTATAATCGTATTTATTGATGAAATACTGATTTACTCTAAAAGAAGAAGGAACATGAGGAGCATTTGAGAATGTATTGGAAATGTTGAGGGAGAAAAAGCTTTATGCCAAGTTCTCTAAGTGTGAGTTTTGGCTAGATGCAGTGTCCTTCTTGGGGCACGTGGTTTCTAAGGATGGGAGTGATGGTGGATCCTTCTAAGATTGAGACAGTGAAGAATTGGGTAAGACCTACTAATGTGTCAGAAATAAGGAGCTTTGTTGGGTTTAGCTAGCTACTACCGCCGATTTGTCAAGGGATTCTCTTCTATTGCTTCCCAATTGACGAACTTGACTAAGCAGAATGTTCCATTTGTATGGTCGGATGAGTGCGAAGAAAGCTTTCAGAAACTCAAGACTTTGTTGACTACCGCACCTATCCTTACCTTGTCAGTAGAGGGTAAGAACTTCATTGTTTATTGTGATGCATCCTATTCTGGGTTGGGTGCAGTGCTAATGCAAGAGAATAATGTGATTGCTTATGCTTCAAGACAATTAAAGGTGCATGAACGTAACTATCCGACCCATGATTTGGAATGGCCGCGGTATATTCGTATTCGCATTAAAGCAATGGAGGCACTATTTATATGGGGTTAAGTGTGAAGTCTATACGGATCATCGTAGCCTACAGTATGTCTTTTACTCAGAAAGATTTGAACTTGAGACAAGGAGATGGATGGAACTACTGAAGGACTACGATATCACTATTTTGTATCATCCGGGAAAGGCGAATGTTGTGGCGGATGCTTTAAGTAGAAAGGCGGGAAGCATGGGAAGTCTAGCTCACTTGCAAGCTTCTAGACGCCCATTGGCTAGAGAAGTTCAGATTCTGGCTAATGACCTTATGAGATTAGAAGTAAATGAGAAGGGAGGATTTTTAGCTTGTGTGGAGGCAAGATCTTCCTTCCTTGACAAGATCAAGGGAAAGCAGTTTAATGATGAGAAATTGATCCGGATCGAGAGATAAAGTGTCGCAAGAAGGGCTAAAGAAGCAAATCGATGAGGAAGGTGTGTTGAGGATTAAGGGAAGGGTATGTGTACCCCGCGTCGATGATTTGATCAACACTATTCTGATAGAGGCTCATAGTTCAAGGTATTCTATACATCCGGGTGCAACCAAGATGTACCGTGACCTAAAGCAACACTTTTGGTGGAGTAGAATGAAGCGTGATATTGTTGATTTTATTGCCAAATGTCCAAACTGTCAACAAGTAAAGTATGAATACCAGAGGCCCGGAGGAACACTTCAGAGAATGCCCATTCCTGAATGGAAGTGGGAGATAATTGCAATGGATTTCGTGGTTGGTCTCCCAAAGACAATGGGTAAGTATGACTCTATTTGGGTGATTGTTGATAGGTTAACTAAGTCTGCTCATTTCATTTCGGTTAAGGTGACTTACAATGCCGAGAAGTTAGCCAAAATCTATATCTCAGAAATTGTTCGGTTGCATGGGGTTCCACTCTCCATCATATCAGATAGAGGTACGCAGTTTACTTCTAAGTTTTGGAAAACATTGCATGCGGAATTGGGTACTAGGTTGGACCTTAGTACCGCATTCCATCCTCAGACCGATGGTCAGTCTGAGCGAACGATTCAAGTGTTGGAGGATATGCTTCGTGCATGTGTGATAGAATTTGGTGGTCATTGGGATAACTTCTTACCCTTAGCAGAATTTTCATACAACAATAGCTATCACTCAAGCATTGATATGGCCCCATTTGAAGCATTGTATGGTAGGAGATGTAGGTCTCCCATTGGGTGGTTTGATGCATTTGAGGTTAGACCTTGGGGTACTGACCTTTTGAGGGATTCATTAGAGAAAGTGAAATCTATTCAAGAAAAGCTTTTAGCGGCGCAAAGTAGGCAAAAAGAATATGTAGATCGAAGGTTAGAGACTTAGAGTTCATGGAGGTGTGAACAAGTCTTGTTGAAAGTTTCCAATGAAAGGGGTGATGCGTTTGGTAAAAGAGGTAAGCTAAGCCCGAGGTACATTGGACCATTTGAAGTACCTAAGCGAGTAGGGAAGGTGGCTTATGAGCTAGCCTTGCCCCCAGGGCTGTCGGAGTACATCCGGTATTCCATGTGTCTATGTTGAAAAGATACCATGGGGATGGAAAACATTATCCGTTGGGATTCAGTTTTGCTGATGAGAATTTGTCTTATGAGGAGGAGCCTGTTGCAATTTTAGATAGAGAAGTTCGCAAGTTAAGGTCAAGGGAGATTGCATCCATCAAGGTGCATGGAAGAATTGACCGGTTGAAGAAGCCACTTGGGAGAAGGAGGCAGAAATGCAAGAAAGATACCCACACCTGTTTAAAGATTCAGGTACCCCTTCTCGCCCTTGTTTTTCTTCTTGTGATCGTTCGAGGACGAACGATAGGTAAATTGGTATCTATTGTAACGACCTGTTTAGTCGTTTTGAGCAGCAAATTTTATTTCTGGAAAACTGGCTCAGACGACGGACCCTACGACGGACCGTCATGGGCACGACGGACCGTCGCAGGGTCTCGTTTCAAAACACTTAGAAATTCTGAAAATTGGGTACTGAAATCGACTCTCTGAACTTCGTGACGACTTGGCAGGACGGACCGTCGTGGGCACGACGGACCGTCACAGACCCTTTAATAAAAATGAGTCTCTGAACTCTGTGACGGAGCAGCAGGACGGACCGTCGCAGGCACGACGGGCCGTCACAGGCTGCGTAATCCCAGTCTGGGTCGGATTTCTTTAAGTGATTTAAGGGACGTTTTGGACTATTCCTACTTTAATTATAAAGTTAGAGGGTTAAGGTTAATAAGTCTAATTACTTGGGGGTTAAAAGAGGTAACCTTAAGTTAATTAGTGGGTTAGTATTGCCATCTTTTATTCTTAATTACATGCTAATTAGGGTAAAAGAAAGAGGGTTTGAATAAGAAAAATAGAAAGAACAAAGAGAGAGAGAGGATTGAACGAGAGAGGAGAAACGAAGAGGAAAACACAAGGCTTTGGGAAAATTCTTGCTTGATCACTAGTCTTCGGTGGAGGTAGGTTATGGTTTTCACACTATTCGTAGTAAACTCTTAATAGCGAATGATATGTGTTAGTAGTATTGTAAACCCTTCTATATGCTTAATTGTATGCTTGAATGAATATGATTATGTAATTGTGAATAAATAAGCATGATGAAGCTATTGAATCCCAAATCTTGAAAAGAAACCTAATCTACTTTGTAATGATGATGCCTTGGTATAAAAGAAGGCTTGATGAACAAAAGTGGTGAGATTAGGGGGATCGGGTGCCACGTTCGGGTACCAGGATAGAAATAGAGGATCCGTGGTGCAACGTTCCTATACCAGGATAGAATGAGGATCGGACTGTCACGTTCCGACAGCAGGATAGTATATGGATCGGGTGCCACGTTCCGGTAACCGGATAGAATGAGGATCGGAGTGTCACGTTCCGACACCAGGATAGTATATGGATCGGGTGCCACGTTCCGGTACCAGGATAGCATATGAGGATCGAAGTGTCACGTTCCGACACAGGATAGTATATGGAGCGGAGAGTTCACGTACCGACACGAGGGGGATAAAGATAATGAATCGTGAAATATGTTAATAAATTCAATCTAATGAACCTAATTCCAAAATGAGTATGATGGGGAGGCGTGAGTCCTCATTGATGTGCTTGGGGTGTTAGACAAGAGTTATGATAATGGTAATGTCGTATGTGAGTATTGTAGTTGTTTTATATATTACTTGATATATATTGTCTTCTATTTTGAGTTGGCCGATGATATCTACTCAGTACTGTGGTTGTACTGACCCCTACTTTTATGTTTTTCTTCTTTGTTATTTGTAGAGTGCAGCAAACGTGCCGTCGTCTTCAACTCAACCGCAATTCTAGCCAGTCTTCGTCCACACCGGATCTTCAGGGTGAGCTAATGCTTCTAGCTTGGACTGGATCTTCTTCCTCAGTCTTGATGCCTTGAAGTTCCGGCACGGACTAGCTTTTACTTGTGTTAGCTTTTTAGAATACTCTTAGTTAGTAATTTGATCATAGATGTTCTTGTGGTGATGACTCCAGATTTTGGGGAATAATAGATGTTGAATTTTTAATAGTTATTGAATTGGTTTTATTAATGAGTTTAAGTCTTCCGCATTACTTCTGTTGATATACATTGAAATGTTAAGGTTTAGATGGTTGGTTGTTCGCTCACATAGGAGGGTAAGTGTGGGTGCCAGTCGCGGCTCGGTTTTGGGTCGTGACATGTATTCGTGAACTTACACCGTGTAAAATTCCTTACTATAGTAATATCAATTGCTCCTCTTGGCCTATGGTTTTCCCTTATTCAGAAGGTGTTTCCACGTAAAATTCTTGGTGTTGTTATTTTCCCATTTTATTTCCATTACTTTTACCATATATATTATTGTGCTTGTCCGCGTTTTCCCAACAAACTGGTATCAGAGCCAATGTTTTATCTGAGTATGCTCTGTGGTTGCAGCACAGTCTGAACTTCCACATCAGAAAAGATTTACTTTGATATGCGATAACTATATTTTTTGGGGAAAACAATGGAAGCCAACACAGGTAGAATGATTACTTTGAATGGTGTTAATTATGCCATTTTGAAGGGAAAAATGGAAGATCTGCTTTATGTTAAGAATTTTTACAAACCAGTATTCACCACTGTAAAGCCTGATAATAAAACAGATGAAGAGTGGAATCTGTTGCATAGACAGGTTTGTGGATTCATTAGGCAATGGTTCGACGATAATGTGTTGAACCATATTTCTGGGGAAACACATGCTCGAACCCTATGGAGCATCTTGAAAGTTTGTATGCTCGAAAGACTGGTAACAACAAAATGTTCTTAATAAAGCAGCTGTTGAGTTTGAAGTATCATGATGGTTCCCCGATGACGGACCATCTGAATAATTTTCAGGGGATTATGAACCAATTATCTGCTATGGGCATCAAATTTGATGAAGAAATTCAAGGTTTGCTTCTACTTGGTTCCCTACCAGATTCTTGGGAAACATTTAGAACGTCATTGTCAAATTCTGCTCCGGATGGTGTGATCTCAATGGATTCCGCCAAGAGTAGTGTCTTGAACGAATAGATGAGAAGAAAAACTCAAGGTTCCTCTTCGTCGGATGTCTTGATAACTGGCCCCAGGGGGAGAAATAAAACTCGTGGTTCTCAGCATAGAGAACAAAATAGGAGCAAATCCAAAGGCAGACTTAAGGATATTGAGTGTTATCATTGTGGCATGAAAGGGCACACACAAAAGTTCTGCAGGAAGTTGAAGATGGAGAACAAAAACAAAGAGGAAACTAAAGAAGATGGCAATGAAAATTGCCTAACCACCGTCACCACCGAAGATCTTGTTACCGTTCTTGATGCCAAACATGATAAATATTGCTTGTGATGAGTCAAGTTGGGTTGTGGACACTGGTGCCGCATCTCATGTGACATCAAGGATATTTTTTCTCTTCCTACACTCCTGGTGATTTTGGAACCTTGAGTATGGGTAATGAGACTGTTTCTAGGGTGGTTGGTATTGGTACAATTTATTTGGAAACTAGTGTTGGAACTAAACTAGTTTTGAACAATGTGAAACATGCTCCTGATGTTCGTCTGCACCTAATTTCTGTTGGTGTTTTAGATGATGAAGGATATGTTAGTACCAACGGTTATGGAAAATGGAAGCTCATTAAGGGTTCCTTGGTTGTGGCTCGTGGTAACAAACGTCGTGGTCTATACTAGACTACGGCCTCTACCTGTGTTGATATGGTGAATGTGGTTGTGAGCGATAGCTCTTCAACATTATGGCACAAGAGGCTTAGCCACATTAGCGAGAAAGGACTTAATGTTCTGGCCAAGAAGAAATTATTGTCAAATTTCCAAAGTGCTAAATTAGAAAAATGTGAGCAATGCTTGGCTGGTAAACAAAACAGAGTTTCCTTTAAATCCTACCCTCCTTCGAGATAGACAGAGTTGCTTGAGTTAGTGCACTCTAATTTATGTGGTCCAATAAAGACAAAGACATTGGGTGGTGCACTTTACTTTGTCACTTTCATTGATGATTGCTCGAGAAAACTTTGTGTCTATGTCTTGAAGACTAAAGACCAGTTTAAGGCTTCAGTTGAAAGAGAAACTAGAAAAAAAGTGAAATGTATTCGTACTGATAATAGTGGTGAATATTGTGGACCATTTGACGAATACTGCAAGCATGAAGGTATTAGACACCAGAAGACTCCTCCCAAGACTCCTCAGCTTAATGGTTTGGCTGAGAGGATGAACAGGACCTTGATGGAAAGAGTTAGATGTTTTCTTTCTGAAGCAAAGTTGTCAAACTTATTTTGGGGTGAGGCTTTATTGACCGTTGCACATGTTATTAATCTATCGCATGTTGTTGCTGTGCAAAGTGATGTACCAAATAGCGTTTGGTATGGAAAGGATGTTTCCTATGACCATTTGAGAGTATTTGGTTGCAAAGCTTTTGTACATGTGCCGAAAGATGAGAGGTCAAAGTTAGATGCCAAGACAAGGCAATGCATCTTCATTGGATATGGCCTAGATGAATTTGGTTACAGGCTATATGATCCGATTGAAAAGAAACTTGTGAGAAGCCGTGATATTATTTTCATGGAGAATCAAACAATTGAAGATATTGTCAAAGCGGAGAAGGTAAAATCTTCAAGTTTTGATGGTATAGTTCATCATGATGCAGTCCTCACACAAGTGTGCATGATGTTGTTGGGTTTGATAATCATGGTGACGCCCAGAATCATGTATCGAATCAACATGTTGATGTTGATAATAACAATGATATATTTATTGATGATCCTGTTGCTCATAAAGTTGTGGACAAATCAAATATTCCGCTTCGGAGGTCCACAAGACAGCAGTTTCCTTCCTCCCGTTATTCACTCAATGAGTATGTGTTACTCACTGACGGGAGAGAACCTGAATGTTATGAGGAGGCCATGGATGATGATCACAAGAATCAATGGATTGAAGTCATGCAAGACGAGATGAAGTCATTGCATGAGAACCACACTTATGAGTTGGTAAAATTGCCCAAGGGCATGAGAGCTTTGAAGAACAAGTGGGTATTCAAAGTTAAAGTGAAGAACACAACTTGAAGCCCAGGTACAAAGCTAGATTGGTTGTTAATGGATGGATCGGTCAAAGGAAAGGTATTGACTTTGACGAAATATTTTCTCTTGTTGTGAAAATGTCCTCGATTCGCACAGTTCTAGGTTTGGCTGCTAGTCTTAATTTAGATATTGAGCAGATGGATGTGAAGATGGCTTTCCTTCACGGTGACCTAGAAGAAGAGATTTATATGGAACAACCTGAGGGCTTCAAAGTAGATGGTAAAGAAAATTTTGTATGCAAACTCAAAAAGAGTCTCTATGGCCTAAAACAAGCTCCATACAGTGGTACAAAAAGTTTGAATCTGTTATGGGGGAGCAAGTCTATAAGAAGACTTATTCAGATCATTGCGTATTTGTACAAAAAAATTCTGACAGAGATTTTATCATCCTTTTGTTATATGTGGATGATATGTTGATTGTGGGCAAGAGTACTTCCAAGATTGACGAGCTGAAGAAAGAGTTGTGTAAGTCTTTTTCTATGAAAGACTTGGGTCATGCCAAACAAATTTTGGGTGAGAATTACTCGTCTTAGAGATAAAAGGAAGATTTATTTGTCCCAGAACAAGTACATTAAATGCGTACTGGAGCGCTTCAATATGAAGAATGCTAAGCCTGTTAGTATACCTCTTGCTGGTCATATGAAGTTGAGCAAGAAGATGTGTCCTACAGCTAAGAAGGAAAAAGAGAACATGGCCAAAGTTCCATATTCCTCCGTCGTCGGAAGTCTAATGTATGAAATGGTGTGAACTAGACCTGATATTTCTCATGCAGTTGGTGTTGTCAGTAGATTTTTTGAAAATCCAGGAAAAGAGCATTGGGAAGCTGTGAAGTGGATACTCAGGTATCTTAGAGAAAGCTCAGATGAATGCTTGTGTTTTGGAGCATCAAATCCAATCTTAAAGGCAATACAGATTCTGATATGGCAGGTGACCTTGATAACAGAAAATCCACTACTGGATATTTATTTACTTTTTCAGAGGGAGCTATATCATGGCAGTCAAAGTTGCAGAAGTGTGTTGCACTTTCTACAACTGAGCTGAGTATATTGCGGCTACTGAAGCCGGCAAGGAGATGATATGGCTAAAGAAATTTCTTCAAGAGCTTGGTTTGAATCAGATGGAGTATATTGTCTATTGTGACAGCCAGAGTTCAATAGACTTGATCAAGAACTCCATGTACCATGCAAGAACAAAACACATCGGCGTCAGATATCATTGGATTCGTGAGAAAGTGGAGAATGAATCATTTCATGTCAAAAAGATTCACACAAGTGAAAATTCTGCAGATATGCTGACCAAGATGATACCGAAAGACAAGTTTGAGTTATGCAAAGAACTTGTGAGTATGAGCTCTCTCTAAAGAAGTTGAATATACCTTCTTCCAGTAAATGGGACTGGAGGGGGAGATTTGTTGAATCCATCCCATTTTTTAGTCAACTTTAGCTATTCAATTGGTACAAGCAATTGTTAATCGGAATAGTAATTGGAGTTGAAAATAAAAGATTTGGTAGTTGGCAAATTTGTAAGATTTGCAACCATTATTGACTTTGCTATGTTTACATATGTCATTAGTGACATAGGCATGGTTTTATCCTTCTATAAATAGAGCATTCTTGCTCATTTGTAGTACACACCAAGTTAGAGAGAAAAACCATTTTGAGAACAAAGTGAGGTATTCCATAGACTATACAAGAAAATAGTTTGTGAAGAAAAATAGAGTGTGAGCGATATTTTAGTAAAACGGAAACCAAAAGAGTGTTGCTCCTTTTGAGTGTGTAGTAGTCACTTTGAGTATTGTATTTGTGACTACACAGTGTGTAAAATTCCTTACTATAGTAATATCAATTGCTCCTCTTGGCCCGTGGTTTTTCCCTTATTCAGAAGGGTTTCCCCGTAAAATTCTTGGTGTCGTTGTTTTCCCATTTTATTTCCATTACTTTTATCATATATACTTTTGTGTTTGTCCGCGTTTTCCCAACATAGCATGACATCCCATTTTACTTATTGGCAACATATAGCCTCCTTTTATTTTATTGACAAAAAAAGGTTTTTTAAAATTAAATTTTGCAATTAGTAGTCCACATATTGGGAAGTTTTTTGTTAATTAAATTAATAATTCTAAAAGGTGGTAGCATGATGTCCTTTTTTATTGGGAAATGGTTTTTTTCTCCATTTTTTTTTCTCTTCTATGCCATAAATACACGATTCTTTTAAATCATGTTTTTTTTATTGATTATCTTCTTCATTACTTTGAATAAAAGATGATTTGTTTTCTTGTTTATTAGTTTTACATATTGAATTCTATAAAAACATTCATTTCTAGTTTAGTTTTTCTCTTTCGCTTTCATGTTCTTGATGGTTTGTTGATATTTACCCATCAATTTCTCTACTTGTTAGCCTATGTTTGACCCCCTCTTGTATTGTCGTTCGATTTTTTCTTTTTATGTTTTAATTTGAAACTGAAGGTTATATCTAATTTAGGTAAAAAAAAATTAGGTAATAGTATTTAATTGTGGGTATCAATTATCATGTTTAAGAAACTTATCCTAGGATTATTTATAAAATTGGGGTTTCTGATTCTAATTTTGTGGTTACTCCATTCATAACTCTAAATTTTATAGTCATATAAGTTCTTCTCGTTAACCGATTCAACTTGTGTGTTTTCCATTGAGCATTTTATATTTCATGTGCAATTCTCATTTTCTGTATAATTTTTAAGAGAATGAATACACGGATATGCATACATGACTGGAATACATACATGATCTTCCTAATTAAAAAAATTCAATGCAGTGTATACATACTATGCGTGAATGAATACATAAAGTGTTTAATTATTTAATCTGTATACATTGGACGGGATAACATAGCTATAAATGTATAGTAATACTAAGTGAATGAATACAATATTCTTCTACATATCATCAAGTATACAATTGAATTTTTATTATCAAATAACGAATAAAAAATTTATTAAAATTCATAATTTACGTTTTTAGGCGGGTACGTAATGTATATATATAATTTTGTATGTTTCCGTTATTTTTGTTTTTGAGTGATTTTGGTTATACGAAAAAAAATAAAAAATAAAAACTATAAAAATGTCATTAATTAATTTGAGCCATTTTGTGCTTATTTTTTATTTGTCTATTAATTTTAATTAATGTTGGGCTATTTATGCTAATTGTAACTATTAGTTGTATATATATGTCATTTCCTCCTAAAAATAAGGCTTAAGCAAGTCTTATATGCCATATAATATTGGGCTTATGGGCAAAAGTGAAATGGTCCAAATAAGTCTTAACTTTCACGTATAGCAAACATAAAAATAATATTTGTATGTTACATCTATAATTTGCATAATTGTGCTTCATAACAAATACAAATATGTATATTTTGCTATACATATAGAAAATAAAGCAGGTGTATTATTTCGTTATACATATACAAAAGAAAGAAATTGTATAATCTATTTTGGTATACATATACAAAAGATCAGTTGTATAATATGTGTTTGTATAAAACGAGAAAGAAAGAAGGATAAAAGAAAACTGGGCAGGGAATGATCGTATTTGTATAATCATAAGTTTACAAGACGGAAATATATGTTTTTCTATTTGTATATACAATTTTATCTCGATTTATACAAACACAAACCAAAGTATAGATTTTTGTTTGTATATAGTGAGATAGGCAAGTGAGCGAGCGAGATCTGGAAGTGTGACGAGCGACATTTCGGAGAGGGAGAGAGGGGAACGAAAATATATGTATATATATATAATTTTCTCTCGCTTTATACAAACACAAACACATTTTATACATTTGCGTTTTGTATAAAGTGAGAGAGGCGAGTGAGCGAGCGAGATCCTGTGAGAGTGGCGAGCGGGATCTGGGAGAGGGGAGAGAGGGGAATGAAAGTATATGTATATATATAATTTTATCTGGCTTTATATAAAAACAAACGCATTTTATACATTTGCATTTGTATAAAAGCGAGAGAGGCGAGGGAGAGAACGAGAGTCGCGAGCGAGATTCACCAGGAGAGAGGCGAAATAACAACAGTTTCCTATGAGGTACAATTAAATCAAACTATGATTATAACATTTTATTTAAATTAATGTCACGACCCAAAAATGGGTGTGATGACACTCGTCTTATCCCACCAAGACAAGTCAGCCTAAAACCAAATATCTAACAAAGTGCGGAAGTAATGACAATTCAACAACAATTTCTATTATGAAACCAAGTCATATTAATTCAATTCCCAAAACCAGGTTGTCACGTGCACAAGCCTCTAATGAAAATATTAGAATTGAAATAAAATAGGAGTCTAAAATGAAGTTGTCTTTCAAGTAAAAACAAAATCATAAATTGGAGTAGGAAAGTTCGCTGAGATGACAAGCAGCTACCTCACAATCCTCCACAAGATGCCTCGGAAACGAAAAGAATGACAGGTATCACGAAGATCCAGGCTTGTATCCTACAAAAATTTGTAGAAGCAAGGGGTGAGTACCAAACCACGCGGTACCCAACAAGCAAACCTCTAAACACAAGTTAAGTGAACAAAATACGGGCACTTCTTACACCATATCTAAACCTCCACGCTACAGTCTAATAGTTTACAGTTTACCAAACACACAACTCAATAACCACACTCTATCAGTTTACACATTCTCAATAACAACTCAATATTCAACAGTCACAAGCTTCACAGAGAAACACTCACAAGATCAACAAAACACGTGTTCAAGTTCATCAATAATAAAATGTGTAATGCCATGAGATGCAATGTCAAGTATAGTGATGCATGTCTTCCCTAAGATACACACCCGCTGTCTCTCAGTCCGAGATCCATGGGGGACATATCTGTCCATGCATCTGTCGCGGCGCACGACACGACCCTCGATGATAGTAACCTTCGCGGCGCGCGATAGGTCCCTCGAAATATGATATCCATCGCGGCGCGCGATACGACCCTCGAAATGGTACATCCTCTTACCACAACCATGTCTCAAGTACAATGCAAATGACATGCTCAAATGAAAATGAGGAGATAACAATTTTGATACCAAAGCTCAATTTACAACAAGGAATACAACACCAACAAATAAGCAACAAGTCTCCAAATCATTCTCAACATCACACAAGAAAATACACGAATTTCATACGCTTAACAAGGGTTTAGAAATCCACTTGCCTTAACCACTCGAATAATCACTCTGGGACTTGAGCCTTCCCTTTCTGTTGAACTTCCAACTCAAAGCAATCTATTCAAAGAAATGACCATAATAAAGATTTCAAAACTAACAACCTCATATTATTCATATTATTATGCCTCTAGTATATACCCAAAACTCACTCCAATCTATACTCACGTTCCTAATCTTGATGTCAATTAATATTTCAACTCCCACACTTCTCAAATTCAAGCCTAAGGTTAAAACTACAACCTTAAAAGCTTTCATATAATATAATTCATTTGATATTTAATTACCTATCTCAATATATCAAAACTTGAATTATAATGTGATGATTATAAAATTTTTGAAATCAAACCGAGTTATAAAATCAACACTTAAGCCGCAACTAATATATGCTCGTGGAATAATTTTAGAAAGAATATTATCAGTGCATCTATTCAATAATCACATCCCCTAATCACTAGTCATAATTTTCCTAAGACATAGTCCCAGTTCTTGTTAGCGGTAACCCATAAAACAATATTTATACATTAATTTGAAACACCAATTTTTGGAAAAACTTAAATATCAACTCACTATAATTTAACATAATATTATTATTATTTTTTTGCTATCTAAAACTTACAAATTATTAGCTATCAATATGTCAAAATATTTTCCACTCAAACTTATCCTCTAAAGACCAAATTCCAGTGAAGTGCATAATTTACATATTCAATTAATTTCCTACCACCAGAACTAACGCCATACACATAAGTCATTATATGAATAAGACATATTACTGGATTACCTGATGAAGATCGTGTGGCTGCCTTCGGCGTCTACAGGTAAGGTTCTCCGACACTTTTCTCTTTTTCTATCTTTTATTTAATTAATAAAAGTAATTATGTATTAAATGTGACAAACCCTAAACAATTTAATTCATTTTAAACCATGATTTATAAAGTATTATTAAATGATTACTTTAGTCCATTAACTATCAATTAATTAACTCAAGTTACACTAATATTTAAAATTTCCAAAAATGACCTTCCGGGTCATTACATTTAATAATTTGCTATATATACAATTTTCCGTTTATTTTATCCAACAGAGAAATGTTACACCCTCCGTTCAGAAATTTTTATCATGTTGCGCTTATCGAAAGCCAATTTGACTAATTTTCAAAAGGTAATTTAGATCACATTAATTCGATATTTTAAACAAAAAAATTAGATATTCTAAAACTCTATGAAAAGTACTATAAATTACAATTTTTTCATATTAATATGATGAAAAAATGCATCTTAAAATGTTAGTAAAAGTTTTTATAGTTTGATTCTATAAATAGAAATCATGACAAACAATACCGGACGGAAAGAAAAGTAAAGTAATGCATAAAAATATATAAATACGCTTAACATTAATTATTTGTGAATTCTACCGTAAAAATTAATTCTTCATGATAATAATTATTTTTCAAATTACAAAAATTTAAAAATGGTCATTTGTGAAATTTTCTCAATTAATAGTCACCTACCCCGTTTTGATATTTTATTGCTGGTCTTAGTGAATTTAATTGGTACCAAAAATTATGTCTTGACAAAACGTCAGAAAATTCCAAAAAAGGTACTGAGATAAAGAACATAGATGGAGATAGGAATATAAACAGGGAAAATGGTCGGATATACCCCTCAACTTTGTCATTTGAAGCTGATATATCCCTCGTTATGAAAGTGGCTCATATATGATACAAACGGCTCACATTGCCGTTACAAAATAGCTCACATATACCCTTCATTTAACCGAAGTTAAAAAAAAAAGTTTTAAATGTATATTTATTACTTTTAATTTTTTTTAAAAATTATATAGGGGTATATATGATTCTTCTATCAAAGTTCAAGGTATAATTTAATTTTTTTAATACATAAATTATTTTTTGACTTTTTTTTATTAGAATTATTTGAGTTTCTTGTTCTTATTTTATTTTCTCTTTCATTCCTTTGTTTAAAGAAAAAAAATTTAAACTATTTTTTTTGTCTATATTGTAATTTGATTTTTGTATTTGAAGAAAAAAATTTGATCATCTACAATAAATTTTACAAGAATATTAGTGAAACATAAATAAATTTGATTATCAAAATAATAATTCTAAATTAGTCATTGAAACAAAAAAAAGTCAAAAAAAAAATATGTTTGATGAAGATTAAAGTTACTCATATGGGATTATATATTGTAGAAAATAATAATAAAAAGTTAGATTAAAATTATCTTTTTTTTCATTTCCGCTAGAGGAAAAGGATATATGTGAGCCATTTATTTATATGTATGGATATATATGAGTCACTTTCATAACAAGGGGTATATCAACTTCAAAATGACAAAGTTGAGGGGTATATCAGATCCTTTTTCCATATAAATATTGTCACATCTTTGATTTTGTTGTATGACCGCTGGATACACAACAAACTGAAATCATGGAGTAGTAGTTTTCATTTTCGTATCTAATTATCTAAGAGGAAACATGAAAGGACAAGAGACAAGACAGGTTTGGCATAAGTGGAGAATAAAAAATAGACTACGATAACTAATAGTGGTAGAGTCGTATACTCTTTCATTTTTAATCCATAGAATTATTAGAAACACTTCTGAATTTAGCGAAATTTTTAAATTATTGATAATTTTAAAATATCTCATAATTTGATTAACTATACTTAGATACATTATTGGTTTGTTACATGCATGACATAGCAAATGGTCTCAAACTCTTGTATAGACATGATATTTTTAATAAAAAGTCGAGAGAAATGTTGATTAGACCCTTGAACTTGGCGAAAATTTAAAGTGTATTTTACTGCATTTTAATTGGATTAGATTAATATCAATGAATCCTTTATCATTCAGTTACTGAATCATAAAGCAGATATTTGACGGAGACAGACTAGTTGTTCCAAAATTGAAAGTATATTTAAGTTTAGTTAGTCAAGTAAGTGATTTTTAAGATTGTCAATAGTTTGGGAATGAGTGTGATATTTCGTGTAGAGTTTAGACATGCTTTTAATACTTTCCTCTTCTTAATTAAAATCTTTAATTTCATATTTAAGATATTGTTGGAAAACTATATGCGCAGCAGAAGCATATAAGGATCTTTACTCGTTACATGAATAATAAATAACTTATACCATTTATGCTAAAACATATATCATGTTTAAACACATAAACATACTGAAATTTAATTCGATAAATACCTCTTTAAGTGTGAAGAGAACTTTCAAACGAATACACAAGATAGACGGACCTTCAAACGAATCTACAAGATAAACAATAGTTATGGTCTTCTACAGTGATCCCAAGTCACATTCAAACTCTCTCAATACTTAGGCAGACAAGTATCGAATAGAAAACTAATTATCATCTTTTCTAGGTTAGGAGAATCTCTATTTATAGAGATTTCATCATAATCCAAAAAGGACTAGAAAACCTAGTTTTTCTAGAAGACCAGAAAAAACTATATTATTTTTCTTTTTTTCATAAAAATAGGATTCTGAGTTCTAGTTAAATATGGGCACTATAGGACCACATAATAAATTACCAAGGCTTCCTATTATGGAAATAATTTCAAATAATTAATTTGAGTTATTTTTACCATAATAAATTACAAATCATTCCACTAGAAATTCATAATTGCACTGCTGTATTTCGTAATTTCCCATAAACATTTATGTAATTTCTCATGTTAAGATTTCAGATACTAACCAATAAATTGAATCACTGACGAATTTAATTTAGTGATTAATTTCCTTTATAGCACTGCTTAACTTATTTTATGTGTTGAATTTCATAAATTCACTTGCAAGATTTGACACGATGAAGACTTATAAGTTTCTCAAGGAGGCATATCAATCAATCTCTATAGCGAGATATGGATTCCATCAACTAACTTATTATTTCACCAATATATATTATTATCATCCAACTTACCAGACATATTGACCCATCTCAGAATGTCACCTTTTAATAAATCAAAATGATAATTAATATATACAGATCATAATAGTTATATCAGGATTAAGAATATAAGTACATTTAATAGTTGAGAGAATATGTTTTTGTCAGTCAGTTTAAAACAACTATCTCTACTCGGTCCCGCTCAATACATACAAAATGTACTAGCACAAGAAGTTGAAACTATACCATTCCCATAATCAGGATAAATTAAATATAATGTTGTGCTACAATCGTACCCGATGACATATCCAATTTCTATCCTAGATTGTGAACCAAAAATTTTATACTTATAAGAATCGATGATTTAATTCTCTGTGTATAAGCTAAAACTCTACACACTAAATCATCTACTATATAAGTAAATAGACATCATAAACGAATATATAATCTATTAAAATTGAGCAAATATTTATTCTCTAATAAATATTATTATTACTTAACATATGATTAATATTATACATCTCAATAGATATGAAATCGCATTTAATACGAAACACTTATTATTAAATTCAGACTTTTCAATATAAATCCAAATTAATCCAACTCTATATTCGAAATTTTATTAGACCTTAAGGAACCCATAGGGTATCCTTGTGAAGGGCTTTCTGTACAAAGTAGTGTGTTTTTTGGGACCGCAATAAACATGGCATCCAACTCATCAACCATCCATGAATGCCTTTATTTATTTCGTCCTTGTCCCTCAATTATTAACCTCTTTTTCCCACATACTCAAAACTCACACACATTTATCAACTATTTCATACACTATTTATTTCCTTGGGCTTGTTATAAATAACGTTTAGGTGGAGATAAAGTCATTCTTAATCTATTTAAATACAAGAGAAATGGTTTTATAAATATTTTTTGTATTTTGTTTATCAATGTCATGTGCTATATTTTATAAATAGCATAATAGTATATAAATATACATTTCAATTTGTTCATACATGTAAACGCTTTAACTTTGAATATATATGTCTATACATCACCAAAATATCTTTATTATACTGTATTAGTTGAATACTTTAACTCACAAATAATCATTTAAATATTTTTAAATTTTATGTACCACGTTAGCATCGAATATCCATAAGATAAAGTGGAAATGAATTGGAGTGTTAAAGTAACTAATTTTTTTAAAATGGAATAATGGAGGAGAAGTAAATGTGAACCGATGAGTACATGGAATAGATAAAAAATTTGGAACGTGAAACACAATAAAATGCAAGAAGATAGAAATTAATACCTACTTCTTCTTCTGACATTTTCTGCTCACTCTATCTTTACGGATGGCGGCTCATCTTATAATTACCTCATTCATCATAAACATTTTATTCAACTATAATAATGTATATCATATGCTCTATCATTTGAGCCAAAAGAGTTTTTCTTTTTTATTTGTTTGGATGGTTGATCACCTCATGCTACTAGTAGCTTGGCTTTCTTAACTCAGATACTTACCATCCAAACAATTTTCGTATAAAATGGATAAATATAATAATATGCTTATTTAACTAAATTATTTTTTATAATGTGAAAGTTAAGACATTTGAACATCATAACTAAAAATGCTACATATTAAATAAGGTAAACGAAGCTTATTTTATTTTAAAATTTATAAAAAAAAAATATGACATATAAATTGAAAACGCATAAAATCATGTTGATATGGACAAGTAGCAGAAAGGAACGTGTATAGCTTTCCAGAAATCTTCCTTTTTCTTTGCAAAATCAACGTGGCCATGTGGAAAGATTTGTGCTCCTATCTCATTAAACGCCCTTCCATATGAACGGAGAAAAAAAATATTCAAACACAAGAAATATTTTTTTGATACATGTTTCAATTTTTCTTTATAAAAATATTTATTTAAATGTATAATTTATTCCTTTATTTAATTTCAACTGTCAATAAACCCTTGTTAATAAATTTTTTTACCAAACTAATCATTATATAAAATAATAATAATAATATATTTTTAAATTTTTTTATAAAATTAGTATAAATATATTTTATAATAATATTTTATGATATATTTTTGATATGTGTTAGTGTAAGTAACGTTTTACTATTAATACGTTAATGTGAATAATGGCAACGGGCCGGAACACTTATTTTCTTCTTAGGTGCTAACTGCTACTTTGAAAATCAAAACACTACCTCCATTTTATTAATAATATATTAATTTATATGACGTTATTTGATTAGAGCTTTAAAAAATAAAGAAATCAGTAATTTATTGTTTTTATAGAATTATTTTTAATGGAACCTAATAAAAATAAAATAGAAATGATATTAAATAGTGTCAAAAAATGGAAATATACACACTTGATTCAAAAATAAATAAAAAATCTTAAATTTCGAGTTAAAATTAAACAAATCAATTCTATAGTAGTATTAGTAAATTAAGTGTTGCATGATGATGAGGAAAAAGCAATAAAATTGCAGTGAAAATATATAGAATATGAATGAGAAGTTGAGTTTATAATTGTTACAAAAATGACTAAAGTTTTGTTACATTCTATACGAATATGAATTTAAGTTAAACTAAAATTACAGGAACATATAATAAGAAGAATGGTCAAGAATTTTACAGAAGATGAGAGAAACAAGACAGCTTTCCAATTTTTCTTCAATATATTTGCTCTCATTTGTAGATCTGTGCGATTCCAGACACTTTATTCAATTTCCCCACATTAATTTCAATGGAAAATCAACAACGCAATGAACACCGTAAAGAAAATAGAAGATTTGGGTGAAAAATCAGTGAGCTTAATAGCAGCAGACTGTGAAGGCGGTGGAGGATTGTAGAAGTAGAACGGAAAATACGGAACAATTGGATTCGGAGGTGGAGGAGTAGGTCCAGAAGGGTAATTTTGGTAAGGTGGAGGTGGTGAATAGTAGTAATTACCGCCGCCGCCGCCGCCGGAGGAGGAGGAAGGCGGTGGTGGCGGTGGAGAGTAGTAGTAGTTTCCCCCTGAACTAGGGGGAGAGGGTGGGGGAGGACAATTATAAGAGGTAGAAGGCGGTGGAGGAGGCGACGGCGGCTGAGGTGGCGGCGGAGATGGGGTGGCGCAAGGGTTGTCACATGCGGCACACATTGTACATTCAATCTGATACTTTGAACCTGCCCAAGTCATTTCATTGGCATTTACCAAATTAGCCTCATTTTGCATAGCCGTTATCATCATAGTGATTATGAGGATCGAAAAAGCTAACATCACTCCCATTTTTGATAAAATTTTGAGTAGAGAAGAATAGTGTTAGTGGAAAATGGAAATGGGAAGGGAAAGGGGAAAGGGGTCACTTGTAAATGAAGGTATAGAAAATGCTCTAATAATTTAAGAGGCATTATGAAAGGTGTTAAAATATTAAAAACTATATAGTAGAGTGGAATAGAGTAAGGTGTAAAAAATTAAAGTGGAGTGAGGAGCCTTCATGTTCAAAAAGATAGACCCACCGACACGTTTTACTTTTTTTACTCTCAACACCGAATTCGCAACCAAGGGTATTCTTGTCCATATAATTTTGATTATCCTTCAGACAATGGGTAGGTCATACAATCTTCTTTTCTTTTTTTTTTAATAATTGTGTCAGGTAGTGTTCGAGCTAGTTATAACAAGCAAGGGTGTAGTTTGAGAAACACGAAGCTTCTCAAGTTTAAATTTTAATATAAGAAAAACTTTTTTAGATAGATTTTTGAATAGTTTAATCTTTGACAAATAAAATATCACGCGGTATAGTGTTAATGGGACGCTTCGAATATGTTGTGATCATATAACTTAATTAATTTTATGGAATACTTACTGATGAACAAACAAGTAGCTATGAGTATTTGGACATATGACGACAAATTTTAGAAGTATTTGTTTTTTCTTTTTAATTTTTTTGCAAAATCAAGTCTATGTTGGAAATGCAGATAGTGAGGAGTAATGTCATATTCCATAATATTCTAGGTAGTTTGAGATATATTAAAATGTCTTTTACAAACTCAATTTGATCACATGTAGATGAAATTGCAACCATAATATCTTAGGAGGGTGTCGATACATTAGATCTAAATTTCTTGAATTTGCTTAGTGAGTAAGTTATTAGTAGTACATTTGTGTTCGTAAAGAATTGTATCGCTAAAATTTGAAATAAAGTGATTATATATAGAGTGAATAAAAGTAAAGTAATTGGAGAGTGGATTGTCCAAAAGGACCTTTGACGATGGGAGAACAAAGTTAGAAAGTGAATGATGAAAGGCTCAAAAAAGAGTGAACTTTACGAAAAATGGAGTGGCAATTGAGGAATCTGTTCACAAAAGAGTTTAACCAGAAAACCAATCAAAATTGGATTTTGCTCAAATGAGGGAATGATGTAGACCACCACTAACTAAAATTTTATATATATATATATATATATATATATATATATCTATATATATATAATATATATATATATCACACGAGAAAGTAATTCAAATAGAAGAGATTATGTCCAAGTCATATCGTCAATATCTTATAATCTGACCTATATCAATAAACAAACAAATGTATTTGTCGAGAAATAATTATAGAAACTTTCTTAATTCATTGTATTCAATTCTGAGTTATATATACATGTCAATTATCTTACATATGAGGGTATTGTTATTATACATTCTAATTCTAAAAAATAGGGAAAATGTACAAGTACCCCCTCAACCTATGTCCGAAATCCCAGTGACACCCTTATACTATACTAAGGTCCTATTACCCCCCTGAACTTACTTTATAAGTAATTTTCTACCCCTTTTCGACCTACGTGGCACTAACTTGAAAGAAAAAGTCAATCAGCGTTGGACCCACAGGATAGTGCCACGTAGGCCGAAAAGGGGTAGAAAATTATTAATAAAATAAGTTTAGAGGGGTAATAGGACCTTAGTATAGTATAAGTGCGTCTCTGAGATTTCGGGCATAGATTGAGAGGGTACTTATGCATTATCCCTAAAAAATATGTTTATTTTATGTTAGATCATGATGGTCCAACATTACACTTAGATCATAAATAATAGTCAGCTTACAACCATAATGAGTACAATTTGGACCCATGATTCTACAAGGAACCTTCACGATTGCATATATGTCAATTTTATTAGTTCCAATTTGGTGGACTGCTAATTAATAACCTTTTGGAATCTTTGAATGAAAAATAAAATAAAAGGCTTCAAAATTAATGCAATTGAGGAGTTAATGGAATCACATCAAAGTTGGATTATTCCAAATCTTTGGAAAAAGAATAGACTAATTATTTGTTGAATGAAATTTTTCACGTGATGATTAATTGGCTTATTACACTATAACCAACTTTACAACTAACCAAAAAAAAAAATCATTTTCGCTTTTGAGCAATTATACGGGTAATAATAATAATAGACACAGAATGGTATGTCTATATCAATCCATTTTACATTATCTATAAATAATAAACTATAAAGGCTAAATCAAGCATTAATTCGTGCAAATGCTAAAAATTAATCAGCAATAATAACTATGTCTCAATTGAGAAATAACCTCAATTATACATATAAATCGCGATCCTTCATCCTTCATCCTCACATACTTGTGAACCTAATGACCAATTATCGTTTTTAATTAGTTATCAACCCTTTGTTTTAGCTTAAACTATTTAATACTTTGTTTAGATGATTGTTACGTATTGTTTCATGATCATATTGTATTGTGTTATACTTATATATTGTTTTAATTAATAAGTATAGTGTTTGGATAGATTGCATCGTTCTCCGTCGTTACATAATATCACACAATCATAATTTAAATGATAAACCTACAAGAAAAGTAGGGTCTGAGGTAAAACTAATAATAAAAGATAGGATAAAAGATAAATATGATTATTAGTAAATAATAAATAAAGACAAAATGAAAAAAAATATTAAGGTAACAATGCAATCACACCAAATTGATCGTTACATGAAATATACATTTAATTTTTATCATTACTTAACAATGGATTTAAACAATACAATATAATAAAATTTAAGATTCTAATTAAACTACCAATACTTTAAAATAAAACATGTAGTTAACAACCATTTAAACAAAGTGTTATTGGTTGAACATTAAATTTTAAGGGGCAAAAAGGAAAGAATAAAAAAAACTGTCTAACCAGAAAAAGAAGGGAGAAGAAAAAAGGAAAATAAGAGATAAGTGGAGGCACTATATATGAAACTTTCCAGGCTGTGGGCAAACATCAAATGCCTGTGTTCAATTATTATCACTTGTCAATTTTCTAATGCTCTAAATTGGAGGTCTAATTAAACCTCCTCTCGACTTGTCTCCTCTCTTATGCTTTAATTTCCCTTCACATTTCTTTTCATTATTTTAAAAAGCTTTTTGGGCTCAAATGATGTGACTCAATCAAAATGAAATGACATATATCCCAAGCACACTGTACAAAAAACATAAAGTATGATTAATAATGTCTCGTCAAAAATATAAATTAGGTGTTGGGCCAAATTCATGTCTTCATGTCCCAAAAACTAGCTCAAAGGAAGAAATATTGTCCAAGATTTAAAAGAAGACTACACATCTCATTAATTATCGATGTGAGACTTTTATCTTTTTTTTGACGAAAGTCAATAAGAAATAATTAAGAATTTGTAATGAACCTTATGGTAATTTTTTGTGTTTAGTTACTGTTTTGTCCCTTCCTGTAGCTTCTATGTTGTGTGTATGATGTATTGGAATGGATGATGTGCTTCCCAAGGTGGTCGGGAGAGCTTCAGGAGACTTTTCTCCATTTTGGAGCTTTTATGTTGAAAGAAATAACTTCGATCAATATTCTTGGTAAACGTGTTCAGATAAGAATTTGTGTCGGCGATATTAGATCTGGAACATTGAGTTTGGTCTAGCAGGACCTTTAGTTCGGATCCCATAGTGGTCGTCTTGACTTTGAGGTATGTGGTTGATTGTTGGTTTTTAGTTGTTTTGGTTTAGCTTTGACTTTGATCAACATTTCGATGAGATGGCGTTTGTTTATTGTTTCGTCGATTCCGTTGAGTTTGAAACGTCGTTTTTGATTGGATTGCATGTCTTATTTGGGCTTGTAAGACCACAAATGAATCTCGAGGATTCATTCGAGACTTGAAATTTTCTCTCAAGTTTGTTGATGCAATTGCTTTGGCGACTCATTTTGGGGGAAGTCGACGGAGAAGCAACTGCATTGGCAATGGCTGGTGACTAATTAGCCAATGGCCATTCTTGTGGAGCTTGTCTGCTCAGGCGAATCTTGGGCCTGCCATCCTTGTCTCACTCCCACGGAGTTGTAGGCTTACATTCACCTCCACACTGCTAAACTTTTGTTCGCGCTTGCGACCTCAGTTTCATCGGGGCGATGATATGAGTGTTTTTTTATATTTGTTAGAGTGCTCAGTCTAATGGGTTTGAGCTCAGTTCTTGTCAGTTTTCTTTGATTCAAAGGTAATTCTTTTTATCTTTACTTTTTATTTTTTATTGTAGCTTCATTACTATAATTAGTTTTCACTAAGACCTCAATTATTTGATTTTCAAATCCTGTAAAGCGAGCTTTTTAGACCATTTTAGGTTTTAATACACTCTCATCTTCGCTTAAATTTGGGAGATATGATCATCACCTTAAAAAGGGAATGTATAAAGATAATTATTTTTCATTTTGTTGTCGAGCTTTGGGTCAATTTTAGGACCTATTTTTCAGTTCAAATGTTTCAATAGTGATATGGATATCGTTAGTCCTGTATTAACATGTAGTTTCTATTTTAGTAATGTGGAAGCAATTTTATAACACTTCGGATTTGAAAAGAAGGAAAAATTACAGGTTTTGAAGATCTGGTGTCAGTATATACGAAACCACCGACAATCTGTAAATCTAACTACAGATCAAAAAAGAAACCGTGGTGGCAAGTTCAAAAGTTCAGAAAATGTCCATTCCCACTAGTCATTCAATGTACGAGCGTAGAAGAGTTCAAGACTTAGTAAAATCTTAGGGTCAAAACTTGGGACGCACGGTCGTAGTGTACAATTCGTAAATGGAGCCACGGATCGTACATAAGGTCCCATAATAGGGGTCCAAAATGGTGGTCTCTGAACCAACCAATGATCAATCAGGACGATCCGTAGTAGGACCTACAAATCGTAGGTCAGACCGCCGGTCGGGTTTTATAGTAATTTGAAGGGGCTTTTGTTTATTTCCTAAATGCTTTAACCCAATATGATATTCATTTACCCTCTACCCTAAGGTTTATAGAGTGATTTCTAACCCCCAAATATCCCAATTTAATTCATTCCATTAGAATTCCACAAGTTGATCAAGTCATCCTCTAAAATAATTCTCTCTCCCAAGAGGAGGAGGAGGAGGAGTAAGAAAAAGAGGAGGAAGAGAAGAAGATGAAGAAGAAGATCAGGAGGATAAAGAATAAGAAGAATAAGAAGAGGAGGAGGAATACGGAGAAAAGGAAGACGACACAGAGGAGGAGGAAGAGGAAGAGGAGTACGAAGAGAAGCAAGAAAGTATTGAGTGAGGAGAGGAGAAGAAGAAGAGGTAAGGAAGAACTCTTCCTAAGTAGAAGGAAGATATTGGAGCGTCAGAAGACCAAGAAATAATCAAGACGACCAAAGAAAAGAAGAAAGAAGAGAAGAAGAAGAAGAAAGAAGAAAAATCTTAGTATAAGAAGAAGAAGAAGGAAGATTACATCACATAATTGAGACGTGAGCATTAATTAAGATGAACATAGTTAGACTTGTATTTTATTGGTGATTTTTATTTAGCCACTTGAATGTATGATAATTTACTTCTTATAATTTTTAAAAAACACTCAATTGGCAGTAGCTTGCATTAATAGTGTGACGGGTTCATTAATTTAAAGGGTTTAATTATTAATGGGGTGGGTAGTGGATTGATTTATAAATTATACTAATAATTTAAATTATAACTTATAGTTGAGCGCCATGTATTTTAAAAAATATTTAAATAGTTTAAATATAAAACCGTTAAATAAGTTGTCAATTTTGAACCAAAAGGTGGATGACAAGGATATTTTGGACCCAATAGGTGGGTGGGAAGGGTATTTTGGAGCCAATAGGTGGATGGAGGGTAATTTTGTACCATTTCCAATACTTTGAGCGTATTTTAGGCCCTTTTCCGTTCTTAATTTGTGTTTTGCGTATTTTAGGAGGATGCGTGCAACTTCTTTAGATAGAGGGATCGAGAAGAAGTTGATATACGACCCAAGTACGTTATTCCAAGATTAGCAAAAAAAATTAAGGAGTTGGAAAAAGTATTGACATCTTATGAAAGTCATGTTGAAAGTTACCAAGTCATGATGAATGAGAAAAGGAAGGGCAAATGTTGTAACTTGAAGCTAATTGTTTTGATCATTATTGTGTGTTTTCTATGTTTAAGTCTAACCAAGAATGTGAAGGATGAAAGTTGTAGGTGTGTGCTACCAAAATTGCCATAGACATCTTTAGTTACTTTCAAATTTCTGAAATTGTAGGTGTGTGTACCTAGAAGCTAATTGTCTTGAACTTGCTAGTTGTAGTTGTGTGTAACTTGAAGGATAGAAGTTGTTGAATGTTCAAGTTATTGTTGTTCTTTGTTGTCGAAATTGTTATGATTTGAACAATTTATTAATGTATTTGGTTCTCTTATCTATATTATCGTGGCAACAATTTGAGAAACTTCACAAATATGTCAATTACAGTTAAAAATGCAACAACAAAACTGACTAAAAAGAAGACTTCATAATCAAGTTTGATTCCAACCATTCAATTTTGTTTGGTTACACGCAAAATTGAGTTTGTTTCCAACAAAAAACAACACAAAAATATGCATAGTTAAATTTTGTTTGTCAAAATGAACAAGACAACATCAAAATGCTCTACTTTCATGGCACATAAGTCTTCCTACTTGAAGTTGTTTGGCCTTGGCTATTAGCAGCATTAGCAGCAGCTACAGACCTAGTTTGGATAACCTTTTCAGCCCTCATTCTTTTCAGGTTGCTATTGGTAATAGTTGTCTTTCTCTTTCATTTGAATCCACGTACTAGTATGTAGCCAATATCACCAGTGACAACATCAGCCCTCTTTGTAACTCTTGTACCATTATTGATGACTCTTCTACTTGGCAATCGAGGCTGCTTAGTCAAATAAATACGCATTCAAACATTAGACTATTAGGTTTGCATTGACAATTGTGAACTTGCATTGATAGTTGTAAACTTATATTGAGAGTTGTAAATCCATCTTCAGCTTGGTATATGCCAACACCTACCATTCTTGGCCTTTTAAAAGGTCTTGTTTATCCTCCACCGGTGTCCTCATGTTCTACTGGTCTCTTCCCTTTTCCTAGGCCTCTTCCACTGCAGTTTGCTTCAGAATAGTTTGACTATGTTGAGTCATTCCTCTTTCTCTACTTATTCCTTCATTCACATTTCTTTCTTGAGCCATTTCTCTCCCTGTTCCTGCTCCTCTACCTGTACCTCTCCCTCTCCCTCTAATATTTACAGTCTGTACTTTAAAATCAAAATATTAAAGCATATCTATATTATCTAATAATGATATAATAATTAGATATATTACCTCTGTGTTTGTAGCATTTCCATGTGATTGAGCTGTAACACCTCTGCCACTTGCTCTTCCCCTTGTTGCTTTTTTGTGCCTCTTCCTCTACCACTTTCAATAGCTTATCTATTAATATATCAATACATATCAATCTACATATGACTTACATTTGAAAGTAACAAATAAAAGTACTCGTGTATGAGAAGATGGTTCAGCTGACTAACTTGGACCAGTACCTCTTGCCTGAGAAGATGGTTCAGTTGATTGACTTGGACCAACTTGATTTCTTATAGGACATTCTTCTTTTATTATGTCCTTGTGTGCCACATTTGCTACAAGTCATTACAGCACCTCCTTTGCTCAACATTTTCAGTTTTTCTGCTTTCATCTGCTTCCTTTCTTCTAACCTTACCTGGTCTTCCAGACAACTTTCTAATCTTTGGTGACTTTACAATTGGATTAGTTGAGGTTTACCACATTTTTATGTTATTCATTTGCTGAATAAAATGGGCATATGTGCTGAGGTAGGTTTCCTTGCTATAACAGCTAGCCACATAATGAATTGGTTCCAAGTTTTTGTAATGAAGGGCAGCAACACCAAGAGGACAAGGAATTTCCCTGAGCTGTCAGGATCTGCAACTACACCTCCTATGAACAATGTCCACAATGTGTGTAAATAGATGGTGTTTAATCTCAAAACCTCTTTCTCTATTCCAAGTCAAGTTACATTGCATAGACTTTTAAATGTTGTCTTGCAAAATCTTCAAAGACAAAGGAGATATATCAGAGATCCAAGTGTTTGAGAACTCTCTCAGATCACCAATTCTTTTCATCATCTTCACCCTTATCTCCTCAAGCATTGTAATGATGGTTTTATACCTTGCAAGCACTATCCAAGTATTAAAGCTTTATGCCATATTGTTGTCCACAACGTCACATTCGCTATATTCTTCAAAATACTTCTTGCATATGTATTCAAATAGTACCATAAAAGATTATTCAAACCTTCTTGTCCTCATTTTCTCATTGCTCTATATTGTCCTTCATCTCAGCTTCAAATGTGGATTTAGCAATCCTCCAAAACATTCTTCTTCTTTCAACTCCTTTCCAATTTTTTGACCAATTTGCAAGAACATGTCTTGCACATTTTCTATGTTCAACAAGTGGCAATAAAGTATCCACAACAATTTCTAGTCCCTTACAAACCAACATAACAGAAAAAGAATAAATTAAAATGTAAAACTCAACACCAATAAAACAGTAAGATGGACATCAGTAATTACCTTTTGCATATCACTAATGATGGATAGTTGATGCCCTTCTCCAAGTTAAATATCATTCTTCCCTAGTTCGAGAAACCATGTCCAGGTATACTGGTTCTTAACCTCAACAACTGCCCAAACAATAGCAGCATTTGGTTGTTTTCATCTCTACAAACTGCCACTAACAACTGGCCTTTACGCACACCTTTGAGAAAACACCCATCAAAACCAATCAACCTCCTAGCAACTCCAAAAAATGTTTTCTGTAAAGCATTGAAGCAAACATAAAATCCTTCAAAAAAATTCAGCCCAGTTTCAGAATCTTCTCCAACCTTCACTACACAAGTACTACCTGGATTACTCCTTAATATTTCATATCTATAATCAAAAATCCTACCATACTCCACAATGTGATCACCCATGATCTCTTGTAACACTCTAGTCCTAGCTCTTCTCACTGTTGTCCTACCAACATTAATATCCAACTCCTTTCTAATAATGTCCTGCAACAAC
Organism: Solanum peruvianum; assembly: GCA_027705065.1. Classification (NCBI taxonomy): domain Eukaryota; kingdom Viridiplantae; phylum Streptophyta; class Magnoliopsida; order Solanales; family Solanaceae; genus Solanum; species Solanum peruvianum. The sequence continues at coordinate 70,739,843 of JAKWJD010001755.1, forward strand.
ACAATGCTGATGTTTGGCTATTGAGTTATTCTTTCTTTATATTTGGTAGCCAAAAACTTTGAGTTGCACAGGTAGTTATGAGTTGATGTCAAACATTTATGTCTATGGTTGTATGTTTTAACAATGAAATCTCCACTAGTTCTATCCTTACTTGCACACAACAACAAAGGACAACTCTCTTTACAACATCTCAATCTAACTCTGACAGACTCATTTACATATTTTTCAATTTGAATATCTTCTTGGATTGGATATCTTGTCACTGCCACTCTAAATTCTTCAACAGTTTCGAAAACAAGTCCTAATTTCTAAACACTCTTTTTCAGTAGTTGTATGAAACACAACTCTATTTGGGGTTTTCTTCCTCCTAACAAGTTTATGCACTACTTAATCAACCTCTTCACCATCTTCCCAACATGTTTCATAATCTATTTCAAAGCTAGGAATTTCTTCACTTAGATAATAAGGTTCATCACCTCCTAGCTTACCAACTAAGCTTTCCCTAATACCATTATTTGTCTCATCATACTCTATATCTGGACCTTTCACATTAACACTAATCTGATCTTAAGTAGTTTACCAACTTCTCCTTTGACCTTTTGAAATGCCTCTAGGTTACCCTTATATCTACATACTCTTGATGAAAATCACTGACAACATCAGTATCTTCACTAGTATCCCCTTCAGATCCTGATTCATCTTCCACTTCATCATCAGTTGGATCATTATCTATTATAGGATAATCAGATGAAGGTACACAGGAAGGAGGAGGCACAATATAAGTATATAGGGGAGGCACACTGGAAGGAGGAGGCACAATAAAAGGATATGGTTGAGGCACAGTAGAAGAAGGAGACACAATAGAATGAGATGGTTGAGGCATGGTAGAAGACTGAGCTTCAAATGGAGTGCTGGAAGTTTCAGAAGGACCAGTTTTAGGGATGGAAGGAAAAGTAGAAGCATGAGACTAATTATTAGGGTTAGAAGTCTCATTAAAAGATTCCTTACCTACCCCACTTTTAGTCACATGGGGGACAAACTCCAATTCAAGTGGGGCCTGATTAGCTTCACTAACACACTGTATCCCCATCATTTATCATATTGAAAAGGTCAAAATAACCTTATCTTTATCAACAAGGAACAATAATCCATCCCACTTGATGAAAATATCAGAATTTATGTATATCCTAGTTCCTTTATGTAGCCCCTCAACTCAAAATAAGACATCCTATCAACATCTGCATCTAGGAATTCTGTCACATGCCCCCTAATATATTTAGATGGTGGACCAATATCTATTACCCCACCCCTATGATACCATCTTAAAGTTATCAAAGTAAAAGGCATCCTGAAAAAGCATGTAACAACAACAAACACAATTCAAACACACATTTTAATAACTAACTTTAACAAGTTGTACACAACAAACATAATCACTAACAAACAACAACAGCAGAAACACTAACTAACAAAAGTAGAAAAAAGCACTGACATTTAGCTCTAACAGCACTAACAGAACAAAAGCACTAACAATAGCAGTTGATAATGTATGAATTGAAGTCTACAAATGTATGAGAGACAAATAATAAGATTCAAACTAAGTGGATAACATCTAACCCTAACCTAAAAAATAATAATGAAGCCTTAATCACTAATAATCGCACTAAGTCAATAACACAATATCCTACACTAACTAAGTTGATTACGCAACATACTCAAAAATATCCTAACAATGGCAACTGAAGGAGGTCGATTCCAACACTTCTACACTATAATAATCCATAAAATCAGAATAATTGAAAAAAGTGAAGATTTTTATCATATGTTTTAGAACCCTAACATGTTAGACCTTCAATCTCCAAGAATCTTCACAAATACACATCAACAACGATCAACAACGAGAACATCAACAACAACACTTGTGTATTTCGTTCGATTTTAGGGAAAAGTTGAGAAATGAAATGAAAAGGAGAAGATGAATTTCTTTTTAAAAAAGGGGTCGGGTCGGGTTAATTCTATCCTAGAGAGTGAGCAACACGCGCACTACATAGACGACGAAATGGGTAAAAATGACTCATTTACAACGATATATAGGTGTGTAGTGGTATGATAGGACACTTTTAAAGTTTAGGTGTCTTTATGCAAATATGGGACAACTTCGATGGTGTCTTTATGTCTTTTCTCTAAAAATAAACTTAAATTTTTAATTTTTTTGGGACGGGGGTAGAGGGTAGGGGTTAAAAAATGAAATTTTGAAGTTCAAATGTTTTTTAAAAATAAAATTTAATTTTTTTTAGAAGCGTGGGGTGGAGGTCGAGAGTTGAAATTTTAATAGGGACATATATATGAAAATTTTGAAAAATCGCTTCTAAAACTTGGTAATAGAAAGTTTTTTTAAAATTTGGAGAAAACTTGCAATACCCATATTTGACCCGTAGTTTATCCATAATATACTCATATTTTAATGTGTAGAATATAAGTTAGTCCCAAATATTACCCATATTTAAAATCACTCTTTCAACTCATATTTAAAAGACTATTTGGGCGGATCAGTGAAAAATGAACTTAAATTGACAGCACTAATTGTGATTGACATGCATTCATCTACATTAAATTTGCATTGACCATACTTTGAAACACAGGTGAGGAATAAGAATTTCCTATTTTCATACTTATATGTTGTTAGGTTATTAGCATTTTAATATTAATATTTAACATATTAAATTGCTTTATTTTGGAGTTATAAGAATGAACTTTGGAATGGATGACTTCTACATCATCCATTAGCATTGGTTATCCATCAATGTATTTCATTCTTATTTCTTCCATTACTCATTGTAACCTATGTTACCTATGTAAGTTCCATTGTAACCTATGTAACTCCCTTTGTAACCTATGAAACTCCTAAGGCCATTATCTTCACTATTTACTACCTCCATTATCTTCCTATTCAATGCTAGGAAGACTTCTTGTAGTAATAAATAGTGGTAGTCTTCATTTGATTTTAGAAACACAATTCATAAGAGAAAACAAAAGAGTGAAAGAGTTAGTCTAAAAGAGAGTTCTTATAGTTGAAGGGAGGTGTTTTTTTTTGTGGAGCTTTGGACTCAACTCTTGTCCAGAGTTGTTGAGTTATACTTTGTGAAGGCTGTTGTATCCTGGAGGGGACAAGTCAAAGAGGACTACTGCTGGACCGGTGATTGAAACATTTGCTACAGTGGGCTTGAATCTCCTTAAAGAGAGCGAGATATCCGCGCCTCAGCCTGAAGAGATCAATTTCTTCATTTTATTTCAATTATAATCTTGCAATTTTATTATCTTGTAAGTTTTTTCACTAACAATTTTAAGGAGATTCAAAGATGGCTACAATTGAAAAAACCGCGCGGATGTCAAGATGGGAGATCTTAACAAGCCATTTCGGTTCAATGGTAACCATTTCAAGAGATGGAAGGGTAAAATACTTTTCTACTTAAGTCTTCTCAATGTTTCTTACGTTTTTAACCGAGAAAAATCCAAATAAAGAAGACATCACCACTATGAATGATGATGAAACTATTTCTCATCTAGAGAAAGTGGAAAAGTACGATGGTGATTCCTATAAGTGTCGGTATTATCTTCTTAATTGTCTATCTGATAATTTTTATTATTATTATGATAGAACTTACTCTAGAGCAAAGAAAATTTGGAAGGCGTTGCAGAGTAAGTATGATACCGAAGAGGCTGGAGCGAAAAATATGCAGCTAGTAGATTTTTTCGTTTCCAAATGGTGGACAACAAATCAGTGGTAGATCAAGCTCAAGACTTCATCATGATTGTTGGAGAGCTTAGGTCCGAAGAGGTTAAAATTGGAGATAACCTTATTGTTTGTGGCAGTGGATAAACTTCCACCTTTTTGGAAGGAATTTCAAAAAACTATGCGCCACAAACAAAAGGAAACCTCTCTTGAAACCTTGATAATGAAAATCCGTATGGAAGAAGAAAGCAAGGGGCCAATATGCACTTTTACAAACAGAAGAGAACAACATCACATCGAAGGTAAATTTAATTACTTCGAATAATGCTACTCCTGAAACTCACAAAAATACTTCTTTAAAGCCTAAGAAAAAAAATTAAGAAAAATAATGGTAGACCTCCCAAGAAAAATAATGGTGAAAATCACCAAGCACAAAATCAACAAGTTCAAGAAAAGGGACCATGCTTGGTTGTGGCAAGAGTGGGCATATTGCTCGATTTTGCAGATTCCGGAAACGTGGTCCTAACCCTCAGGCAAACGTTACCGAAGAACCTTTTGTGGCGGTGATTACCGACATAAACATGGTTGAGAATGTTGATGGATGGTGGGCTGATTCTGGTGCAAACCGTCATGTCTGTTATAACAAAGACTGGTTTAAAAAATATGCTCATTTTGAGGATCCCAAAACCATCATGCTTGGTGATACTCACACTACTCAAGTGCTTGGAAAGGGAGATGTTGAATTGTGTTTTACTTCTAGAAGGATATTAACATTGAAAGATGTACTTTATACTCCTTCTATGAGAAAAAATTTGATGTCTAGTTTTCTTCTTAATAAAGCAGGCTTTAAACAGATTATTGAATCTGATCAATATGTAATAGTGAAGAAAGTATTTTTGTGGGGAAGGGGTATGCATGTGATGGGATGTTTAAGTGAATGTTGATAAATAAAACTTCTACTTCTGTTTATATGCTTTCTTCTACTAATTTTTTGCATGCTCGTTTGTGTCATATTAATGATCGTTATGTTGGAATCACGAGTAGCTTAGGATTAATCCCAATGGTTAAAAAGAATTTTGAAAAGTGTGAGGCTTGTAGTAAAGCCAAGATCACTAAAAGGCCTCATTTTCAAGTTGAAAGAAAAACTGATTTGTTGGAATTAGTTCATACTGATATTTGTGAACTTGGTGGAATTCTAACTCGTGGAGGTAATAGATATTTTATCACTTTCATTGATGATTTTTCTAAGTTTACATATGTTACTTGATGAAAAATAAAAGTGATGCTTTTGAAAATTTCAAAACTTATCTCAATGAGGTTGAAAATCAGTTTGGAAAAAAATAAAAAGAATTAGAAGTGATAGATGCCGTGAATATGAATCAAATGAGTTTAATTCTTTTGTTAGATCATTGGAATAATTCATGAAACTACTCCTCCTTACTCTCCTTCGTCTAATGGAGTAGCAGAAAGAAAAATAGAACTTTGGTTGAATTGACTAACGCCATGCTTATTGAGTCACATGCACCTTTAAATTTTTGGGGTGAAGCTATCTTAACTGCTTGTTATGTGTTGAATGCGTTCCTCATAAAAGTCTAAATTGACACTTTTGAATTGTGGAAAGGTTACAAGCCAAGTTTGGGATATCTAAGAGTTTGGGGTTGTCTAGCCTTTGTGAGGCTAATGGATCCCAAGATTACAAAGTTGGGTAAGAAAGTTACTACTTGTGCTTTTCTTGGTTATGCTTCAAATAGTACAGCCTATAGATTTTTTAATCTTGAAGATGATATTGTAATAGAATCTGGTGATGCTATTTTTCATGAAAATAAATTTCTTTTGATACTAAAAATAGTGGGGGTCAAAGGATTGAACAAAATATTTTGTCACTACCTAGTTCTTCTACTTCAACTTTGAAAAATAAAGAAGTTGTTGATTTTGAGTTAAGAAGAAGTAAAAGATCTAGAGTAGAAAAAGATTTTGGTCCTGATTTTTATGTGTTTAATATTAAAAATGACCCTCTAACTTTGAACGAAGCATTATCTTCACATGATTCTATTTTTTGGAAAGAGACTGTAAATGATGAAATGGAATCTCTAATTTCTAATAAAACTTGGAAGTTAGTTGATTTACCACCGGGTTGTAAAACAATTGGTTGTAAATGGGTCTTACGAAAAAAGTTGAAACCGGATGGATCTATTGATAATACAAAGCTAGGCTAGTTGCAAAAGGTTTTAAACAACTAGAAGGCCTAGAATTTTTTGATACTTTTTCTCCGGCAACAAGAATTACATCCATTAGACTTTTAGTTGCTATGGCTGAATTTTTGATTTGCAAATTCAACAATTGATTAAAAACTGCTTTTCTAATGGAGACCTAAATGAAGAATTATATGGACCAACCTGAGTGTTTTGTTGAAGCAGGCCAAGAAAGCAAAGTAAATAAACTTACTAATCCCTATATGGCTTGAAACAGGCACCAAAGCAATGGCATGAAAAGTTTGATTCCTGCATGATTGAAAATGATTTTAAAACAAATGAGTGTGATAAGTGCATATATCATAAGTCTTGGAATAATTCACATATGATCATTTGCCTATATGTTGATGATTTGTTAATCTTTGGCTCTAACATGAATGTTATTGATGAAGCTAAAAATGTTCTTAGAAGCTATTTTGATATGAAAGATCTTGGTGAGGCAAATTTTATTCTTGGAATAAAAATAACAAGAACATGTGAGGGGATTTTCCTTGACCAGTCACATTATGTTGAGAAAATTTTGAAAAAATATAACTTTCATGATTGCAAGCATGTTGCTACTCCTTTTGATTCAAGTGTTCACTTATTTCCTGTTGAAAGTGAAAATGATGTAATAAATCAAAAGAAATATGCTAGTATAATCGAAAGTTTGAGATATGTGACTGATTGCACTAGGCCTGATATTGCATATGCAGTAGGAGTACTTGGCAGAATTACAAGCAAGCCAGGTAATGAACATTGGCATGCTATAACAAGAGTTATAAGATATTTGATTGGAACAAAAAATTGTGGTTTGTTCTATAAAAAATATCCTGCTGTACTAGAAGGCTTTTGTGATGCAGATTGGAACACTTTGTTAGGTGATTCCTGTTCTACCACTGGTTATGTCTTTACTTTAGGTGGTGGTGCTGTTTGTTGGATATCAAAAAAGCAAACTATAATTGCTAACTCTACCATGAAGGCTGAACTAATTGCTTTAGCTTCAGCAAGTGAGGAAGCGAATTGGTTAAGAGATTTATTGTTTCAAATTCCTTATTTTGAAAAACCAATTCCTCCTATTTTAATTCATTGTGATAGCACCGCTGCAATTGGTAGAGTTCAAACCGTTATTACAACGGTAAATCCAGACCTATAAGGAGGAAACACAGTAATGTAAGATCGTATTTGACAAATGGTACCATTAATGTTGATTATGTCAAATCTTGTGATAATCTTGCAGATCCTCTTACGAAGGCCTTAACAAGAGAAAAGGTCTGGAGCACATCGAAGAGGATGGGATTGAAGCCTACAAATCCTTGAGTCATATATGAGGAAACCCAACCTGGAGACTAGAGATCTTATAACCAGGTTTAAAGGGAAAAACTAATCATATGATGACTTGTTGTGGAAAATGCACTAATTTTTTTTCCCTCCCTATGATGTGAGTGCATTATTTCCTGTAGTTTGTGAAGGTTGAGTTGATAAAACTCTTAATGAATATCTGTAGCCCGTATGGGTGGAGTGTTAATCTTACCGGAGCACTCTCGACAGATTTCACCTATGTGATGTGTGGAAGTAGGTCGTTTCCTATGAGAGTGAGCCTTATTCTCAAATGCACTCATGAAACCGGCATAGCACATGGCCATAACGTGTTGGCTGTTAAAGCTCATGTCAACACCTTGATTATTATGTGTGAGCAGTGATATTTTATTTCCCTTAAGCAGTCATAGTTCAAATCTGAGACCACTACGACTCTGGAGTAAAAGATACTGTTTCACTAAGTGGAGGTTCAATGCAGAGCACACCTTCATTATGCATAGTAGTCTTCCTTCAACTGATATACTCTCTTATCTAAATATTAAAATGAGTGGGGGATTGTTAGGTTATTAGCATTTTAATATTAATATTTAACATATTAAATTGCTTTATTTTGGAGTTATAAGAATGAACATTGGAATGGATGACTTCTACATCATCCATTAGCATTGGTTATCCATCAATGTATTTCATTCTTAATTCTTCCATTACTCATTGTAACCTATGTAACTCCCATTGTAACCTATGTAACTCCCATTGTAACCTATGAAACTCCTAAGGCCATTATCTTCACTATTTACTACCTCCATTATCTTCCTATTCAATGCTAGGAAGACTTCTTGTAGTATAAATAGTGGTAGTCTTCATTTGGTTTTAGAAACACACAATTCATAAGAGAAAACAAAGAGTGAAAGAGTTAGTCTAAAAGAGAGTTCTTATTAGTTGAAGGGAGGTGTTCTTTTTTGTGGAGCTTTGGACTCAACTCTTGTTCAGAGTTGTTGAGTTATACTTTGTGAAGGCTGTTGTATCCTGGAAGGGACAAGTCAAAGAGGACTACTGCTGGACCGATGAAAACATTTGCTACAGTGGGCTTGAATCTCCTTAAAGAGAGCGAGATATCCGCGCCTCAGCCTGAAGAGATCAATTTCTTCATTTTATTTTCAATTGTAATCTTGCAATTTTATTATCTTGTAAGTTTTTTCACTAACATATGCCTCAGTTTTACCTGGTTTGGATTTCGAGGTAACGTGTTATTGGTTTATTGAGGAAAGATGATTTTTATAAAATTATATCGTCCTCTTGGGATTTCAGCTTTAAAGAGCTTTAGTTTAAATTTATTGATTTTACCACTTACTGAAAGTGGGGTTTATGACAAAATGAACCATTTTCATAAGATCTCGGTCTTGTGAAAGGGATTTGTTCTAAATTCACTGATTTTTAAGGTTTTGTTGAAAGATGGATTGTTGATGATTCTGGGTTAATTGTTGGGAATTAAACACACAACACAACACAAATAATCTAGAGAAAAGAGAAACGGAACACAAACGGGACACACAAGAATTTAACGTGGTTCGGTTTCCCTACTCCACAACTGTAACAGGAGGATTTTTTCACTTGTGCTACTTAAGAATTACAATACAAGGATCATATTTATAGGAAAACCAATGGTTAACCTAGGGTTCAGTAATGGGTCGGGCCGGCTCACAAGCCTCCACAAAACCCAACAATCTCCCACTTGGAGGCTTGAAGAATTTCAACTGTCATCCACTTAGAACACTTGTATGTCTAGTAATCTTTTTCAACTCTCTCCTACTACAGCGGCCTTCTCATCAGTCAACTGAAAGGCCCGTTGAAGCTCCCCCCGCTTCAACACATCAGTCACGGCTGAAACTGCCCTTGACTCGTCCTCGGTCCCTACCGGCTCCCACTTGAGACACGAACTGCTGGATCCTAGAACTCCCTGAGAACAACACTCTCCATACTCAGCAAGAAATTTTCTGGAGACGTATCAACAGCTGGAATACTGGGTCTCTTGACCCACTGTCTTCTAGGAGCCTTGGCTGAAGCACGGCGGGTGCTCCCACTGCCCCAAACGCCTCTGACTGGTCTTCCTGAACCTTTCCTTGCTCGTTCATCCTGAATCTGACCTGTGGCTCTGGGTTTCTTTCTTGCAAAGACAACCTTCTTCTGCCCACGAGATTCTGTGAACCGGACTTTGTTTTTTCTTTTGAATGGGACGGTCACTCCCTCAGACGGTAATCCGACATATACAACGATCCTCTTTTTGTTCCACGAGCCATGACAAGATTGCCCCTCACGACCTTCCACTGCCCATTTCCGAACTTCACATGATGTCCCTGTTCATTCAACTGCCTAACAGAAATCAAACTTTTCGTCAAGCTTGGAACAACTCTGACATCCTTCAAGGTCCAGAAACCGACTGCAAGCCTTACCTTTCCAAAGTCTCCAATAACCAGATTCTGCAATGCTTCACTGCTGTGGGTAGCGTGAAAAGAAGCACCAGAATCCATGACCCAGGAATCCACATTGCTCTCCGCGCAATAGATAAACAAATCCTCGTTGACGCTGTCTTCTGCAATGTTGACTTGTTTGTCTTTCTGGCATTGATTCCTGAAATGCCCCACCTCCTTGCAGTTCCAACATGTTACACCCTGAGCCATCCCGAGCCTTCGACTGACTCCTTCTTCGGTTCCTGCTCCCACCCCACCTCTGTTATTTCCTCTGCCTCTGACGACGTTTAGCATTCACCCTGATGATTCTCCAGAACTTCTTTTCTGACATCCTCGCCAAGAACGAGATCACGAATCTTCTCAAAGGTGAATCCATTAGGTCCCACTGAACTGGCAACTGCTGTAACCGTTCCGGACCAACTGTCAGGCAATGATGATAACAGTAGTAAAGCTTGAACTTCATCATCGAACTTAATGCCAACTGACAAAAGTCTGGCTAAGATCGAATTCAATGAGTTGATGTGCTCGGTAACTGAACTGCCTTCCTTCATCTTTGTGTTCAACAACTCTCTAATCAGAAAAATTTTGTTTGCTGCAGATGGCTTCTCGTACATGTTAGACAAGGCTTCCAAGATGCCTTTCGCTGTCTTCTCCTTAAGAATGTTGAACGCAACATTCTTGGTCAACGAGAGTCGGATAACTGACATAGCTTTCCGATCCAAAACTGCCCACTCTGCATCAGACAATTTCCTTGCTTGTCAGCCAACACTACGTCCAAATCTTTCTGAACCAGCAAATCTTCAATCTGCATCTTCCACCAACTGAAATCTGTACCATCGAACTTCTCAATTCGGAACTTCCCATCTTCTGCCATCTCAAAGGACTTCGGCAATTCCCTTAACGGCGTCTACAGACAGCGGGCGGCAATTTGGACAATGCTCACGATCTGGACGCTCGCGGCTGGATCTGAGGCTCCTCGACGCGGCGGCCAACGGAACGGCGCGACGGACAGCACACGGACGACGGCTGTTCGCACCCTGCGCGGTTCTCCTAGCCGGCTGCTGCTTGAGGTTACCCACACGGTAACGGCGGCTACTCCTCCCTGCACACAGTT
>JAKWJD010001755.1:70750808-70901661 GCA_027705065.1 Solanum peruvianum
TTTATTGTGTTATAGTATGATCTTGTAGAGACTTGTACATGGTTTCTTTATAATTTAAATACATATAGCTACTGCCCTATATATGATTGTTGATGAAAGGGTTTATTGATCAATGTTGGTCAAAAGGGTTGATGAATTGGTAAGGAGACTCTTCCTCTCTACTTTTCTATATTAATGTAGTTGATGAAGCCTTGTATGAGATTGTGTGGTATGGTCCACTTATGGTGGAGGTGTTTACCTTATTGTCATTAAATATGTGTTGACCATGGCCTTGAAGGCAAATTGATAATTATATGAATATGTGCTTATTATGATACTATGAGAAGTTTATGCCTACTTTCCTATTCTAGTTGTGATCTAGGTTGTGTGTCTATTGTATAAGCATGTGTAAATCCATGTTAGGGTAAAGTATAGGGGCTGCCATTGATTTGTGAAAAAGGTTAATAGTCCCTTACCTATGTACCCCTATGTGAATACATGAATAGTACAAGTTAGGAGTCTTAGTGTAATATGAGGTTGACTTGTCTCCTATGCTATTGTGTGTTGTGTTGTCTATGCTTGATGAAGTACTATGGTCTAAGAGGGTGGCTGACTTGATGTGTTGTTTATAGACATTTCGCGATCATGTTTACCAATGTACACACACACTCACTTTACATGCATGTTACAAGTAGTATAGATCATGGTGTCTAAATGAAAGGTAGTTCTCATATTCACTAGTGTCTACTACTATGCATATTAAGGTGATATTTATGAAAGTATGATATGTGTTTCCTTAGCTAGGATGACTTGATAGGTGTACTAGTATTGGCAAGGGTATGGGAGTTTGCTAATGCATTGATAGGTGTACTAGTATTGGCAAGGGTATGGGACTTTGCCTATGCATTGCACATGTGTACCTAGATAGGATAGTCCTAGTTTTGGTTTCTCTATGTGTGAATATGAATGCATGAACATGTGTGACTTAAGATGTTATGTGGAAGGTTTGCTCACATATATGTATACACACACATGTATGAAGATCTAGTCAAGAGAGGGGCCTTGAATGGTGTATTCATGTGTACCCTAAACTAGATGATGTTTTACATATGCTATGTTCATGTGAAGGGATTATTTACATGATTTAGGTTGATAAATATCATATATGACCTATGAGTTGAGTATATGAGGGGATGACTCTCCTAAACCTATGTTTTATAAAGTAAAAATATAATAAAGGTTTTCAATAAAGGGAACTTAGCTTAGCACCGAGTGAACTTGAATATGAGTGTGTGTCCCGTCCTATGGTAGGAAGGTAGGTCCCCATAAACCTCATGGGTGGATATCCTCATGACCCAAAAGGGTGTTAGAGTGATGTTTCCATAAGTGAATAAGTACAATGCCTAATCTTGGCATAAAGAGGGTTTTCACATGTACCCCCAAGTTCCATAACTATGTCGCCATCATAGGATACTAGCTAGTGGATCAACCTAGAAAGCTATGTAACATTTTGTTGTACTTTGGCCGATAGACAACCATCTTTCGGTGTGGGGTTTTATGACACCGAATTCCATGTTTAGCATCAAATGGTCTATGTTTGTTAAGTCTATAGTTTCCCGAAATTAAAATGGACAATGGATGTAAATGAATAGGACCCTAAATAGAATGACTTAAGGGAGGTTACTTTGGATATGTGGAAGTAATGAAACCTTCTAGAATTTGCACAAGTAGATCCTTAGGAAGTTCAAGGAAAGTGTTCTAATGCATGGCACTATGTATGCGTTCTTTATGCATAATGTAGTATTTGTATATTTGCCATGAACATGTGCATTATATTAGTCTTTATGCATGATATTGATCTGGTTGACTATATGATGAAGGTCTTGCTTGACATAAATGAAGTGGTCTTCTCTTACTATGTTGATGTATGACTTGGATGTAAAGGCTTGTGGCCTCATGATAGGTTTACTAAGTATGTGTGAGGTTATGGGGACTTACATGAACATTGTACTAGTAGACTTATATTGGGGGCATGAGTTAGGTCTTATAAGGTTCTATGTGAAGTAAAATAAGTATATGTGCATAATGACTAGGATTTCCCTATAATGCCTTATAGTCTTGACTTAACTATGTCTATGTTGTACTATACTTCCATGATGGTATGTGTTGTCTTGTGTAGATGATATGCATGTTTCTTGTGGCCTTAAGGTGATGCATTTCACCAAGTATAACTAAAGGGTTACTTGGGAAGTTAATGAACAAAAAGAGAAGGTGGTTCACTGTTAAGGGAAAGAGTGCTCACTGTAATGTGATTCAAATATGTAATAAATTCTAAATGTGATCTTATGTGATGTTTGGCCTTTGAATATGTTTATATGAAGCATATGAATGATATAAATGCTATTGTTTAAAGGTTTTATAAACGTTTACTCAAAAAGGCATGAAGTATGATTTCAAGAAAATGTCCCTTTTAAATGCATGTTTTTGCATGGTTGTCATACTTAGTACATTCTTGTACTAGTCCAATTCTTTTCTACTTTTTACATAAAGTGTAGGTTATGGATGCATTAAAGAATGTCTATGATTGAGGACCTTGATATGTAATTCTCAAGCTCAAGGAAAGAGGTCCTTAAGTTCCAAAGGATTCCCTACTCATGTCCTAATGTAAAATGTTTATAGATTGTATAGTTATGTATTATGTTTTAAGGGACGTGTCCCTAATGTATCTAATGTTGTTGAGTCTAAGATGGCAAAGAGACATAGGGTCTAAATATGTATTACGACTTATGTTTTATATATATGTGAAGCTAAGTTTCTAGCATATGATGTGCTATGAAAAGTTTTAAATTTTCCGCTAAATTTACTATGTCAATGCGATGAATGATAACTATGGGCTTGTATAAGACCTCCGAGAGGTCAAGTACGCCATGATACTTCTAGGGGGTGCTCCCCGGTTGTGACAAACGGATTCCTATGTGAGGCTTGTAAAATCTTACAGGTAAGCTCTTGATGCTCACAGGTCGCACAAACTATTTATCATATGTTTGTGTGTCTAGTTGATGTTATATTGGTTTGGGTCTTGTCCACCATGTCGAAGTGAGAGATGTAAGTTTTTGGGTCGTCATGAATTGCCAATGTGGATCGATCCGACCTGACCCAAAATGTTATCTAATAAAAAGGAGGTAAGTCTCAATATAAAATAGGGGTTCATGGGAACAGTTACTATGTAATTGCTCCAACGTACACAAACCTTTATTTTAAATAAAGAACTCTTACGCTCCGAAATAGATGAAGAGAAACAGAGAAAAGTGAAATCTCTAACCACAACATTTTTCTAAGAAAAGAACACTAACAAAAAAGATATTTAGTTTGTGAATCATTTATCTTGTTTCCTTGAGATTTAAGTTTTGCTTGGAGCAAACTTCAAAAACGGGATTTGGTCGATTTTTCGCTACAAAACATAAGGTACAAAATTCGTCAGCTTCTTTCTATAGATCCTACAATTTACCTTGAGATATTGTTCCTGCGGATATGTTTTCCTAGGTAAAATTGCAGGAACTCATTTTGTGTAAAATGGCACTAATTTACCTGTGAAATTTGTTTGCAATATACATTAAGCAAATAATATATTTTAATATTGACGAATTTTATATTTTTGCAAAGAAAATCCACAAGTATTACTTGCGACAATTTTCCCCAAATAATATCTCCATGTAATTTGCACTTTTTAAGTAGTGGCTGCTTGATCCCTTTGATTTAGTGGGGTTGAGACATTGAGTCTCATCACTGTGATTTATGGACTGCAATGACCTCTACCTTCGCAAATGCTGAATTGTATGGGGTTTAATAGTGAAAAATGTTACCAATCTGTGTTAAGAAAATCAGAAATTACTGGTTGTAATAAATCATTCAGAAACACGAAGTAACTGAGATTTTTAGAACCAGTAAATAAGATGAACAGAAACTTATTTGTAAAAAATAATTTAATCTGTAAAACTTACCAGAATGTTGAATACTTTTTATTTCTCTTTTTAGGAAGAAAATCAAGTCCACTGAATTCACAGTGTCCCCTTAAGGAAATTATTCCCCTCTAGTATCCGAGGTTTGATTTGGAATATAACCTCCCAGGGTAAAATGATCTTAATCAGTAGAGTATAGATACCAAAAACTCTATTGTCAGCGAATCAATCCACAGCAGGAAAGTACACGAAGAAATATATGTTTTTTAAAAAGAAGGAAGATCAGAAAATTCGTTAGTTAATATTCTGAATACTGAATGGTATTTATAGGCAAGAATAATATATTCTGAAAGGTTGCTACCCTTTCAGAATTGACACGACCATTAATGAAAGGTTGCAAACTTTCAAATGGTATTGACTGTTCCTGAAAGTTGCAACCTTTCAGAACAGTCATGGCGGGAAATTTTGAATATAACGGAATTTAAAACGGGTCACTCGCGTGGATCCGAGTCGGGTCGGGTTAACTAAAAAGTTGAAAACATTTTGGTTAAATTCTGTTGTCAACTAATTTATTGAAAATATTTTTTGGCCATTTAAATTAATTAATAAATAAATTAAAATAAATTTTGTCCAAAAAATTATCTCTCGATCGATCATTTGCCGAAGCCGAAGCCGAAGCGAGCGAGCGACGACGACGACGGCGCGAGGGGGGTCCCTCTTTCCAACCCTTTTAACAATTAATAGGAGTGTTTATTTATTTAAACTCTCCTATTTTCATTTCCATTACCGATGAGGGACTATTGCCTTTTTCAATAAAGCATTAGAGGACTTTTCAAGTTCCCAACCTTTCAAGTTCTAAACTTTTCAAATTCCTCCTTCCCTCTATTTCCCATCAATTCTTGCTACATACATCCAACAATCCCCCACATTGATGGGGAATAGTTATAACATAGGAATGCACGGACAATTGTGTACTTTACAAGCAAGGATTAATTGCATCTGGATAAGTAGGTTTCCCCTTGGACTTTCCGTAGTGAACATATGTCGGATATACTCGGTTAATCGGTAGATGTGAGATATCTTTGAACCGTCGAACTTTGGTGTATACCTAGACAACCATATGTCACCACAATTAACCCTTTACTGTTTATGATTCTTACGGTGTGTTGTTCGTTTCAGCCATGAACACCTCCTGGTTTCATGAGTGTATAGAGAATAGGCTTTTGACATAAAATTCTCTTTGAAGCGGCTTCCACTTCACACTCACATAGGTGATTCCTAACCGTGTCATCTCGTAGATACACTATTTGGTCAAATCTACCAAACTTAGCAAATCATTAAAAACTTTAAGCTTTATTACCTCATTAACAAGCCTTAAAGTTTTAAAACCTTTTCCTGAACATTGTCTTCATCATGAGAAT
The DNA here is from genome assembly GCA_027705065.1 of Solanum peruvianum. Lineage (NCBI taxonomy): Eukaryota > Viridiplantae > Streptophyta > Magnoliopsida > Solanales > Solanaceae > Solanum > Solanum peruvianum. Next base: position 70,756,168 of record JAKWJD010001755.1, read on the forward strand.
GGATTGAGTAAATTGACAATGTCGAACCGTCAACCACAACTTTGTTTTTCTCCTTGAATCTAGCTCTTGGGATCTCCAGTCTGCTAGATAGAGTTACCGCCATGCTGACTTGTCCTAAGCCGTAAAACCCATTCCCTTAGATGATCTTTCAACTGCCTCTCTCACTAGGCCTTTCGTTAGTGGATCTGACACATTATCGCTTGACTTTACATAGTCAATTGTGATAATTCCACTAGAGAGCAGTTGTCTTATGGTGTTATGTCTACGTCGTATAGACCAGACTTCCTGTTGTACATAACGCTCCCTGCCCTACCTATTGCTGCTTGACTATCGCAATGTATGCAAATTGGTCCAACAGGTTTGGGCCAGAATGGAATATCCTCTAGGAAATTCCGGAGCCATTCCGCTTCTTCACCAGCCTTATCCAAAGCAATGAATTCAGATTCCATTGTGGAGCGAGCAATACATGTCTGTTTGGAAGATTTCCAAGAGACAGCTCCTCCACCAAGTATGAATACATAACCACTCGTGGATTTTACATCATTTGACCCGGTGATCCAATTTGCATCACTATATCCTTCAATCACAGCAGGATATTTATTATAATGCAAAGCATAATGTTGTGTCCATTTTAGATAACCCAACACCACGTTTCATAGCCACAGTGAGTTTTTGATTCGGATTACTAGTGTACCGACTCAGTTTACTAATAGCACATGCTATATCTGGTCGCGTGCAATTCATAATATACATCAAACTTCCCAACACTCTGGCAAATTCCAATTGAGAGTCACTTTGACTTCATTCTTTTAAATGTACAACTTAAATCAATTGGAGTTTTGACTATATTGAAATTCAAAATTGAACTTATCCAATACTTTTCAATATAATGAGATTGAGATAATGCTAGTCCCTGGGGAGTTTTGATAATCCTGACCCCTAAGATCAAATCAGCAACTCCTAAGTCTTTCATATCGAACTTGCTGGACAACATGCGCTTAGTAGCATTTATATCGTCAATTTGTTTACTCATTATTAACATGTCATCAACATACAAACAAACAATGACTTCATGATTCATAACGTTTTTAATGTAAACACATTTATCACATTCGTTAATCTTGAATCCATTTGCCAACATTATTTGATCAAATTTAGCATGCCATTGTTTGGGTGCTTGTTTGAGTCCATAAGTGACTTCACAAGTCTGCACACTTTCTTTTCTTTACCAGGAACTATAAACCCTTCAGGTTGTTCCATGTAAATTTCTTCCTCTAACTCTCCATTTAAGAAGGCTGTCTTTACATCCATTGGTGGATTTTAAGATCATGCACTGCTGCTAGTGCTATTAACGTCCTAATTGATGTTATCCTTGTTATGGAGAATATGTATCAAAGTAGTCAAGACCTTCCTTTTGTCTGTACCCTTTGACTACCAGTCTAGCCTTATATTGTCAATAGTCCATCAGGTTATTTTCCTATTAAAAATCCATTTTGATCCTAAAGGTTTATTTCCTGGAGGAAGATCAGTCAATTCTCAAGTGTGATTGCTTAAAATTGATTCAATCTCACTATTGACTGCTTCTTTCCAATAAGTTGACTCTGACGAAGACATAGCTGCTTTAAATGTTTGAGGCTCATTTTCAAGCAATAGTGCTACAAAATCTGGTCCGAAAGAAACAGATTTTCGTTGTCGAGTACTTCGCCTAGGTTCCTCACTAGTTAGAATATTTTCCATTGATTCTTCTCGTGGTCGTTTAGGTCTTTCACTTGTTGACTCACTTTCAGTTTTATACGGATAAATGTTTTCAAAAAAACTCTGCATTATCTGATTCAATTATCGTATTAACATGAATCTCAGGATTATCAGATTTATGAACCAAAAATCGACAGGCTTACTATTCACAGCATACCCAATAAAGACACAATCTATTGTTTTGGGTCCAATTTTAACCCTCTTAGGTAAAGGAAACTCTACCTTGGCTAACACCCCCACACTTTGAAATATTTCAAGTTGTGTTTTTTCCTTTCCACAACTCATATGGAATTGATTGTGTTTTTCGATGGGGTACTCTATTGAGTATTTATTAGCTGTAAGGATGGCTTCCCCCCAAAGATTTCGCGTGTGAACCAGAATTGATCATTAAGGCATTCATCATTTCCTTTAATGTTCTGTTCTTTCGTTCTGCCAACCATTTGACTGTGGTGTATAAGGTGCAGTAGTTTGATGAATAATACCATATTCCAAACATATCTCTGCAAAAGGAGATTCATATTCTCCACCCCTATCACTCCGAATCATTTTTATCTTTAGATTCAATTGGTTTTCCACTTCATTTGTATTGCTTAAATGCATCAATTGCTTCATCCTTACTATTAAGCAAATATAATAACAAAATCGAGTGCAGTCATCAATAAAAGTTATAAAGTACTTTTTCCCACCACGAGATGGTGTTGACTTCATATCGCATATCTGTGTGAATTAAGTCTAAAGTTTTAGAATTTCTTTCAACAGACTTGTAAGGATGTTTAACAAACTTACTTTCCACACAAATTTCACATTTCGACTTATCGCATTTAAAATCAGGCAACAATACTCTAGATTAACCAATTTTTGCAAGGCTTTGTAAATTACATGTCTCAAACGGCATGCCATAAATCACTTAACTCAAATAAGTAAACAGAAGCAGAATTTTTATTATACTGTCAATAACCATTACATTTAGTTTGAAAAGACCCTCATTGAGGTAGCCCTTTCCTATAAACATTCATTATTACTTATTACAGCTTTATCACTAACTAGGACACACTTAAACCCGTTCTTAACGAGTAGTGCAGTAGAAACTAAATTCTTCCTAATAGTAGGGACATGCAGAACATTGTTTAAAGTCAACACTTTGCCGGATGTCATTTTCAACATTACTTTCCCAGTTCCTGCAATCCTTGCTGTTGTTGTGTTTCCCATGAATAAATCTTCATCGTACTCAGCAGGAGTGTACGTCGCAAAGGCTTATTTTGCAGAGCAAATATGTCTAGTAGCACCTGAGTCGAGAAACCACTCCTTGGGATTTCCAACTAAGTTACATTCTGATATCATTGCACACCAAGTCATCTGCATATTCCATCTTTTCCACGATGTTTGCTTGACTTTTGCCTTTGCCTTTGTTTTTGTCCTTTCTTGGAGCATGACAATCAGAAGATCTATGACCAGCCTTGCCACAATTATAACAGTTGCCTTTGAATTTCTTCTTGGCCTGTTCTGACTTCTGCCCGTTGGACTTCTTTCTCTTTTTGTCTTTGGTAGGAGCTTCTTCAACAATATTAACTCCAATGATTGTTGAACTCTTACGCGACTTCTTTTCGGCATTTCTGTATCTTCCTCAATCTTGAGACGAATCACAAGATCTTCAAGCTTCATTTCTTTACGCTTGTGCTTTAGATAATTCTTGAAATCATTCCACGAAGGAGGCAACTTCTCGATCATTGCAGCCACTTGAAAAGCTTCATTTACTACCATATCTTCAGCAATCAGATCATGGAGAATAAGTTGAAGTTCCTGCACTTGTGATCCAACAGTTTACTATCTGCCATTTTATAGTCTAAAAACTTTGCGACCACAAACTTTTTCAAGCATGCATCTTCTGTCTTATATTTCTTCTCAAGTGCATTCCACAACTCTTTTGAAGTTGTTATTGCACTATAGACATTATATAAGTCATCCTCTAAAGCACTCAAAATGTAACCTTTACATAGGAAGTCTGACTGTTTCCATGCTTCAACAATCATAAATTTTTCCCTGTCTGGCATATCATCAGCAGGGACTGGAGTATCTTCATTTGTAAATTTCTGCAGACCAAGAGTGGTAAGCCAGAAAAATACCGTTGCTGCCATCCTTTGAAATTCACAACTGTGAATTATCCGGTTTCTCTGCTTGTGATACAAGAGGTCGGGTTGGTGCAGCAACAGCCACTGTCACACCAGTGTTTTCCATTTCTGATAAACAAAATTGATACAATATAAGTAAGCAATAAAATTATAATTGCAGACTTAAGGAGTATAAAATCACAAAGATTTTTGTCTCCACCAGAAACACAGATTTTAATAATTTCCTTAAGATTGTTACCAATCTGTGTTAAGAAAATCAGAAAATTACTGGTTGTAATAAATCATTCAGAAACACGAAGTAACTGAGATTTTTAGAACCAGTAAATAAGATGAACAGAAACTTATTTGTAAAAAATAATTTATCTGTAAAACTTACCAGAATGTTGAATACTTTTTATTTCTCTTTTTAGGAAGAAGAAAATCAAGTCCACTGAATTCACAGTGTCCCCTTAAGGAAATTATTCCCCTCTAGTATCCGAGGTTTGATTTGGAATATAACCTCCCAGGGTAAAATGATCTTAATCAGTAGAGTATAGATACCAAAAACTCTATTGTCAGCGAATCAATCCACAGCAGGAAAGTACACGAAGAAATATATGTTTTTTTAAAAAGAAGGAAGATCAGAAAATTCGTTAGTTATTATATTTCTGAATACTGAATGGTATTTATAGGCAAGAATAATATATTCTGAAAGGTGCTACCCTTTCAGAATTGACACGACCATTAATGAAAGGTTGCAAACTTTCAAATGGTATTGACTGTTCCTGAAAGTTGCAACCTTTCAGAACAGTCATGGCGGGAAATTTTGAATATAACGGAATTTAAAACGGGTCACTCGCGTGGATCCGAGTCGGGTCGGGTTAACTAAAAAGTTGAAAACATTTTGGTTAAATTCTGTTGTCAACTAATTTATTGAAAATAATTTTTGGCAATTTAAATTAATAATAAATAAATAAAATAATTTTGTCCAAAAAAATCTCTCTCGATCGATCATTTGCCGAAGCCGAAGCGAGCGACGACGACGACGGCGCGAGGGGGGTCCCTCTTTCCAACCCTTTTAACAATTAATAGGAGTGTTTATTTATTTAAACTCTCCTATTTTCATTTCCATTACCGATGAGGGACTATTGTCTTTTCAATAAAGCATTAGAGGACTTTTCAAGTTCCCAACCTTTCAAGTTCTAAACTTTTCAAATTCCTCTCCTTCCCTCTATTTCCTATCAATTCTTGCTACATACCCAACAAAAAATACATATATGTAAGGGCTTAAAAAACTATTATCAAAAGTAAACGACTTCTTGTGAGCTTGAATTTACAAATTTGGGATTCCTTTAATGTTATTTTTCAATTAGTTCTTTTGACTTCATTAGAAACAAGCAAATTATGCGTTAAGAAGGAATAAAATCTAGAAGAATTCGAATTAAGAGTGGTAAATTAATTTTTTAAGGTTGTTTGAGAAAGTGATATATATATTAATATTATATATATATATAATATATTATATATATATATATATATATATAATGCATATACAAGAAGTACTTTTATTACCTTGAGAATACAACAAGAGCAAAACCAGTACTACATGCGTAGGTAGTGTAATTAACTATTTAACTATATAGAAGCAGCACCAACTAGAGAGCCATGCGCATTAGGCGTGTGTTAGAATAATTGGAAAGATATATACCATCATGTAACGGAGTTGTAGCTATTTAAAGCCACCGGTGTGTGTGTAGAATAATTTAAATGGATTTTCATTTTGGATGATTTAATTAATGAGGTTAAACATTATAGTTAGTTAGCCATGTGTAAATTATTACCGTATATAAGATATGTTTTATCTCAAAAAATAAAGGTATGAAGGAACACTTAGTTGACTGAAATGAGCTAAATTTTTTAACGAATAATATAAATATTTTTTTAAAAAAAAAGTTAGATAGCATATTGGATCTTATTTTCTAAAATTACTGACTTAGATTCCTACTTCTAAATAGTGGTCGGTATACACAAGTCGAATTGGTTCGGGTAATTCAGATATCAAACTAAATTATTTGAGTCAAAATTTTACATCTATAGATCAAGTCTAACTAATAATTTTCGTGTTTGTCAATCTCAATTTTTTACAAACATATGATTAACTTGTAATTCAATTTTAGTCCTATTAAAATACAACTATTTAAGATGTTTGTAAAAAAACACAAAATATGAGATAAGTGATGACACTGAAATAGTCAACAAAAAATAATAATGAAATCACATAAAATAAATATTGCAAATACTCACAACATAACATTGTAGTGAAACATATATTACCAACTAATAAGTCATAATTTAAAATTGTAAAATCATGCGCAAAATATCTAATAAAATAATTATATAGACTAAATATTAAAAAGAAAAACAAAAAAAAGATTATACATTTTAATGGTTTAAAACAATATAAAAAGAACTTATAATATTCCATTGACGAGATAATTGGGTTGCACCGAAAACAGATGCGGATGCAACATTATATTGACTGTCCTGTTCTTCTTTCGGTGGAAGCATCAAAGTCTAGTTTACAAACCCTTACCACTTCATAAATCAAAATATATGCTGTGGAACAAGATGAAGTTTGATTTGAAAGAATATTTTGGTCAAAAAATTGGAAGATATCTTTGGAAAAATCCACCATGGTTATTCCTTGTCTTGCTTAATTATATGGAATTTCAAGATGAAATTTCCTATTCTTATCTACTTGGGGTGTTAACTCGACAGATTGGATAGAAATTGGAACATTAGAATGAGTTGAAATAAAAATTGAGTTGGATCTTAATTTGTTCAAGTTTGGGCTAAAAAGTGGATTGGATTATAAAACTCGCTAATCTCAATAATTTTACATATTGTTCTTTAATTTTATAGTCACAATTTGAATTTTAACTCAACAAAATTTTAAAAAAAAGGAGATAGATCATCCATATCTTTAGTATAGGAACATACCTTAAGTCAATGCAAATAAAGAGTCTTAAAATATGTTGAAATAGAAGATTAAATTTGGCTCAATTAAGAATTCTCTTAAAACAGATTAAGGCTTGAATGAGTCGAAAATGAATCCAATTCAATTATTTTAAACCTGACCCTTAATATTCAAAATAATTTTAAGTTACAATTGAACTCATTTTGACACTCCTATATTAACCATACATTATCTTTGAGTGTAGGTGAATATACCCATCAGTAGTAACTAGTAAATGAAATAAATAACAAAATCAGATTCAATTTCTTTAACTTGAAATTTGATAAAACAAAAACAAATTAACCATTGTAATAAATTAACTACTTTTTTGTGCTGAAATTTTGAAATTGCGGAATTGAAAAGGAAGGAGAAACAGGGGAAAAACAGAGTTGAGTCTCAAACTGTTATGGCGACTTTCGCTATCACAAAATATCTTTCACCACAGTAGGAGCATTGTAGCGATCTAACATCCGCTATGGTGACCCAGCAAATGTTCTGCTAGAATTTCAAAGTTCAACAATGTTTTCCTACTTCCATATTGTACCGAAAAATTAAACAACAATGCGATCGCAAGACCATTCCAAACACAAATGTCATAGTCATTCAAACCATAAACTCATTCAGGATTCTTGGATCCTACCTAGACATGTATTACACAAACCTTGCCTCATGGCATAAAATCTGTAGACTGAATTACACAATATATATTCAATAATCACCATATAAGTTCAATCATCCAGGTAAGTACAATTCACACATAGCCATTTTCTCAAGTAATGCAACGCACATAACAACAACCATTAAGAATTCATCATCAAATTAACCAGGTTATGACAAAATATTCGCGTCATGAATGACCACTAACTGAACATGCATGCACTCCCTTGACCTTTAAGGTCAGATACCAATTGAAACATTTTCGGTTTCAATCTTTCTTTATTAAATAAATATATTAGACCATAAATTTGGCTTCAAATTTTAACTTTGACCTCCAATTTTTATAATGCACAAAAAGACACTTTAACTATCTAACTTTTAAATAAATAAACACATGAGTCTACATGACACAATACATGTAGCATACCACGTAGGACAAAAAATGACATGTAGGACATATGTGTCTATTTGTTCAACTTTATACTAGTTTAGGTGTCTATTTGTGCACATCCAAAGTTGAAAGACATAAATGTGATTTGAAGTCAAGTTAAATGGCCACATTTATGTATTATGTCTTCCTTATTTGTGTACCTACAGTCGCAACAACAACATCTAGATTACTTCATTAATATGCCAATTGGGATCCGAATATAAGTTGAACTCAACTCATACCACAAGACAAAAATTGCATGAAAAGAGTGAGAAGTGAGATAGATTTTGGGAATGATTCATAGTCTCTTAATGGTTAAAGGTGGATGTCAACACACCAATCTTCAAGACTCTATTCGATGTTTGTTTTTGCATTGGGATACCAATAACTTGAGCTTTGATATCAAGTTGTCATGATCCAACCCAACGGATTGTGAGACACCTATTTTAAACCAAGATTGAAGAACCCTCAACCCCTAAATCAGGGTAAGGGTTATTCCCTCTCAATTGCTCATTATGTTATTATCTCTCAATTGCTCATGTCATTATGTTATTCGCTCTCAATTGCTCATGCCAACCCTGGACCTTTTTGGAAACATCAAATTGGTGTCTTTTCACCCCTTGATTCCTAGGAGCTCTTACCTTTTTTGCTCTTTTAGTGATTCAAACTCATAACATTAAGTTATAAAGTGAGTGGTGCTTATCATCCCGAATTTTGAATAATTTTTTTATTATCAAATATTTTGCAGTCTCGAATGCGTTAAGCATAATCTATCATTGTCTGTTTTTTAAAAGATCAAATCTACCTTGAGATGTCTTCCTCAAATTTCAAGCATTGCAAAAAGTTATCATTATATTGAAGCAACACATTACTATTTTGATATCATTATATCAACTTATCAGATTTAGCGCAATAGTATTTTGATATCGCTTTATCAACCTTTTATTTTCTTGAGCCATATTTTATTATTCTAACTTGATATTATTATTTTTTTCATTGAAAATTGCATTCTTTGTTTTCTTACTTCATAAAGTCTATGCATCCTACTCTCTGCAGACCTCTCATTTGTAGGATTACATAGTGATATTTATGTTATTGTCATTCTATTTATATATATCTCCTAGAGAACAAAATAGAGTCTCCTAATGAAATTTTACTTTAATTTAATTTTTCACTCCCCTTGGTGAAGGAGTAGTCTCTTGAAAATCATTCAAATAGGTAAATACGTATTGCCCACTCTATAATGAAATCTGAATTTATCGCTTTAGATAAGGTCGACGACGAAGTTGAATGAATTTGAAACTTCTAAGAAGATATTCCAGTTGATCCAAACCTAAAGGACCTATATGCATATATTTGATAATCAAGCAGTTATAGATAGGGCATAGAGTGTTACACATAATGGTAAATATCATTAATGCGACGAAGACATAATACTGTGAGACAACTGCTCTCTAGTGGAATTATCACTGCTTACTATGTAAAGTATGAATGTAATATATCAAATTCACTTACAAAAGACCTAACTAGAAATTCATTTGAAAGATCATCTAAGATAATAAATTTAAGGCTTAGAACAAGTCATCATGACAGTACCTCTATCTAGCAGACTGAAGATCTCAAAAGTTGGACATTATCAAATAATGATCAATCCATTCTCATGATGAAGATGATGTCTAATAACAAATATTAAATATTAAGATTTTTTAACGTGTTAATTGTTGGATTTAGCAAGTATGAATGGGAAAAGAAAAGAGAGAATATGAAAAGTGAGGGAACTATTTTGGAGGGAAAATGAAAAGTCATCTGCAAAGTGCAAATGAAAAGTCATTTCTCCCATATCGGCAAAAGAAAGCGAAATTGTTGTCCTCATATAAGGAAACATTTTCATTACTTCTTAAAGAGCTAAGAAGAAGATGCCCCCTCGCGCCGTCGTCGCTCGCTCGCTCGGCTTCGGCTTTGGCAAATGATTTGATTGATAAATTTTTTGGAAAAATTTATTTAATCAGTTTTTGTTAAATCAAATAAATCATGTTAATATTATCTCTTATAAATTTGGGTGGGTAACGGTAACATTTCGAAAAGTTGTTACTCTTTTCGAAAAGCCGTTATTTTCCTAACAGACACATTTTTCCAAAAATTGTTATTTTTTTCAAAAGATACAACTTTCTGGATAAAACGGGTTTGAACAGACACGTTTCTTGCTGAAAATGACTATAAAAGAAAGTCAATTTCTTTTTTTCAAATAAAAAAAAAATTCCTACTCTGCATAAATTTTATTCTTCTCTCAAACAAACCAAAGTGTCGATCAACTGAGTCTGTGTGACTTGTTCCTGTTCTGAAGTTCGCTGAAGTTAAAGAAATTTGAGGTACCTCTATTTCATTAACAGGATTAATCCGTTTTATCTTGGGAGAAATTAATCCATAACCTCGGCAGTGAGGGGATTATTAATTTCTTAAGGACACACAGTAGTTTCTCTGGACTCAGATTACTTCTTGTATTCTATTTACTTTCTGTTTCATCTTATTTAGTTTCTGTCTTTTTAGGCTAACCTTATAATAGAGGTTGAATAACAATCTTAAGAAATTTAATAGTTTCAATATTTGAGGTTTCTGGAGATTAAAAACTTTATGGTTTTCTACGCTTCTTGAATTTTTAAAATTCATTTGATTAACGATTAAAAGAACATAAAAACTTTATCTTTAAATCAGAAACAGTCTGTGTAAAGATTTGTTATTTACTGTTAGTATTTCATATACTTAAATATCTGCCATTGTGACAGAAAAAAAAGAAAATGACTAATTCAAGTCAAACAAATGCTGGAACAGTAAGTGCTGCAACAACATCAGTTGCACATAATCGTTCAAATGTTGCCTTAGCGCGCGGCTGAGAAACATGCAAAGTTTCTGGAGTCAACTTAAGAGATAGCGCAGAAGATGTTCTTCTATCTCACTACGGTGAGTCTGCAGAAGTTCATTAATGAATATGTTCTCGATATGTCAGATGAAACTCCGCCTGATGAACGATTCTTGGTAACAGAAGCATGGATACACTCAGATTTTTTGTGTAAAAATTATATCCTAGTGGACTGCAAGAGGATCAGTACAATGTGTACAACAATGTCAAAACCTCTAAAAACTCTGGGATGTTTTAGAAAAGAAGTACAAAACATAAGATCCCGGAATGAAGAAATTCATCGTGGCAAAATTTCTGGACTATAAGATGATAGACAGTAAGACCGTCGTCACCAAAGTTCAAGAACTGCAGGTCATAATCCATGATCTCCTTGATGAAGGAATAAATTTATTTAATGCCTATATTAGAAATATTAAGTTTTTCCTTAATACTCATATAATCTTTAATGTAGGATTGATTGTGAATGATGCATTTCAAGTGGCTGCAATCATTGAAAATTACCTCCATTGTGGAAGGACTTCCAAAAATACTTGAAACATAAACGCAAAGAGATGACTGTTGAAGATATCATAGTAAGGTTGAGGATCGAAGAGGATAATAAGGCTGCAGAAAAGAGGCCACGTGGTAATTCAGCAATATCTTGAGTAAATTTTGTTGAAGAAGATCCCACAAAATTAAAGAAAAGAAAGAAAGCATCTGGTCCAAAAAGGAATCCTCCTAAGAAGAAATTCAATGGAAACTGCTTCAACTGTGGTAAACATGGTCATAGGGCTACTAAATGTCGGGGTCCTAAGAAGGACAAGAAAAAGAAGGATCAAGCAAACTTGGTTGAATCCAAAGGAGAAATGGACGATCTCTATGCAATGCTTTCAGAATGTAACTTGGTTGGAAACCAAGAGAATGGTAGATAGATTCTGGTGCCTCATGCCATGTTTGTGCCAACAAAGTATTATTTTCATCATACTACTCCAGCACCTACAGATGACAAGTTGTTTATGGAAAACTCTGTTGTTGCAAAGGTGGAAGGAAATGGCAAATTCCTATTAAAGATGACATCAGGCAAGGTGGTGACTTTGAATAGGGTCTCATATGTTCCAGAATTGAGAAAGAATTTAGTTTCAATTCCAGTTCTGACCAAAAATGGATTCAAATGTGTATTTGTTTATGATAAAGTAGTAGTAAGCAAAAATGATGTATGTAGGAAAAAGTTACCTTAGTGATGACCTTTTCAAACTCAATGTAATTGAAGTGATATGAATAAAGATTCTTACTTGCTTGAGTCTAAATGTTTATGGCACGAATGTTTGGGACACGTTAATAACAAAACCTTGCGAAAACTGATTAACTTAAATATTTTGCCAAAATTTGAGTGCAATAAATTAAAATGTCAAATTTGCGTTGAATCTAAATATGCTAAGCATCCTTATAAATCTGTAGAAAGGAATTCAAATCCTTAAGAATTGATTCACACTAATATTTGTGACATGAAGTCAACACTATTGCATGGTGGGAAAAAGTATTTCATAACTTTTATTGACGATTGCACTAGATATTGTTATGTCTATTTGCTAAATGGTAAGGATGAAGCAATAGATGCATTTAGGCTGTATAAAACTGAAGTTGAAAATCAGTTAGATAAAAATATCAAAATTATCAGAAGTGATAGAGGTGGAGAAGATGAATCTCCATTTGCAGAAATATATTTAGAAAATGGAATAATCCATCAAACTACTGCTCCCTACACTCCTCAGTCTAATGGAATTGCAGAAAGAAAAAACTGAACTTCAAAAGAGATGATGAATGCATTACTTATAAGTTCAGGTTTACCACAGAACTTGTGGGGGGAAGCTATCCTTACGACAAATCAAATACTTAACAGAGTGTCTCACTCAAAAACAAATGTAATTCCATATGAGAAATAGAAAGGTAGAAAACCCTACTTGAAATATTTCAAAGTGTGGGGGTCTAGACAAAGTCCAAATCCTATACCTAAGAGGGTAAAAAAAGGGTCTAAGACTGTGGATTGTGTATTCATTGGATATGCCACAAACAGTAAGGCATGTCGATTTTTGGCTCATAATTCCGAACATCTGGATATTCATGATAATACAGTAATGAAATCAGATAGTGCTGAATTTTGAACTTATCTATCCGTATAAAACTAGACTTGAGTCATCTAGTGGGGGGGTCTAACAACCCAGAGAAGAACCAAAAGATAATGAACCCAAAGAAGAAAGTCCAAGATGCAGTAAACGTCAAAGTACATCTACTTCATTTGTATCTGATTTTGTAACATTTCTTCTTGAAAGTGAGCCTCAAACATTCAAGGAAGCAATGTTGTCTAGCGACTCAACTCTTGGAAGGAGGCTATTTATAGTGAAATTGAATCAATCTTAAGCAATCATGCTTGGGAGTTGGCTGATCTTCCTCCAGGGAACAAACGCTTGGGTTCAAAATGGATATTTAAAAGGAAGATGAAAGTGATGATGGAATTATTAACAAATATAAAGCAAGACTTGTTGTCAAAGGTTTTAGGCAAAAAGATCTAGATTATTTTGACACATACTCGCCAGTGACTAGGATTACATCAATTCGGATATTAATTGCACTAGCTGCAGTATACCGTCTTGAAATTCATCAAATGGATGTGAAAACAGTCTTCTTAAATGGAGAGCTAGAAGAAGAAACTTACATAAAACAGCCTGAGGGTTTGTAGTCCTGGAAAAAAAAAGAAAGTGTGGAAACTTATTAAGTCACTTTATGGAATAAAACAAGCACCAAAATAATGGCATGCAAAGTTTGATCAAACCATGTTGTCAAATGGATTTAAGATCAATGAATGTGATAAATGTGTTTACATTAAAGATACTCCAAATCAGGAAGTCATTGTATGCCTATGTGTAGATGACATGCTTATAATGAGCAAAGACATTGATAATATAAAAGCTACAAAGTGTATGCTCGCTAGTAAGTTTGATATGAAAGATTTAGGAGTTGTTGATGTGATATTAGGATTTAAAGTTCTTAAAACTCATAACGGTCTAGCATTGTCTCAAACTCATTATATTCAAAAGATACTTGAAAAATTCAAATTTTTGAATTTTATAAAGGCAAAGACTCCAATTGATGTAAACCTTCATCTTGCGAAGAATAAAGGTGAAAGTCAGTCTCAATTGGACTATGCTAGCGTATCGGGAAGCTTAATCTATGTCATGAATTGTACATGACCAGACATAGCTTGCGCTATAAGTAAACTGAGTCGATACACAAGTAATCCTAATCAAAGTCATTGTTTGGCAATGAAGAGAGTTTTGAGATACTTAGATGACACTCAAAACTATGTTTTACATTACAACAAATATCCAGCCGTTCTTGAAGGATATAGTGATGCAAATTGGATTACTGGGTCAACTGAAACAAAATTCACCAGTGGATACGTTTTTACTATTGGTGAAGGAGAAATATCTTGGAAATCATCCAAAAAACATGTATAGCGCTCTACAATGGAGTCTGAATTCATTGCTTTAGACAAGGCAGGTGAAGAAGCTGAATGGCTCCGCAATTTCTTAGAAGATATTCCATTTTGGCCCAAACCAATGGCCCCTATATGCATACACTGTGATAGTCAAGCTATAATAGGAGGGCTGGAAGCATTATGTATAATTGCAAGTCTCGTCACATAATACGAAGACATAACTATGTGAGACAACTACTCTCTAGTGAAATTATCACAATTGACTATGTGAAGTCAAAAGATAATGTGTCGTATCCACTTACAAAAGGCTAGCTAGAGAGGGAGGTGAGAAATCATCGACGGGAATGAGACTATGGACGAGAACAAGTCATTTTGGCAGTAACTCTACCTAGAAAATTGGAGATCCTAAGATCTAGGTTCAAGGAGATAAAACAAAGTCATTGATGACTGTTCAACATTGTCAAGAAAAATGATTATTTTATGGTCCATTCTCATGATGAGACAATGTTTAGTAACCAGGATAAAGACATAAGGACTTTTTAATGGTTTCTAAGTTTCATACAGGAAATATCAATGGTGTATCTATGGGATAACACATTTAGAAATCAGGTAGGTAAGTGTGAAGTTTAAGCCGCTTCAAGGAGAATCCGTAAGGCCAATTCTTTAAGCACTTATATCCAAGATGTGTTCATGGCTTCAACAAACAAAACAATGAGAACAAAGAACAGTTCAAGGGTTGATTGTGTGACATATGTTGTCTAGGTATTCACCAAAGCTCGACGGTTCAAAGATATCAAATCTACGATTGACCGAGTATATCCGATATATGTTCACTAAAGAAAGTTTAAAGGAAAACCTACTTATCCAGATGTGATTAACTTTACCTACAAGACACACAAATTTTTTCATGCATATGTTTTAACAATAGCCTTCCCCATTCATGAGGGGATTGTTGGGTCTATCAAGTGTGAATGGAAAAAGAAAAGAGGGAATATGAAAAGTGGGGAAACTTTTTGGAGGGAAAATGAAAAGTCATTTGCAAAGTGCAAATGAAAAGTCATTTCTCCCATATTGGCAAAAGAAAGGGAAATTGTTGTCCTTATATAAGGAAATACTTCCATTACTTCTTAAAGAGCTAAGAAGAAAATGCCCCCTCGCGTCGCCGTCGTCGTCGCTCGCTCGGCTTCGGCTTCGACTTTGAATTTGGATTTGACAAATGATGTGATTGATTGATAAATTTTTTGTACAAAATTTGTTAATCAGTTTTTGTTAAATCAAATAAATCCTGTTAATATTATCTCTTATAAATTTGCGGGTAACGGTAACATTCCGAAAAGTTGTTACTCTTTCTAAAAAGTCGTTACTTTTCGAAAAGCCGTTTTCCCAACAGACACATTTTTCTGAAAAATTGTTATTTTTTTTCCAAAAGATACAACTATTTGGATAAAACGGGTCTGAAAAGATACGTTTCTTGCTGAAATGGCTATAAAAGAAAGTCAATTTTTGTTTTTTCAAATAAAAAAAAAGTTTCCCTGCTCTGCATAAATTTTATTCTTCTCTCAAACAAATCAAGTGTCGATCGACTGAGTCTGTGTGACTTGTTCCTGTTCTGAAGTTCGCTGAAGTTAAAGAAATTTGAGGTACCGCTATTTCTTTAACAGGATTAATCCGTTTTATCTTGGGAGAAATTAATCTATAACCTCGGGTATAGTGAGGGGATTAAATTTCTTGAGGATACACAGTAGTTCTCTAGACTCGGATTACTTCTTGTATTCCATTTACTTTTTATTCATCTTATTCTGTTTCTGTCCTTTTAGACTAGACTACCTTATAATACAGGTTAAATAACATTAATAAAGTTTAAATTTTTAGTGGTTTCTAGGTTTTAAAGATTTGTCCAAATAGTGTAGCTACCTGATACACGATTAGTGTGAGTGTGAAGTGTAAAATGTTCACAGAGAATGCTTATACATTTATGAAATAAGGAGGTGTTCATGGATTAAATAAAACTACTATAAGAATCATAAATGATAAAAGATGATTGTGTGACGTGTGGTTGCTTAGATATACACAAAAGTTTAATGGTTTAAGGATATCAAATTTATCTATGACTGAATATATTCAGCATATGTTCACTATGAAAAAATTCAAAAAAAAAGACATACTTATGTGGATGCAATTAATTCTTGCTTTAAAGTACTCACTTGCCTTTTTTTTTTCTTAGATTCATTCCCTATTAATGCGTAGGATTGTTGGGTTTAAAATGTTAGAACGGGAATGAAGGATATTACCAAAAGGTTAGAATTTTTTGAAAGGTAGCGACTTTACTAAACAGTTTATGACTTTTTTGAAGAGTTACAACTTTTTTGAAAGATTTTAACTTTTTCAAATTCATGGTTGTGATCTTTTCGATAAATAAGAACATGTTCTTGTTTTTAAAAGGTGTGAGTGGAAATGAAGAGTTGCAACTTTATGAAAAGTTGTAACTTTTATGAAGAGTTGCGATTTTTATGAATAGTTATGACTTTTATGAAAAATTGAGTCTTTTATGAAATGTTGTAATCTTTTCCAAAGATTATGACTTTTTCAAAGGTTTGTGACGTTTCCAGTAAGGCACAGTAAAACCTTTTCACACTACCCTTTTTTCAATAAATTGAGGGATTTCCTCTCATTTTAAGAATAAAATTTCTGGACTTCTTCTACTACTAATAAATCTAGCATTCTAAGTGTAATTTACTGTCGTTGGCTCGCTGACAACAACATTGTGATTGAGATCATACTATCATAGCAGGACATATTCCAAATAACCTCGAATACTAGAGGGGAATAATTTTCTTAAGGGAACACTGTGCATTCAGTGGACTTGATGATCTTCTTTCTGTTTTTCCAGATTCTGGTATGTGTTACGGATTTTAGATTACGAATTAATTTATGTTCTTCTGTTTTATGTTCTACTGTTCTTCACTAGTTCATCAAACTTTGATAACGTCGTGTTTATATGCAAAGTTTGTTGGAATTAGTAAGATTCTTTAAGCACAGATTGACAATAATTTTTCTTTAAGAAAAATATTTTTAGTCTATTTTTTTCTAATCTATTTACGATTCTAGTTTCTCTACTAGTTTTATTTTTTAGTTGTGAAAATATTCTTAAACTTTGTTGTGTCTTATCAAGTTCTTCAAAGTTTTTTTCTAAGTATCTTAGAGATACTAGATGAACAACAATCTTAGGAAATAGAATACTGTTGATATTTCTGTATTCTATTGATTGAGAGAAACATATCATGGAAGTGGAGTATAAATACTTACTCTCTAGAATTCGGTGCGTAGCAAGATCAAAGTAATAATGTACTAGAAGAATTGGTGGTATTTCGATTAAAGATTACATCAGGTAACCTACTTATTATTTATCTAAGGAGGAAAATAATTTCTAAAGGTTAACAATTGTGATATTTTGTCAAATTAACTAGGTTATGACAAAATATTAGCGTCATGGATGACCACTAACTGAACTTGCATGCACTCCCTTGACCCTTAAGGTCAGATACCAATTGAAACATGTTCGGTTTCAATCTTTTTTTATTGGCATAATACATATATTGGATCTTAAGCTCTTCAAATTTTGATTTTGACCTCCAACTTTTATAATGCACACAGACACTTTAACTATCTAACTTTTAAATAAATAAACACATGAGTCCTACATGGCATAATACACGTAAGACACTAAGTAGGACAAAAATGACATGTAGGACATATGTCTATTTGTTCAACTTTATAGAAGTTTAAGTGTCTATTTGTACACATCCAAAGTTGAAGGGCATAAATGTGATTTGAAGCCAAGTTAAAGGGCATACTTATGTATTATGCCTTCCTTATTTGTGTACCTTCAGTCGCAACAACAATATTTAAATTACTTCATTAATATGTGTTTGTCAATATGTGTTATGAAAATCAGAAATTATTGGTTGTAATAAATTGTTCAAAAACACGAAGTAACTGAGATTTATAGAACCAGTAAATAAGATGAACAAAAATTTATTTCTGAAAAATAATTGAATATGTAAAAACTTACCAGAATCTGGAATACTCTTTTTAGTTTGGAAGAAAATCAAGTCCACTGAATTCACAGTGTCCCCTTAAGGAAATTATTCCCCTCTAGTATCCGAGGTTTGATTTAGAATATAACCTCCCAAGGGTAAAATGATCTTAATCAGTAGAGTGTAGATACAAAACTCTAGTGTCAGCTAATCAATCCACAGCAGGAAAGTACACGAAGAAATGTGTGTTTAGAAAAGAAGGAAGATCAGAACGGATCCGAGTCGGGTCGGGTTAACTAAAAAGTTAAAAACTTTCAGTTAATTTCTGTTATCAACTAATTAATGAAAATAATTTTTGTCCATTTAATTAATTAGATAAATAATTAAAATAAATTAATCCAAAAAAAAAAATCTCGATCAATCATTTTCCAAAGCCAAAGCCGAAGCGAGCGAGCGACGACGACGACGGCGCGAGGGGGTCCCTCTTTCCAACCCTTTTAACAATTAATAGGAGTGCTTATTTATTTAAACTCTCTTATTTTCATTTCCATTACCGATGAGGGACAATTGCCTTTTTCATTAAAGCATTAGAGGACTTTTCAAGTTCCCAACCTTTCAAGTTCTCAACTTTTCAAATTCCTCTCCTTCCCTCTATTTTCCATCAATTCTTGCTACATACCCAACAATCCCCCACATTGATGGGGAATAGTTATAACATAGGAATGCACGGACAATTGTGTACTTTACAAGCAAGGATTAATTGCATCTGGATAAGTAGGTTTCCCTTGGACTTTCCGTAGTGAACATATGTCGGATATAATCAGTCAATCGGTAGATGTAATATCTTTGAACCGTCGAGCTTTGGTGTATACCTAGACAATCATATATCACACAATTAACCTTTTACTATTTATGATTCTTACGGTTGTGTTCGTTTCAACCATGAACATCTCCTGGTTTCATGAGTGTATACAGAATAGGTTTTTGACAAAAAATTCTCTTTGAAGCGGCTTCCACTTCACACACACATAGGTGATTTCTAACCGTGTCATCTCGTAGATACACTATTTGGTCAAATCTACCAAACTTAGCAAATCATTAAAAACTGTAAGCTTTATTACCTCATTAACAAGCCTTAAAGTCTTAACCTTTTCCTGAACATTGTCTTCATCATGAGAATGGATTGATTTAATTGACAATGTCGAACTGTCAGCCACACTTTGTTTTTCTCCTTGAATCTAGCTCTTGGGATCTCAAGTCTGCTAGATAGAGTTACCGTCATGCTGACTTGTCCTAAGCCGTAAACCCATTCCCTTAGATGATCTTTCAACCGCCTCTCTCACTAGCCCTTTAGTTAGTGGATCTGACATATTAGCGCTTGACTTTACATACTCAATTGTGATAATTTCACTAGAGAGCAGTTGTCTTACGATGTTATGTCTCCGTCGTATATGACGAGACTACCCGTTGTACATAACGCTCTCTGCCCTACCTATTGTTTCTTGACTATCACAATATATGCAAATTGGTCCAACAGGTTTCGGCCGGAAATGGAATATCCTCTAGGAAATTCTGGAGCCATTCTACTTTTCACCAGCCTTATCCAAAGCAATGAATTCAGATTTCATTGTGGAGCGAGCAATACATGTCTGTTTGGACGATATCCAAGATACAAGCTTCTCCACCAAGTATGAATACATGACCACTCGTGGATTTTACATCATTTGACCAGGTGATCCAATTTGCATCACTATATCCTTCAATCACAGCAGGATATTTATTATAATGCAAAGCATAATGTTGTGTATATTTTAGATAACCCAACACACGTTTCATAGTCATCCAGTGAGTTTGATTCAGATTATTAGTGTACTGACTCAGTTTACTAATAACACATACTATATCTGGTCGCTTGCAAATTCATAATATACATGAAACTTTCCACACTCTGGCATATTCCAATTGAGAGTCACTTGACCTTCATTCTTTTTAAATGTACAACTTAAATCATTGGAGTTTTGACAACATTGAAATTCAAGTAATTGAACTTATCCAATACTTTTTCAATATAATGAGATTGAGATAATGCTAGTCCCCTGGGGAGTTTTGATAATCCTGACCCCTAAGATCAAATCAGCAACTCCTAAGTCTTTCATATCGAACTTGCTGGATAACATGCGCTTAGTAGCATTTATATCGTCAATTTCTTTACTCATTATTAACATGTCATCAACATACAAACATACAATGACTTCATGATTCATAGCGTTTTTAATGTAAACACATTTATCACATTCGTTAATCATGAATCCGTTTGCCAACATTATTTGATCAAATTTAGCATGTCATTGTTTGGGTGCTTGCTTGAGTTCATAAAGTGACTTCACAAGTCTGCACACTTTCTTTTATTTACCAGGATCTATAAACCCTTCAGGTTGTTTCATGTAAATTTCTTCCTCTAACTCTCCATTTAACAGGGCTGTCTTACATCCATTTGGTGGATTTTAAGATCATGCACTGCTGCTAGTGCTATTAACATCCTAATTTATGTTATCCTTGTTACTGGAGAGTATGTGTCAAAGTAGTCCAAACCTTCTTTTGTATGTACCCTTTGACTACCAGTCTAGCCTTATATTTGTCAATAGTCCCATCAAGTTTCATTTTCCTTTTAAAGATCCTCTTTGATCCTAAAGGTTTATTTCCTGGAGGAAGATAAGCCCATTCTTAAGTGTAATTGCTTAAAATTGATTCAATCTCACTGTTGACTGCTTCATTCCAATAAGTTGACTCTGACGAAGACATAGTTGCTCTAAATGTTT
Organism: Solanum peruvianum; assembly: GCA_027705065.1. Lineage (NCBI taxonomy): Eukaryota > Viridiplantae > Streptophyta > Magnoliopsida > Solanales > Solanaceae > Solanum > Solanum peruvianum. The sequence goes on from JAKWJD010001755.1 coordinate 70,777,382, forward strand.
GAGACTCATTCTCAAGCAATAGTTCTACAAAATCTGGTCCGAAAGAAATAGATTTTCGTTGTCGAGTACTCCGCCTAGGTTCCTCACTAGTTAGAAAATTTTCCATTGATTCTTCTCGTGGTCATTTAGGTCTTTCACTTGTTGACTCACTTTCAGTTTTATACGGATAAATGTTTTAAAAAACTCTGCATTATCTGATTCAATTATCGTATTAACATGAATCTCAGGATTATCAGATTTGTGAACAAAAAATCGACAGGCTTTATTATTCACAACATACCCAATAAAGACACAATCTATTGTTTTGAGTCCAATTTTAACCCTCTTCGGTAAAGGAACCACTACCTTGGCTAAACACCCCACACTTTAAAATATTTCAAGTTGGGTTTTCTTCCTTTCCACAAATCATATGGAATTGATTGTGTTTTTCGATGGGGTACTCTATTGAGTATTTTATTAGCTGTAAGGATGGTTTCCCCCCTAAGGTTTCGCGATGAACCAGAATTAATCATTAAGGCATTCATCATTTCCTTTAATGTTCTGTTCTTACGTTCTGCCAAACCATTTGACTGGGGTGTATAAGGTGCAGTAGTTTGATGAATAATACCATATTCCAAACATATCTCTGCAAAAGGAGATTCATATTCTCCACCCCTATCACTCCGAATTATTTTTATCTTTAGATTCAATTGGTTTTCCACTTCATTTTTGTATTGATTAAATACATCAATTGCTTCATCCTTACTATTAAGCAAATATACATAACAAAATCGAGTGCAGTCATCAATAAAAGTTATAAAATACTTTTTTCCACCACGAGATGGTGTTGACTTCATATCGCATCTATCTGTGTGAATTAAGTCTAAAGTTTTAAATTTTCTTTCAACAGACTTGTAAGGATATTAAACAAACATAATTTCCATACAAATTTCTCATTTCGACTTATCGCATTTAAAATCAGACAATTCTTCTAGATTAACCAATTTTCGCAAAGCTTTGTAATTTATATGTCCCAAACGGGCATGCCATAAATCACTTAACTCCAATAAGTAAACAGAAGCAGAATTTTTATTAATACTGTCAACAGCCATTACATTTAGTTCGAAAAGGCCCTCATTGAGGTAGCCCTTTCATATGAACATTTCATTCTTACTTATCACAGCTTTATCACTAACTAGGACACACTTAAACTCGTTCTTAACGAGTAGTGCAGCAGAAATTAAATTCTTCCTAATAGTAAGGACATGCAGAACATTGTTCAAAGTCAACACCTTACCAGATGTCATTTTCAACATTACTTTCCCAGTTCCTGCAATCCTTGTTGTTGCTGTGTTTCCCATGAATAAATCTTCATTGTGCTCAGCAGGAGTGTACGTTGCAAAGGCTTCTTTCGCAGAGCAAATATGTCTAGTGGCACCTGAGTCGAGAAACCACTCCTTGGGATTTCCAACTAAGTTACACTCCGATATCATTGCACACAAGTCATCTGCATCTTCCATCTTTTCCACAATGTTTGCTTGACTTTTGCCTTTGCCTTTGTTTTTGTCATTCTTGGAGCATGACAATCAGAAGACCTATGACCAGCCTTGCCACAATTATAACAGTTGTCTTTGAATGTTCCTACATATTGGTGATATATTGCAACAAATGTGTCATATGTTGCTACATATGGGTGAAAGCTTCCCACAAATTTTTTATATGTTGCTACAAATGTGTGATAGGTTGACATATACGGGCATTTGTAGAAATATTTGTATTACATGTCGCAACAAATGAATCATCTGAAGCAATATAAGAGTCATCTATAGGAAAATGTTGGGTCTAATGTAATAATAACTTATTGCATCACGAGGAGTGTTATATAGATCTGAAATATCCCTATCTTTGGTAGTTTTTGTTTTTGATCTCAACCATCTCAATATCCTTGGAGAGGAGATATGTTCTTCTGTAATTACTTGAAGGGTTAAATGTGGAATGACTTTAAATGCCCAAGCCTATAAAAAGAAAAACATGTCACAAATCAAATATTGAATTATTCAATATAATAGAAAGAGATTAAGAACATTTCGCTTTACCATAAAAGCCCATGAAAAGACAAATAAGTGATTGCCTTTTTTCCTAAAGGTTTCAACTAGTATTTGAGAGTTAATTAAAAACTCTCTTGACACAAAGGATACTTGTTAAAAGCCTCAATATCCTGACAGAAATTCTACCATTTAAGTTGTATGTTGTTGTTTAGATCTTTCCCCAAAAGTATATAATTTGTAAACCAAAGTAAGCACTATGAATCCACTTGGTGTATCCTCATTTTCGATCAAATATATTAAGTTAGGATTTTTGAAATTTGTTCCAACAAGGAACATCAAGTACTTCTCCTCAGTTGACTGTGACTGCTCTTGCTTCTTCTTTTACTCTTTTCATGCTTCATCGTGATTCTTTTTTTACAATATATTCAGGTACAGGCTCGGAAGGAGGATGACATTTTTACCTTGAAACTATGGCAAACTCTCTTTTCCAAAGAAGACTGACATACCACAATAATTAATCAATGTATCATTCTTCTTTTCGGGATTTTGAAAATAGAAACTTCTTTTCAAAAGTTCATAGACTATGGTCATTTGAAAATGTGCATTATTATTCTCAGGTAAATTAAGAAAATTGTCGGAACAACTATCCCTAAAAAAAAATCTTCCACGCCATTCTCTTGAGGATGACCGTGAAGGTGTTGAAAGGTTTTCCCATGCCTGACCTCATAGTGTTATCACCAGTAACATTAGGCTGCAGATGCACATGGAAAATATCTGCATTGATAATTTTGATCCCGTCATCATCCTAAACTTCATTTTCTTCTTCTTCTTCTTCTTTATGCATAACTTCTCTATTCTTTCCTTCTTTTCCTCAACTACTTCTATATTTTTCCTTGTTTCTTCTTCTCTACATTTGTTTGTTTTCCCTCTTCTTGCTCAACTACTTCTCTATTTTCTCAATTATCTTCCTCCTCAACTTTTTTAGCTCATTCTTCATCATCAACAACTTCATTTTTTTCTTTTTCTCTTTCTTCATATTCTTTTTGTGAAAATTCTTCTTCTACTTGAGAAGAAAAGAACTTTAGATGCAAGTTATTCTAAAACAGTTTTATTTTTATTCTTCTTTTTCCTACGAATTTTAGTCCTAGCCTTTTTCAGAATCTTTGTTGTGGCAGTTGTATCAATTTTTCTTTTGATAGGAGTCATTATATTTGTATTCACAACCTCAAAAATAAAATATTTGAATGTCACGCATGACCTACAAATGAATCTTTTTGAAATACACGACACAGTACATAACAACATGAATAACAAATATGATTCAATACCACACATGAAACCAACAAACAAACCACAAAGCCCTCTCCAAACCCTATCCAACAAACTACAATGAGTTCTTTAAAATTAGAAAAAAATACTTCAGAAAGAATAAATACCTAATCAGAAAAGTGATAAAATCACTTTTAACAAGGCAAATAAGTACAAGTAAGCAATTCAAACCCTAATTAAATATAACGTGAGAAGCTATAAAAATAAACCAGAAATATGAGGACAACAACACCTTTTTGTAGAATAGGATCGTAACAGATTACCACTAATGTTGTAGAAAATCTCGCATCAACAACCTTGATCTTTGAAGGAATAATGGAACGAGAGGAAGAGAAAAAGGAAACAAGAGAAAAGAAACCTGATATTACTACAATAAATAAAATTTGGAATGTGAACGACTTATATATAAGAGAGGAGAGAAGAGAGAGGGAAAATTAAGTGATGATTGTTTTACAACTATTTAATATTTTTTAAATTTTGACAATTCAAAGTGTGACATAGTAGCACATATATACGTTCTGTTGGGGCACATACCACCTTTCTGTGACATATGTTATATAGTATAATATTGTCACATATCTCCTTTCTATGACATATCTTACCACATATCTCCATCTGTGAAATATGTTGCCACATGTATCCTTTTTGTTTGTACATATACAGATAATTATTTGGTGTTTTTTACAATATAAGTTATATATGTTGCCACATACATCACATTTCTTCCTTGCATCATAATCCACATTTGTTCTAACAAAATCAAAATAATCATAAAAATCATTTATATTAATAATATCAGCAAAAATTAATACTTCACCAATTGTTTTATACAACTTATCAACAAAAAAGTAATTCACAATGATATATGTAATAACCTATATAATTAATGGTGGTAACCAAAACATTTTCATCGATCTTTACTTTTTAAGTCTAGACCTCTGTCGGTCTTCATTATTACTAACATAGTAATTTCGAGCCTTTAAAATTCCATAATTCCATAGGAGTGAAATATATCTTATGCGAAGGTTTCATCACTAATTCCACAAGATGGTACTCCTAGTCCATCTCTCAAAAACACCGTGTATGCAGCAACAAAAAATTCACAATCTCTGCGTGGTCTATCATCAATTAGAAAATATAATAACATCACATTTCGATAGTCATAACACAAAAAATATTGTGATACATACAGACTACTACTTTCATGTTGCACAATACCAGGAACATGTCTGACTTCGATTGTGTGAGATTATTCCTTTCCTTTGTAACATTCATGAACTGACCAGTTGGTCCCTCTATTTGCCAAAAAAATTCTCTTAAGTGTAGGTACTTTGGCAACATTGTAGACAACTTATGAATCTCAGAGGACAATTTTCTGTTAGACCTAGATGAGGATATTGAATCATACACTTTTATGCATTGTTCCTTCAATGCAATGACTACAAAGATACATTGGAAATCCCCATTACTATTTACAAGAACATACATATCATCTGTCAAGTGTCAAGGTAGTCCACAAGCTATACCAAATCCTTATCATTGTGCCAATTATTTTATCCTCATATTCAGGAACAACACTATCATTGTCAATGTATGTTTTGAAAAAAACAACTATTTGTGGTATATCAATATTTAGAATGACTGTTTCTTCAACTTCTTACGCAAATAGTAAAAAATGACATCCACATACTGCACAGATTCATCAAACAAGTGTATCTCTTTATTAATTTATTTGTATATGTTCATGTATTAATCAAAACATAAAAGTGGGAATGAATTTACCTCATCAGTCCATCACTTATTGGGTTGAGACAGTACATAGAACCAGTCCTTATTCTTGAAAATGCAACTACAAATTAAGTTGGTCAAAATCAAGTTTCGAGCTATGGCTAAGTAGTGATCGTCCTTGTCTTTTCTGCAATTGTGTAATCATTATAAATATTTATTTAGTGGACAACAAGAGGAAATACTAATAATAGTTGAATGACCTTACTTTTTTGCATGATGCTTGTAAAGACCCTCGTTTATCCTTGCGAGAAGAATGACATTAGGTTAGTTGGACCTTCGCCGTCAATGTTAAAACCTTCAAATGGATATTGTTTCTTCACATCACAACTAAAGACTTAGACTTTCTTCTCTTTCTTTTTCACTTTTGCTTTTTCTTTCTGCTTCTCCTTCTCCTTTTTTTTCCTCCTTCTCTTTCTGCTTCTCCTTCTCCTTCTCCTTCTCCTTCTCCTCCTTCTCTTTCTGCTTCTCCTTCTTCTAATCCTTCTCCTTCCCCTTCCCCTTCTCCTTTCACTCCTTCTCCTTCTCCTCCTTTGCCTTCTTTACCTTCTCTTCCTTCACAGCAATTATAGAAAGTGTTTGGGAAATAGATTTTCTCAACCTCCTACACTTCAAAGGCTGTAAAATCTTCTTGAATTTTTGGACATCAATATTATGAGATATTTCCTTTACAATATAAGTGAATCTTTCAACACGATTAATAAAATAATCATGTTCCTGCTCACATTCTTCGCATAGACAAAAATATCATTTGATCTTAGAAGAGGAAGCAACACCAATAGAGGATTGTGTTGTTTTCATGATGAAACTTTTTATATCATTTCATCTTTAAGGTAAATAAAAAAAAGATTGAGAGTTTACAATTCATTATAAAATAATAATATCACTATGTTGCCACAGATGGGTAGTCTGTTGCCGCATATATACCTATTGTTGCCACACATGAAATTTATGTTACCACATATACATCTTATGTTGCCACAAATGAATCATATGTTGACACATATGAACCAATTATATCCACAAATGAATTTTCTGTTTCCACAGATAATTCCTAAGTAGCCACATATGAATCTTATGTTTCCACAAATGACCATTTTGTTGCCTTAACTCATAAGTGAGATGTTACATATTATTAAAATGTGGCAACATACGATGCATCTTTCAACAAATAAGATATATGTTGGACAATTAAATAAGACATAATTTCTAAAATCATATCACAAAATGGTCACAAAAAGAATAACAAAAGTAACAAAAAATGACTTTTCACGCAATTGCTAATTTTAAATTTTTCTATGTTATTAATTATTTTTCCTTTGAAGCTTGATGTTGGGTTTTTTTGTGTGTGAAGGATAAAAACAAATAGTATTGGGATTAATATTTAGTGGCACTTAATTTAGTGATTGATTGGAATGTTTGGGATAACTTACCCCACATTTAATAATAAATAGTACCGGGATAAGTTATCCTCCTAAGGGGTGGTATAATAATCCCATCATAATTTATGATGGGATAAATTTATTAAATGACAAAACCATCCTTCAAAAAACCCTCTAATTATGAACTTCCGTCTAAAGAGTACTTTTGGTTGAGTATTGACAACATTTTGCTGGATGTGTTTGGAGGCTTCAAAACGGAGATATTTTTAAGTAAAATAGGCTACTGGTTTACATAGTAATGCAACTCTTCTTTTTGTTATTTTATGTTTTTAAGGGGTTAAATCCTATTTTTTAATGTTTTTTTGTTTTCCAAGACTAAAACTGAGTTTTTAGGGGGTTATATCCTATAATACATATAAATAATTAATCTAAATAAGATGGATTTTTTTGTTTTAAAATAAATAGCTAAATCTCTCCTCTCTACATACATACATACATACATACATACATACATACATACTAATACATACATACATATATAATATATAAATATATATATATATATATATATATATATATATATATATATAATATATATAATATATATATATATATATGGAGATTGAGTGTGCTAGAGACCAAGGCTACCTTTGAAATTGAGAAGGCTACTAATTTTGTTAATCCAAAAGATATTTTTGATGCTGAAAAATGTCTTATATTTATTCTCTCATGCCCGATCTTTTGATATTACCTACCCACTCTAGCCTTTGACTTCCAATTTTTTTCTCATCACAAGTTCTTGATTCTATCTTTAATTTTGATTATATTTGTGGTGTATATATTTCTTGATTAATGCTAATGTTGGGTTTGATTTTCTGAGTCGCGTCTATATCCTTTGATTGTGCAAATGCTTTGTTATAGCTAGCTGAGTTCTTGATTTTTAAGTTGTTTGTGTAGGTGATAGCCCTAGTGACCATGAGTATCGAATTTGTTTCTCTTAGTGTGGTGTATGCCTTCACCGTGTTTTATGATGTCAAAAGGGGGAAGTGCATACTTGTGTAATGTTTACAACCAATCTTGGTCTAATTAATCCTCTAATGTGTTTGCTTCGTATATTTAGTTTTAAGAAACTGAAATAACAAAGATTGATCTATTCACACAAGAAGCAATGGTTTGTCATCATCAAAAGGGAAATTTGATAGGTAAATATGAATATGTATATTTTGAAGAGTGATAAAGATTGCATCATGAAACAAGTTTACCAAACATGATTTGAGTCTAACGAGTCTACTGAAAGAAAGATTGGATTCCAAAATTAATTGTAGCTTTATAAATTATTAGAAAGCTAACTTAACATAGGAAAACTACTTCTTAATCGGTTAAGGGGGTAGCAGCGTGCATAAGAATATATGAATTCATTTCCCTATTCAACGCATGCAGTATCAATATTTGTCATTGTCAAAAAGGGAAAATTTGTTAAAGTCTTGTTATTTTGAAAGATGACAAAATAGCGAGGAACGGATAGTAACAATGCATTTGTAACAGCGCGTCAACATGCTCTAGCAAAGAAATTCAAATCTCCATCGAGTACACGCGTATTTCAAGTCTAAATGGGAATTAAGGAAAGTTTTCTTATTAATGAAGGAGAATTTTGTGGAAGGTTTACTATTTAATTAAGGAAATTTTGTGGAAGGCTTTCTTATTTAGTTAAGGAAATTGAGTGTAAGTTTTCCTGGCAACTTATTTAAGGAAAACTTAGGCGGTAGCATTAGTTCAAGAAGAACGAAGAAGCGGTTGCGGCAAAGACAAACAATGATAAAGAATCCAAGTTGAACTTAACAAGGTTTTGTAGAGCAAAGACAAAGTTGATTCAGACAAGGAGTTGAAGATGCGGCGAATACAAGTTCGAGTTGAACTAGGAGTTTCACACCAAAGAGGAGTCCTACATAAAGTAGGACTTCTAGTTGAAATAGGTTTTGGATTCAAGTTCAAATCTATAAATAGGGCGATAGTTGTTGGGTTATGGGTCTTTTCCCTTCCTATGTGGATAAATAAAAGCCCAATTTGGACCAACCCATTTGCCCATAGGCCCATTCTTATGAGGCAAATATAAGCCTATTTAGGTCTTATTTTCATATACACAGAGAGTTTTTTCAGCAGCCAAAAAGAAAGAAAGAGAGCAGTTTTCGCAGTCAAAATTCAGCCCTAACAGCCAACTTCAAATTGTGGTTCCCGCTTCGTTTCTTGTCCGATTGAGCTAATTTTTGGACAACATATTATCTTCACCTAAATATTTGAGTAGGAACTGACAGAGTTGGATTTGGTGGCCTGCAGCTTTAGTTTTGCTGTCGTGAACAGTAGCTGAAAAATTGGTGATTTTGCTCCTTTAATTCTCTAGATTTGGTGCAATCTTATTTTGTTGTTGCTCGTTGTTTGGCACTTGTTTTGTGGACAATTTTGGAGAAAAATATTGTAACTCTTGCTGATTATAGTGGAGCTTTTGGTCCCGTGGTTTTTTACTCTTCACATCGAAGGACTTTCCACGTAAATCTTGGTGTCTTGTGTGATTGGTTTATTATTGCCTTGTTATATTTGTTTGGTTGAATTACTTGCTGCCTTACTATCATATTGCTTGTGGTTGTTGGTTCAAATCGATAAGGAAAAGTATAGACTTGTGTATTCTTCCGTTGTTATCCTGTCAGGCATTCTTTGTTAGTGCCTTGTCTTTCCCAACAAAGTGGTATCAGAGCATTGGTTATTGTTGATTGTCGTTTTGAATGATGGAGTCAAATATGAGCATAATGGTGTGTTTAAATGGTAGTAACTATCATATTTGGAAAGGCAAGATGAAAGATCTTCTATTTGTCAAGAAGATGCATTTACCTGTGTTTGCTTCTAATAAGCCTCAGTCTTTGAATGACGAAGAATGGGAATTTGAGCATCTGTAGGTTTGTGGCTATATTAGACAATGGGTTGAAGATAATGTTAGAAATCATATTGTGAATGAGACACATGCCAAAAGTTTGTGGGACAATCTCGAGACACTTTATGCTTCGAAGACTAGCAACAACAAGTTGTTCCTATTGAAACAATTAATGAATATCAGGTATAAAGAGGGCACTCCTATTTCTGATCATATTAATGATTTTCAGGGTTTCTTGACCAGCTGTCCGGAATGGGTGTAAAGTTTGATGATGAGATACAGGGACTTTGGCTTCTTAATACTCTGCCAGACTCTTGGGAAACTCTTCGAGTTTCTTTGACTAATTCTGCTCCAGTGGTGTTGTAACCATGAAATATACTAAGAGTGGTGTCTTGAATGAAGAAATGAGAAGAAGATCTCAAGCCTCATCTTCTTCAGCTTCACACTCCGATGTTTTGGTTACCGAAGATAGGGGAGAAACAAGTCCAGAGGTCAGAATGATAGAGGTAAAAGTAGAAGCAAGTCAAAGTCTAAATACAAGAATATTACATGTGACTATTGCCACAAGAATGGGCATATCATGAAATATTGTTACAAGCACAAGAGAGATATGAGACAACAAAAGAGAGAAGGCGATAATGAAAATCGTGTTGCTGTTGTTGCTAATGATGATCTTCTTGTTTCTTGTGATGCAAATGCCATTAATCTTGTTCGTGATGAGTCTAGCTGGTTTGTGGATTATGGTGCTACTTCTCATGTCACGCCAAAGAAGAAATTATTTTCTTCTTACACTCCAGGTAATTTTGGAACGTTCAAAATGGGCAATAATTAGGAAGTTGAAGTTATTGGCATTGGGACAGTTTGTTTGGAAAGTAACAATGGTTCCGAACTAGTTCTCAGTAATGTCAAGCATGCTCCAGATGTTCGCTTGAATTTGATTTCTGTGGGATATCTTGATGATGAGGGTTATGTTAATACACTTGGTGTTGGCCAGTGGAAGCTTACTAGAGGTTTGATGGTTGTGGCCCGTGGTGACAAGTTGTCTAACTTGTATGTATTTCAGGGCTCCATGTCCAGAGACTCAGTAAATTTGGCGGAGAATGATACTTCGTCAGAGTTATGGCATAGAAGGCTGAGTCATATGTGCGAGAAGGGCATTGATAGTTTAGCTAAGAAAAAATTGCTTTCTGGAGTGAAACAAGCAAAGTTGAAGAAATGTGTTCATTGCTTAGCCGGTAAACAGAAAAGAGTTTCTTTTCAGAGTCATCCGCCTTCAAGAAAGCTTGATTTGCTGGAGTTGGTACATTCTGATTTGTGTGGTCCTTTTAAGGTAAGATCTCATGGTGGTGCACTTTACTTTGTGATTTTTATTGATGATCATTCTCGCAAACTTTGGGTATTTCCTTTGAAGTCCGAGGATCAAGTACTTGATGTGTTCAAGAGTTTTCAGGTCTTGGTTGAAAGACAAACAGGGAAGACATTGAAATGCATCCGCTCAGATAATGGTGGTGAGTATATTGGTCCTTTTGATAGATATTGCAGAGAGCAGGGTATTAGGCATCAGAAAACTCCTCCAAAGACTCCTCAGTTAAATGGTTTAGCAGAGAGGATGAACAGAACTCTAGTTGAGAGGGTTAGATGTATGCTTTCAGATGCTAAGCTGTCAGATTCCTTTTGGGCAAAAGCACTTAATACTGCTTATGTTATCAATTTATCTCCTGTTGTTGCTTTAGATTCTGATGTCCCTGACAGAGTTTGGACTGGTAAGAATGTTTCTTATGATCATCTTAGAGTCTTTGGGTGTAAAGCCTTTGTACATGTTCCTAAGGATGAAAGGTCAAAGTTGAATGTTAAAACTAGGCAGTGTATTTTCATTGGTTATGGTCAAGATGAATTTGGCTATCGTTTCTATGATACTGTTGAGAAGAAACTTGTTAGAAGCCGTGATGTTGTGTTCTTTGAAGATCAAACAATTGAAGATTTCACAAAGCTGACAAGGCTGATTTTCAGAGTAGTGAGAGCTTAGTTGATGTTGATCCAGTTCCTTTGACTATTGCACCAGAAGAAAATCTTCATAATGATGAAAATCAAGTTGATAATGAAGATGGTGATCATGTTCAGAATGACCGGCATGATGTCGTTGATGCTCCAGTGCAAGATGATGTGGTTGTCCAACAACCAATTATAGATGCTCCAGAGATTTCTCTCAGACGATCTAGTAGAGAGAGAATTCCTTCATCTCGTTATTCTCCCAATGAGTATGTACTCTTGACTGACGGAGGAGAACCTGAGAGTCTTGATGAGGCCATGGAAAGTGAATAAAAAGAAAGGTGGTTTGATGCTATGGAAGATGAGATTAAATCCTTGCATGATAATCATACCTTTGATTTGGTTAAGTTACCAAAAGACAGAAAATCTTTGAAAAACAGGTGGGTTTTTCGGGTGAAACATGAAGATGATAATCCAGTTCCACGGTACAAAGCTAGATTAGTTGTCAAGGGATTTAATCAGAAAAGGGGAGTTGATTTTGATGAGATAATCTCTCCAGTTGTGAAGATGTCATCCATTCGTGTGGTTCTAGGCTTGGCTGCAAGTCTAGATTTAGAGGTTAAGCAAATGGATGTTAAAACTGCTTTCCTCCATGGTGACTTAGATGAAGAAATTTATATGGAGCACCGGAAGGTTTTGAAGTCAAGGGTAAAGAGAATTATGTTTGCAAATTGAAGAAGAGCTTGTATGGTTTGAAACAAGCTCCGAGGCAGTGGTACAAGGAAGTTTGGTTCTTTTATGAGTCAGCAGGGCTTCAACAAGACTTCTTCATACCATTGTGTTTTTGTGCAAAAGTTCTCTGATGGTGACTTTATTATTGTGTTGCTTTATGTTGATGACATGCTTGTTGTTGGTCATAATACTTGCAGGATTCAGAAGTTGAAGCAAGAGTTGAGTAAGTCTTTTGCTATGAAAGACTTAGGACCAGCAAGGCAAATTCTTGGCATGCAGATTGTCCGTGATAGAAAGACCAAGAAATTGGTATTATCACAAGAGAAGTACATTCAGAAAGTACTTCGCAGATTCATCATGGACAATTAAGGTTGTCAGTACACCTTTAGCTATGCACTTCAAATTGAGCACGAAACATGTCCTTCTAGTGATGATGAGAAGGAAGATATGAAGAAAGTTACTTATGCTTCAGGTGTTGGTAGTTTGATGTATGTGATGGTTTGTACAAGACCGGATATTGCTCACGCTGTTGGAGTTGTTAGCCGTTTTCTTTCTAATCCGGGAAGAGAACATTGGAATGCTGTGAAGTGGGTTATGAGATATCTCTGTGGCACTTCTAGTCTGAGTTTGTGTTTTGGTACAGGGAAGCCTATTCTTTGTGGTTATACTGATTCAGACATGGTTGGTGATGTTGATACTCGCAAGTCTACTTCAGGGTACTTGGTTACTTTTGTAGGGGGAGTTGTGTCTTGACAATCTAGGTTGCAAAAATGTGTTGCTCTATTTACTACAGAAGCTGAGCTTATTGTAGTCGTTGAAGCTTGTAAAGAATTGCTTTGGATGAAGAGATTCTTGGGGGAACTTGGTTGTGCTCAAGAGAGGTATGTGCTTTATTGTGACAGTCAAAGTGCTATACATCTTGGCAAGAATTCTACGTTCCATGGTCGGTCTAAACACATTGATGTGAGATACCATTGGATTCGAGATGTGTTGGATTCTAAGTTGCTTGAGCTTGAAAAGATTCATACAAATGAAAATGGTTCCGATATGATGACTAAAGCTTTGCCAAGAGGGAAGTTTGAAGATTGTTGCATGGTCGCCGGGATGGCGGTCTCCTCCACATAGTCGTGAGGGGAGAATTGTTGGGTTATGGGTCCTTTTTCCTTCCTATTTGGATAAATAAAAGCCCAATTTGGACCAACCCATTTTTGCCCATATGCCCATTCTTATGAGGCAAATATAAGCCTATTTAGGTCTTATTTTCATATACACAGAGAGTTTTTTCAGCAGCCAAAAAGAGAGAAAGAGAGCAGTTTTCGTAGTCAAAATTCAGCCCTAAGAGCCAACTTCAAATTGTGATTCCCGCTTCGTTTCTTATCCGATTGAGCTGATTTTTGGGCAGCATATTATATTCATCTCAATCTTTGATTAGAAACTGACAGAGTTGGATTTGGTGGCCTGCAGCTTCAGTTTTGCTGTCGTGAACAGTAGCTGCGAAATTGGTGATTTTGCTCCTTTAATTCTCTAGATTTGGTGCAATCTTATTTTGTTGTTGCTCGTTGTTTGGCACTTGTTTTGTGGCCAATTTGGGAGAATAATAATGTAACTCTTGGTGATTATAGTGGAGCTTTTGGTCCCGTGGTTTTTTACTCTTCACATCGAAGGGTTTTCCACGTAAATTTTGGTGTCTTGTGTGATTGGTTTATTATTGTCTTGTTATATTTGTTTGGTTGAATTACTTGCTGCATTACTATCATATTGCTTGTGGTTGTTGGTTCAAATCGAGAAGAGAAAGTATAGACTTGGGTATTCTTCCGCTGTTATCCTGTCAGGCATTCTTTGTTAGTGTCTTGTCTTTCCCAACAATAGTTTCGCTTGAGAAAAATTGTGCACTTACATAGAAAGAAATTAAAACACTATCGAGAGATTTGAAAGAGTTATAATATTAATTTGGGGAGTGATTCAAATAAAATGAGAAGTTGTAAGATTGTATTAAAGAGTCTTGTTTACAATCTGGGTTTTGTGAGTAGGAGGTTATTCGACAAGTTGTAGAACTTGAAGATATTAGAAGATATAAAACCGGGGTTTTTTGTTTCTTTGGGTAGCTAGAAATTAGAGTTTATAATTTCTTAGCTAGGAATTAGAGTTTATAATTCCTTAGGTTACAGAGCTTTGCAATTGTTGTATCGTTTGAAATTTATAATAATACAATATTGTTTGAATTGATTATCGTTAAGTTTCAAACAGATAGAAACAGTTTATGTATATGTATTCCTTTGAAGAATTCAGAAGGGTAGAATTGCAACAGTTAATGATGCAATGTAGTTTTGTATGTTTCGGAATGCTCAAGCAAGTATAATCGTCCTTAAGATTATATGCATATGTTTAAGGTTTCATATAGAGATAGTATAAGCATTAAATTATATGCCATCTTACAGAATTTGGTAGAATCAACGGTGAAAAGGATTCTCTGGAATTCAAAGAATTTCCTGTGGAAGTATTTATTAAAGAGGGTGTTACTTAAATAATAGGGTATAATTGTAATTAGAAAACAAGTTAGTTAGGAGTTAGTTGTTTTTGTTTTATTCTATTTACTTAATGTATATATATATATAGATAGGAAGGGGAGAAAGGGTAGTACTGTTTTTCTTCTTAGCTCAACTGTAACCTCCATTCAAGAGGCTTTCATATTACAGTTAATACTTCTTCTTCTTCTTCATACTCTCAATCTACATCAATTAACATGGTATCAGAGCCAGTGCTATAGATTCAATCAAAGCTGGTTCAAATTAGATCTGGAAGAGTGGGAAGATTGAAGAAGCAACAATGGCAGTCGTTGACAATGAACTCCCAGAAAATTGAGTCATAATCATCCATTGTTCTTGAATAACATTGATAACTCAGGGGTTATGTTGATTTCGATCCAGCTATCTGGATCAGAAAACTTCTCAGTATGGAGCAGAGCTATGAAAATAGCCATTCTAGGAAGGAACAAGTTAGGATTCATCGATGGTTCTTGCAAGAAAGAATCGTATGGAGAAAACTTAAAGAATCTGTGGGAACGGTGCAATGCCATTGTTCTATCATGGATTATGAATTGTGTGTCAAAAGAGTTGCTTAGTGGAATTGTTTACTCAACTAATGCAGCAGAGGTATGGAAGGAACTGTGTGAAAGGTATGATAAAGTGGATGGGAGTCGGATCTATCAATTACACAAGGAAATTGCTACAATCAGTCAAGGTATGGGCACTATATCTGTATATTTCTCTAGATTGAGGGAGCTGTGGGTAGAGTATGATAGCTTAGTTCCCATGTCTAGTTGTGAGTGTCCTGGTTCTAGAAACTTCATTACGTTTATGCACAATCAAAAGTTGTTGCAATTTCTTATGGGCCTAAATGAGTCTTATGATCAAGCTAGAGGCCAGATCTTGATGATGATACCTCTTCCCTCACTGAATAAGGCTTACTCAATGTTGATTGAAAGAGAAAGCCAACGTAAATCACTCAAACAACTAGTAATGAGCAGATGGAATTGCATGCTATGTTTACTGCCACGAAACTCATCTCTACCCAAACAAAGATCTTCTAATGTTCCTAGCTATGATCCAAATGTGTATTGTGATTATTGTAATAGAACAGGACATACTCGAGCTGTTTGTTTTCAACTTCATGGATATCCTCCTGGTCTTGAAAGAAGAAAGAAAGGATCAATGTATGGAAGAGGAAGAAATCAAAATGACAAAAGGCAGTTTCATACAGCTCATAATGCTGTTAGTAGTGATCAAGAACAAAAATACACTGAAGAGTATAGTTCTAATAGAGAGGAAATATCAAGCAACAACTCTTATAGTCAAGGTCACAATGGAAGGGTAGCCAGTAGTGATTATAGTAGAGGAATGAGTGTTATCCAAGATCAGTACAGTCAGATACTTCAAATGCTTGGACATACAAATTCTAAAGGAGGAGCAGAAGGATCAAGTTCTCAGCCTAACAATGCTGGAAAATGCTAATCTAGTTCAGGATTATTCATCCTCAACAGGTAATGATATTGCACTTACAGTAGGAAATAAACAACAGGGTGGATTATTGACTCAGGAGCTACTAATCATATCATGACATCCTTACCTACTATACTTGATTGTCAACAGCAAGTGTTATCAGATAGACCTAGAAGAGTATATTTGCCAATGGAGACAATGTCAAAGTTACTCACACAGGATCTTGTCACTTGACTTCACAAGACACTATAGAAAATGTGCTATTAATTCCTGATTTCAAATTTAACCTGCTGTCAGTCTCAAAGCTTACCAAGGATCTAAATTGTTTTTTCCTTCTTTCCTGACTTTGTCATATTTCAGGACCTCTACAGTGGGCAGGTGAGGGGATTGGTAGAGAAATGCAGGTCTCTATCATCTACCTATTCACAAAGTAAGTAGAGGCAAAGCAGAAAGTCAGTCTTTACAGCAGAAGAGGATAAAGAAAATCAAACTTCCTCATCCATATCAGATTCAAAAGTTCTACTATGGCACCAAAGATTAGGCCACACTTCACCCAGTGTCTTAACACAAGCTCTCAAATTCTCAGTTACACAATGTTCCAAGGAAATAATACCTGTACAATCTGTCCACTAGCCAAACACATAGATTACCTTTTGTACATAGTATTCTGTGTCTACTCATCATTTTTTCAACTACTACATATTGATGTATGGGGGCCATTCAATACTGCTACATATGATGGTAATAGATTCTTTGTAACAATTGTTGATGATTGTACAAGAATGCTGTGGTTATTCCTAATCAAGTTGAAAAGTGATGTTTGTGTTGTGCTGCAAAATTCTTTTGTTTAGTACAGACTCAGTTTCATTCCAAAGTTCAGGTCATCAGAACTGATAATGGTTCAGAGTTTTGTGAATGCAGAATGCAACAGGTTGTTTACCAGTCTAGGGATTGTACATCAAAGAACTTGTATTCATACACCTCAACAGAATGGCATAGCTGAGAGAAAACACAACACATCTTGGAGGTAGCTAGAGCAATAAAGTACCAAGGTCATATTCCAATAAAGTTTTGGGGACACTGTGTGTTAAGTGCTGCTTACATTATAAATAGACTACCTACACAAGTGCTACATGGTAAATCACCTTATGAAAAGTTTCATAAGCAATAGCCCTCACTTCAACATCTAAGAGTATTAGGCTGCTTATGTTTTGCCAAAATATGTATATTCAAGATAAGTTCCAACCAAGAAGTGTAGCTGCTGTTCATATGGGTTATAGTGAAAATACTAAAGGGTATATACTATATGATCTGAAGAACAAGTATTTTTTCTTAGCAGAGATGTATTGTTCAGAGAATCTACATTTCCTTTTGCAATCCCATCTTCTACAGCATGGCAATTGTTTTCCTACCACATTCTCAGCAGATGTAGTTGCAGATTCTACAAAGTCAACTACAAGTGAGGATGGATCTAATATGCCTACAGTAGATGTGTCCATTACAGAACAAAGAAGGTCTACAAGGAATAGTAAAGCTCCTCTATGGATGAAAGACTATGTAGCTACTGCAAAACTTAAGTCTGAAGACAAGCCAGCTTACTCTATTGATAATATGTTGCTTATGATCACCTGTCTACATCATACCAAACATTTCTGTCTAAGTTTGGAAATAATGTTGAGCCATCAACATTTGAAGAAGCATGTTCTGATCAGAGGTGGGTAGAAGCTATGACTTCTGAAATTTCAGCCTTGGATGCTAACAACACCTGGACTATTGTGTCATTGCCTCCAGGAAAGAAGGCTATTGGATGCAAATGGGTGTTCAAAATCAAGTATTTAGCTTCAGGTGAAGTAGATAAGTTTAAAGCTCGATTAGTTGCCAAAGGATTCAATCAAAGAGAGGGTATTGATTATCAAGAAACCTTCTCTCCAGTAGTAAAAATGGTCACTATCAGAAGTGTATTAGCACTTGCAGCTACTGAGAAATGGCATGTTCACCAAATGGATGTCTCAAATGCATTTCTTCAGGGTGATCTGCTAGAAGAAGTGTATATGACACTACCTCAAGGTTTTCAAACTCCTAAAGGATTTAATGTGCAGGGGGAGAAACCAGTGTGTAAGCTCATTAAATCTTTGTATGGCTTGAAACAAGCACCTAGACAGTGGAATGTAAAACTCACAGAAGCACTGTCTAATCTTGGTTTTGTTCAAAGTCATCTAGATTACTCATTGTTTACAAAAAGGACTGGTGTATCTTTGGTAGTAATTCTGGTATATGTAGATGACATGATGATTACTGGAAATGATCTGAGTTTGATAAAGGATACAAAGAGAATACTACTGAATACTTTCAAGATGAAGGATTTGGGAGATCTAAGATACTTTCTTGGAATTGAGTTTGCCAGGTCACAAGAAGGCATTGTAATGCATCAAAGGAAGTATACTTTAGAAATCATTTCTGAAGTAGGACTTGGTGCTGCTAAACCAGTTAGTACACCATTAGATCCATATGTTAAACTAACTACTAAAGAGTATGATGATGTGAATGGAGAGAATAAAGAAGACAAGTTACTAGAAGATGCAACAATGTACAGAAGACTAATTGGCAAGTTATTGTATCTGAATGTTACAAGACCAGATTGCTTTTGCTACACAAACACTTAGTCAATTTCTTCATCAGCCAAAACAATCCCATTTAAATGCTGCTCTCAAAGTTGTAAGATATATTAAAAGCCAAGCAGGACAAGGAGTATTACTGTCCAGTAAGAGCTCCAAACAGTTAAAAATTTACTGTGATGCAGACTGGGGAGCTTGTTTACATACTAGAAGATCAGTCTCTGGATTTATGGTGAAGTTGGGAGAGTCTTTAATCTCTTGGAAATCAAAGAAACAGGCCACAGTCTCCAGAAGCTCAGCTGAAGCTGAGTATAGAAGTATGGCCAGTGCTATAGCAGAGGTTACATGGATAGTAAAATTGTTCAAAGAATTGGGAGCTGAGATTCAAACTCCAGTCAGTGTTTACAGTGATAGCAAATCAGCAATACAAATTGCTGCTAATCCAGTGTTACATGAAAGAACAAAACACATCGAGTTAGATTGCCATTTCATACGTGAAGAATTTCAACAAGGTTTAGTCGAAACAAAGTATCTACATACAAAGGATCAAGAAGCTGATATGCTAACTAAAGGATTAGGAAAATCTCAACATGAATACCTATTATCCAAGTTTGGAGTAATGAACTTGTTCATGCCTTCAAACTTGAGGGGGAGTATTAAGAGGGTGTTACTTAAATAATAGGGTATAATTGTAATTAGAAAACAAGTTAGTTAGGAGTTAGTTAGTTTGTTATTCTATTTACTTAAATGTATATATATATATAGATAGGAAGGGGAGAAAGGTGTAGTACTGGTTTTCTTCTTAGCTCAACTGTAACCTCCATTCAAGAGGCTTTCATATTACAGTTAATAGACTTCTTCTTCTTCTTCATACTCTCAATCTACATCAATTAACAGTATTACCTAGCTACCTTACTATCAATGTTTTTTCCGATGATTTTTTCTTCTTAGTTCCAAGTGTTTACATCTTCACATACTGGTTAGTTCTATATATGTAGATATGTGTGTTCATTAAATGTAAGATACTTATATTTAGTGGCTGAGCCGAATTTTTACGAAAGGTGTCCACATGCTAAAGTGAATCTGTTCTTCTTAAAAAGTGAAAAAAAAATTTTCTAGTAGTAAAATCCGAACACAAACACTTTAATTTTTGTATCTTTACTCTTTCAACGCGCCTAAAACCACTAGGCTACATCATGTTGTTGTGTCAAGGGTTCCAAAATACAGGGGCGGACCCACATGTGTCCGCCGGGTGCTCGAGCACCCATTAACTTCATTACGAAATATGTATATCTATGTAGAAATTGATAGTATTTGTATAAATTAACATAGAGCACCCAATGAATAAATCATATAGTTGGCCCAATGGTTCTAGGATGGGTACTTAAGACTCTTTTAATGTTGTTCTATTTTAATGTTGTTGTACCAAGGTTCGAATCTCATTGTTAACACATATTTTTTATAGTTTCAATTCAGAGCACCCACAACCTTAAAATCCTAGATCCGCCACTGCCAAAATATGTTATTTAACCACTTAATTACCATTTACATGTATATACGGTATAATATTCCGACGAAGGGTGTCCAACAAGTGTGGCTACGCCACTGCTTATATTATCTTATCGTATGAGCCATCCGTGTGATATTTCTTATTTGTTCAAGCAAGTGTAATCAACCTTAAATTATGTGCATCTATTTAGGTTTTATATAGAGATAGCAAGCGAGTTATGTGCCACCTTAGGGAATAAATGTGAAACGTATATATTTCCGATAAACACATTATCTAACTCATATAAGTCAATATATACAAATATAAATAGAAAGCAATTGATAATAAGCAATTATTAGTATGGATGAAGTCATATTTGGTATAATCAAATACAATCCGTGATTTATGGAATTGTTTTCTCTTTTTTTTCCAATTGAAATTACCGCCCAGAGTCATTAAAAAAATTTGTATATAATATTAAATCCATGTGAATATAGCATTTGCCACAAAATTCTCTTTCAGGTTAAAGAATCGATGCAAAAAAGTTTAGTAGAATGGACCATCATTGGGATTGGAAGCAAGTGTGTCATATAGCTGAAAATTACAAAGTCATAGTCAGCAGCTTTAGGAATTTCATGGTGCTATGACAAAAACATCCTGAACATTGAAATGGAATTAGACTCGATGATCGTTATCAACATGATCAAAGGGGTGACCAAACCCTCTTGGAGGCTGCAGGATATATCGATGAGTTTTAGCGCAAAATACATCAAAAGAATGTCACGATTAGTCATTGCTATAGAGAAAGTAACGGAGTCGCAGATGCTCTTGCAAAGCATGCCACCACCCTTCAAGAAGATAAAGTTTTCCTACCTAAAGGAGACCTTCCTAAGAGGCTATTGGCTCCCTCAAAATGGATAAGATGCAGCTTCCGTCCTTTCGAAGACGAGCAAAAAAGCACTCTTCTTGGTGCTACGAGCCCCCATGATTCCCCTTTATTTAGAAGATGCCAATATGCTTAGACTAAATATAGCTATTGGTTATCTCTATGTTTATGAAGGTTTACATTACTTCAACGTGCCAAAACTCTTAGTCTTAGACAAGATCTCTTAGGAGTATTCATTCCATTGTAAATGCTCTTTTCGTGTCTGGAGGTTAGGTTGTCATGTCACCCTCTGACTCTATAACTTTTGTCTATCTTATTAACATGGTTTATCAAAAAAATCCATGTGAAATATGCAAACAAAAATAAAACGTAACTAGACACACATTAAAGATGAGTAGTTTATGTGGTTATGCACAATTTTAAACATGTCACACAACCAACTTATGCTCTAAAGTGGTCCTAGGTTAAAATAATGAATTATTGTACATATATTGTGTGTATGTAGAAACATTATTTGTGTTCATGATTCCAGATCAAGCGCTTTACTTGTATATCATTATTATCACAATCAAGATTATCCTCTAGTCATAACACAGTATTTAGCTTCATATATAAGTGACTCCAAAGCTAATTTATAGTCTGGCGTAATACTAAGATTTAAACATATAAGTAAAAATATATAATAAATAGCTAAATCTGAAAGATACAAGAAATAATCTCTAATTTAATAATCAAAATGAAATTCATCTGAAGAAACATAAATCTAAAATCTATTGTCTGCTTGTAAGCCTATACTTAAGATGAATTGTTGGGACAATATCCCAGCTAACTCTAACTGTCTTAAAACTAAAAAATTAAAAGTAAGGAAATAAGATAGGTCTTGTCCTCGAAAGATGAGGACTTTTCAAACTCTGTTGTTGAGATGATAGCGGAAGTCATACTAACCCCAAGCTGATTACCGAGAACCTGAACCTATCTATGAACAATATAGCGCAGGAAGATACGTGATCAATTCTTTGAATATATTGAGTGTGTGACTTATATTGCACTATAATCTAATATATGTTGACTCAATCTGAGATGTCGAACTCAATATGAAATATTAATAAATAAGTTGATGCAATGATCAAGTAATGAATTAACATGCAATTGATCAATACCGTACTATATAAATTTAATGTAAGGTTATGCAATATTTGCGACTGAATTGTGGGAGATACCAATAATTGACATATTTCAACTGAGTTGAAAAAAGTCTAATATGGAAGGGTGTTTATGTTACCTTGTCAAGTGTACAAACACTAGCTAATGTTGATCCAGTAAACTGATGTCCAAAAGGATGAAGGTATCAAGCATGACCTGACTGGTGACCCTTAAAATTTACGGTTGAAAGTAGTTTTGGGACTTAAGAATTGCTACAAAAAAGTGTCAATCTAACTGAGACTTTATTTCTATGTCCGCTCGGTGCTGAATAATGCTCTCAATTGAAATACTACTGATAAATTGAATAGCTCTTTGGAATTGAAATATAAGACTAAACGGCTAATTGGAAACATCTTGAAACATGTGGAACTAAAAGATTAAGTGTAATATGCAATTTAATCAACAAAGAGTCAAAAGACCTTTTCCTATTATGGAAGCTTATGAAAATACCACTAAAAATATAATTAATAACTTGAACTCTTACCTAGAATTTAATAGATTTGTAAACTTTAATTATAATTAATAGATTTGAATTTTCTTCAAATTAGATGGCTACCTTATTTATTTAATTTGGAGATTTTTTCAGTCCCACAATGTTGCACATTATTTGAAGAAAAAAAAAAGATGTGACAAGTTGTACAGATAAGAAACCTCTGGTGCATGGCATAATACATAAATATGTCACTTGATTTGGCATCAACTTACATTTATGTCCTTCAACTTTGGTATGCTTAAGTAGGCTTTTAAATTTGAATAAAATTGAACAAATAGACACACATATCCTACATGGCATCCTATATGGTAATTTTCATCCTACGTGGTATTCTATGTGTATTATGTTGTAACACCTCATAACTAGAAAGAATTAGAAGGAAATTTAAAATCTGGGAATAGTTACTTTTGGAAAGCAAGTTAAAATTGAGTTTTTAGTCAATTTCAAACGATCATAACTCCTAGCTCGGGATGAGTTAGATGTAGTTCCAGATATGGTTGGAAAGCTCTTGGAATGTTATTTCCAACGCCGCTAAATTTGCGCAATTTTGAATTTGCATAATTGAGTTATGTCTTTCAGAAGTTGGATACTGGATTAAGGAAAGTCTAATATGGATTTGGGAAGGGAAAATTAGTCTTTTCTTTATATATTTATGTTAATTCGTTTTTTGGAATTAATTGCGGTAAAATCAGATGTTTGCTCAATTTAGAAAAGTTAGATTTCACGCTAGGGCTTGGAGAAAAGAGGAGAAAAGAGAAGAAAAATCAAAAAATCGCCAAGAAGATTCAAGCTTTGCATGTGGATTTCGTCGGGGGTGATCCCTACAAGGTATGTGAGATCACATAGCATTGGGTTAGTTCACCCACAGGCCAATCATGTTTCAATTCAGTGAAATGATGTTTGATTTGAAAGGAAATCCTTTGAATTCTCAATGAAATTCGTTTGAATTCCTGTGGGTTGTTTAGTTGAAGTTTCTTGAGTTTTGATTCATGTTTCCGGGTGTAATTTCGATTTAAATTTATTGTATATTGAGGTTACTAATGATCCTAAATGTTTGGGTAAAGAAACATGGAAGTTTAGAGTGTATAGAGATGAAAAACGAAAGAGAAAACTCGGAGATTTTCTTGGGAAGGCTTGGGGCGCCGCGCCTGCCAGAGCGCCATAAAAGTTCCTCTTAACTTTGGCCTCTGGCGCGTCACGTCAGCCAAAGCTCCACAGGAAGCTCTCTGAATTTTGAGGGTTAGCACCCCACGCCTCTCAGAGTACTAGGGATGTCAGTTACATTTAAACATCATGAAATCATCCATAAACATGAGATCATGAACCTTGAATCCATAATCCAATTCAAGAAAAGTTAAGATCAAAGTCAAGAGAATTTAAGAATTAAGTCCAGAAGTTAATTAAGAAGCATGTCAAAGTAAAGTTTATAAAGTTTTCAAGAGTCTTTAATAATGTTTTAACTTTGTTTTTAAAACTCTAGCTTCAAGTTAAAGTAAAGAGTAAAAAGTTGAGTTCATTTCTCAACAAGTTATAAGGGAACTAAGCATTCCCTAAAATTTTGTAAATGTTTTCATATTTAAACAAGAAAGGAAACTAAGATTTTCAAAACAGTCAAGCTAGTTTTTCAGTAAAGAGGAAACTATGATTTTTAAGAGAGATTTTCAAATAAGTTTGAGAAATTATCTCAAATCAAAGAAGAAATTATTTTAAAAACATATGAGCTAAGTATATTTTAGGAGTAGTATTGAGCACCGATATGGGGTTGTGAGTTCATATTAGCTCAAGACCCCATAAACTATGTAGTCATCATGGGAAGAGAAAGGATCATATTTTTAGATGATTCCTTAGTCTTCTTAGAATAGACTAGTGGATCCACTTCGTAGTTCAGGTTCTATATCAATGGCAAGGTATATGACGGTCCTTGGCAACGTGAGGTAAAATATTGTACCATCACTTAGGCTCATAGTGATGGTTGTCGGTTAAAGAATCTCCTACAGATGTTTGTTATATTTTTATATACATCAGTTTATTGTATTTATACATACATTTCAGAGTTATGTTGTATCATTGTATATACACGGAGTTGACATTATGTTTTAAAACAAGCTTTTCTTTATATTGCATCTATTTTAAAATACTTTATAATGAAATGAGTTTAGTTAAGTATTCATGAGTTGAGAGAGTCAAGGTAAGTGTTTATTTCAGAATCTCTTTCAAGCCTATGTTTGTACGCATTTCAACTCGCATACTCGTACATTCAATGTACTGATGTCAGTTGGCCTGCATCATATTATGATGCAGACGCAGGTAACCAGGATCAGCATCCAACACTTTGTTGATCCATCTTGAGCATTTTTGCATTCGAAGGACTCTTTATTTGCTTTCTAGTGTAGTTCATTAGGATGTTGTGGGGTTTGTTTCAACATCCATCTTAATTATGTTAGAGGCTTCATCGACAATTAGATGTTAGTATTTTGGGTCTTTTCATTATGATTTCTATTGTTAAGACTTGGGTTGCTATTTTTGTCCAAGTTGAATGTTTATTCTTTAAAACTTTCACAGTTATTTTAATATTCAGTTTAGTTAAGTTCATTGATCAATATAGATATGAATATTGTCTTTCGCAGAGTTAAATAAGTCAGGCCAAGGGTTTGCTTGGGGCCAACAGTGGCCTTCGAGTGCCAGCCACGTCCGGGGTGTACACTCGGGGCGTGACATATGTCACGTAGAGCGCATGTGTCTATTTGTTCAATTTTATACAACTTAAAGTGTCTGATTGTGCATACTAAAAGTTGGAGGGTATAAATGTGAAATGAAATCAAGTTAAAGGGAACATTTATGTATTATGTCTATGGTCCATAGCGGTTCGGTAGAAATAGTAAAAATATAGTGTCTGTGTGATTATTTGTAGGGCTTGTTACGTAACTATATATGTCACAAAAAATCAATTAAATGGTAGCATGCATATATAATGTATAAATATTGTATAAAAAGCATATAATTATGTATGTATGATGTATAATTTATGTATCCAAGATGTATATACATCCATATACATTATTTATACGACATTTATATATTATAGTAGTTCATCTTCCTAAAATGAACTTTTTTTTTCAATTCCAACCAACTCAAATCTCTCTTAAGCAGTCCTAAATTTTAAATATGATCTCCTTTCGATGTTTTTAGTCTTTTGATATATTTTCCACTCGGAACCATTCACGTCGTGTAAGTCGGATTTCAAAAGTCGAGCTTCAAAACTCTTTTACGACAGATAATTCAATTTTTCTTTCTTATGCTCCTTCTTTCTTCTTTCAGACTGCTTTTCTACTTCTAAGTTAGTTTTCTATACTATATTGCATCTTGATGATGTCAATATTTAAAATTTTGTCTAACATTTATGTGAAAAAATTGGAGAAAGAAAATAAAATAAAACGAAGTGGAAAAGAAGAAAGAAAGAAAATGATATTTTCCACGTTGTTACTCAGATCATGAGAAAGAAAAATGTAACAAAGTGGATGAAGTGAAGAAGAAAAGCAGTCCATTATTCAATTCGGCTACAACAAAGTGGGCCGAATGACCATTTTGGGTGTTAAATAAACGTTGCGTTGGACACACTTTAGTTTTTGAATATTGAGTATTTTATCGGATTTTGGTGCCTTTAGATACATCTAGATACATATATCTCGAATACATGAGATTAAATTCAAGCGTAATTTTATTCTAGATATATTGTATCCAAGTGGATTTGCTCTCTCTCTCTCTCTCTCCTCTCTCTCTCTCTCTATATATATATATATTATATATATATATATATATATATATATATATATATATATATATATATATATATATATATGAGATACATTAGCAAAGCAAATCCCCATCGTCTCTCTCCCATTTAGCTCGTCACTCTCCCTATTTTTTATGCATCTAGTAGTAAAATCGCATGCAACTAAGTGTAAGATACGTAAGAAACTCTTAATTAGTGATAAGATGCATAATATTTTGAAAGTATAGATAATAACAATAATAATATATATGATAGTGAAATATGTCTAATTAAGGGCCCGTTTGGATGGCTTAATAAAAGCAGCTTTAAAAAAGTACTTTTGAAAGTGCTGATACTTATTTTTAAAATAAGCAGTTATGCGTTTGGATAAAAGTGCTGAAGTTGTTATGCCAAACGTGAAAAGGGAAAAATAGAAGAAAGAGATGTTAGAGTTATATGGATAATTTGGAGATTGTATAAAATATTAAGGGAAAAAACATAAAAATGTGGTCAACTTAAAATAGCTTATAAGCTAAAAAAAAAAAAAGCACCCCTACCCCAGCTTTTACTTTTGGCTTAAAATAAGTTTTTTTTAGCTTAAAAAAGCTGTTTTGAGTATTGCCAAACAGTCAAATAAGTCAAAAATCAGCTTTTAAGTCAGTTTGACCAGCTTTTAAGCTGAGCCAAACAGGCTCTAAGTAGTTTTTCTTTTTTTCTTTACTATTAACATGTTTCAGCTTAAAGGATTCGCCTTATGTGTAGTAACTTGTATTGTGCCTTTGTTAAAGTATGACAAAACTCTCACACTAATGGTTAATGAGATGGGTGAACTCTTTATAAGTTGGGGCAATCCTCCTCCCTTTGAGTCCCTTTGAGCTAATTTTTGAGGTGTGAGTTAGACCTAAGACCTAATTTAACATGATAACATAGCAGAGTCTATCTCACTCAATATTGGGGCCTCCAAAATTAGAATTGTTTACGCACCAAATGCTAAATACTAGGCATGAGGTGGGGTGTCAAAGAATGACAAAAGTCTCAAGTTGGTGGTTAATGAGATGGGTGAACTCCTTATAAGATTTGGATAATTCTCCTCTCTTTGAACTAACTTTTTGAGGCGCGAGGTAGGCTAGACCTAATTTAACAGTCCTATCGCAACCTAATAATGCCAAATATGTATTAATGTGTCAATTAAATTCAGTTAAATTTCAACAAACTTACATATAGTTCCCTCCAATTAAACAAAATCAATTAACTATGAAGGTTATACTTCATAAATTATTATGCATCCAATCATATGCATGATTACGTATGTGTATACATATCAACATTATCTTTATTTAACATAGCATTGGGGGAATGAGGCAATTTTAGTTAAAGAAAGAAACAAGATTGAGAAACCTCCATGCAAAGAAGACAAGATAGATGAGGGAAGACAAAGTCACGTTTAGTGAGAGAGTCACTATTTATAAGGTGTTGGGAAGCAATAAGCTATAAACTACTTACTTTTTAGCACTAGTTTTTGCTTCCCAACAAACTGTGCTTTGTGTTGTTTGGTTATTTTCTCTGAGTGACACTCTTTACTATTCTCATCCTTCTGTCCTTTTTGTTTTTCTCAGATTCACTCTTTTCAGTTACGTTTTTTCTTCAATATACAACATGTTTGGCATTGCTCTTGGGAGGTCATATACACTTGGTTTTGACAAAAAATATTTTTTTGAAAAATTATGGGTTTGACAATTGACAATCAATAGAACTTCTTTTTTAAATGGAAGCTGTAGCAGTTTTTGTATTGTTAGGAGAAAGTCAAAAAGTTTTGTTTCTTCGAAAATCAGAGCTAGAAATAGAAAAAAAAATCTAGAACAAAATATCGTTGTCATATATACATATTTACAAATATATCTATTATAAATTAATTAGATTATCTCATAAGCTTGGTTAAGTTCATTACAAAATTGTTTTTATTTTATGTGTAATATTTTTAGGTATTATTTGCATCGTAGGATCAGAACAAGGTAACAATATACTTCAATTAGAGAAAACAAAAAAAATTAAGACTTCATTAGTTTTGTAGTGATTTTTTCGTATGCGGTGATTTAATTTGTGGATTAATTTTTAAATTTATTTTTCTTGATATTTTTAGTTATATTATATCATCATATTAATATAAAATCCATATATTATATTTATTTATTTATTTTATGTATTATATTGACTGAAAAATTGAATATGTACATTTTTTTAAAATTACTATCCTGCACCCCTCGGAAAATGAGGAAGAGAGGTAAGCGAAAGAAGGAGAAGACGATAAATCTCTGCGAGTTCAATACTATGTCTGAGAAATCAATCAATTGGATCCATTGCTAGTCAATTGGACTTAGTGTCAAAGCCAAATGTATATCAGTGGTTTAGTTGAAGAACATTTGATTTCAAAAAGAAATTAACTAGTACAGACTATAGCAAATGCCAAAATCAATCGTCTTGTAAACCTTTATATGTTGATGCAATATGTATATCTACGTTTGAGAGGATCTCTTATGTTAAAATTTTCATTTGATATGGAAATAACTAACTAGGCCACTGCCTAAGTCTGTGAAAGTATACATATATAGATTGTTCAAATGGTGAATGTATCAACCAGATCATGATCTATTATGATTGGGAACCCACATGTTGTATGGTTGGTCAAAGGTGCAAGGAACAAAAAGTACTATGACAACATATATAACAATAGGAAAACAACAACAAGAAGGTGACACTAATACTAAGCAAGAACTATGATGGAGAAGTCGTTTGGTAGAGTGCATTAGGAAAAATAATACATGTATTCTTGTGTATTACTAGTACCTTTTTTGTACTCTTTTCCAATCATGTATAACTAATGTTATACATTCTATTGTGTATTAAGGTGTGTATTGATAATATCATGGATTTTTATGTATTAGCAAATGCAATAGTTTTAATGCATTCATTAGCATGATTAAAGATTCAATTGCTCCTCAAAACCTTTTTTACATCTTTTCTATCATAATAGTGGAGGGTATATATCTTTGTAAATTATTACTTTTATGCAATGCATGCTATTTTTTTTATGCATCAAACTAAACAATGCATAAAAATAATCTATGTATAACTAATGGTATAAATAATACAAGTATTGTTAATGCAAACATTATTCATATACTTTATTTAGCATTATTCTTATACACTCTGTCAAATGACGAAAGAAAAATTTAAAAATGTGGATGTTGTTGTTTGACTCTGGTGACATGCAACAAGCACCCACTAAAGGCGAAGAATGGCACAATCTTTGAGTCTCCTGCCAATCTTGTAATAAAATATTAATCTTGACTTAACAATTTCAATTAAGTTTTTCCTTGTGAATATTTAACTTTTCTTAGCACAAAATTAGGAAACTTGAATTAAGTATTTTGTAATGAAAGGAAATAAGAAAATGTTAACCTATGAAAAGTTAAGTTATCGTTTTTAATTGAAATTTTCTTTTTTGGAATTAAAATAAGTTAACCCAAGTTTTCATCGTAGCAGTTTAACATTTTTCTGATATTTTTAATAAACAATTTAACTCGAGCTTAAAAAATTTATTAACTTTTCCTTATGGAAGTTTAACTTTTCTTATTACAGAATTTGGAAAGTTGAATTAATTTTTTGTTTTCCTCATAAAAGATTTAGGAAAACGTGACCAATGAAAAGTGAAATTAATTTTATTTTATTTACCTTCTTTTTTTAATTTTAAAAAAAAAAAAAGTAAAAGTTTTCAATTTTTTTCATAGTAGAAGTTTGTCTTTTTTCCTAATTTTGCAGTAATTTATTTTACTTGAGTTAACATCTTTTATTAATTTCTCTTGGTGAAACTTTTAACTTTTTGATAATAAAATTAGGGAACTTAGTTAATTTTTTTAATGAGAAAATAGGAAAAATTAACCAATGGAAATTTAATTAACTTGGTTTGATTTATCGTCTTCTTTTTTTTGTATAAAGAAATTTAACCCGAGAATTTTCATTATAAAAGTACAATTTTTTTCTTGTTTACATAATTTAGAAAAAAGTTTTATGAAGAGAACTCTTTCTTTAAATTCACACTTAAACCCAACTCAAGATAAAATAGCTTTATACACTTGCATAGCGCATGCTTAGCTAAGTTATGTAAATATTTTAAATTGAAAATAATTTTTTTCTTTTAAAATATCTTGAGTAATAGGTTTTAGATAAGAGGGACACTATAACAAAAATAACTTTCAGCGATAATAAATAGACACATTTAATAAAGAATCTTGAAGTCTTTACCGACATCAATTAACTATCATTAGATTCAATATTGCTAATGATTTTAGGGACATATACAAAAAGTTTTAATTACCGCTAAAAATATATATTTAGCGGTAATTGCTAATTAATTACCGCTAAAAATCATTTTTATGTAGCGGAAATTGCTCCGCAGACTTCCAACTTTAAGATTGTAAGTTTGAGTCATCAAGAAAACAAAGGTAGGAGCTCAGGGAAGTTACCGACTCTCTCTCTCTCTTCACTAAAATCATCTCTTCACTAAAATCATCAAAAATTATTCTTTTTAATAGAAAAAATCATAAACTTTCTCTCTACTAATACCAATATAATGTTGAACATTTTGGCTAATTAATATCACATTATGGGAATAATTAGTTCGTATTGAAACATAAATCAAATATTTATTAATTAGTTAATTAGTAATGACCTTAAATCTTATGATGAAGCACGTATGCATGCAAAATAATCAAAGTTGAGTCCAAGTGTAATTAACAATAAACAACAAGTGTTGAGTATTCCCTAAAACCCTCGACCGTTTCAGTTTAGTTTCAAATACAACAATTTTTCATTTGGAGTTTATTGTTTTCACAAAATTTGGCTTTTTTTTTCCTTGTATAAAACAAATGATATAATTGTGAACGAGACCTACTTTTTATATAGAATCCATATATATAAGAGATACGTTACGTTACGAGTTGTTACTACAACTGAACTTGTTACCATCAATATGGACAAACTTGTGACTTTAGTTGGCCCCCACGCCAAATGCATATAGCTAGTGGTTGTTAATGGAGAAAGGTAAAGTAATATGAGGAAAAAAAACTCTTTTTTTTACAAGGTAAAGTAAGATAAAAGAGAAGAAACAAAAAAGATGCCTTTGGTGAAATTTGATAGCATCATACATGTTTTTTGTTAAACGAAAAAGAGGCAAAAAAGTGTCATTTAAGCGGGGTGACAATTGAACACAAATGTTCTAAATCGAGACAAGGTAAAATAATAGTTTATTCATCTCATTTTGTGTGACACTTTTGTTTATCAAAAATCATAAATTAAAATTTTAAGTTATAATTTAGCTTACTTTTTAATTATTTTACCTTAAAGTTAAATGGTGATAAATAATTTTAAAAAAAAATTTATCAACTATACTAAAATACTTAAAAGCACTTCAAATAAGCTAGTTCTAATAGACTTAGAGCTGTTTGGCTCAGCTTAAAAGCTGGTCAAACTGACTTAAAAGCTGGTTTTTGACTTATTTAGTTGTTTGGCAATACTCAAAATAACTTATTTTAAGTTAAAAAAAACTTATTTTAAGCAAAAAAGTTTAAAAGCTGGGTAGAAGTTTTTTTTTTTTTTAGCTTATAAGTTGTTTTAAGTTGACCACATTTTTATCTTTTTGCGCTTAATATTTTTATACAATCTCCAAATTACTCATATACACCCTAACATTTCTTTCTTCCATTTTTGCCTTTTCACGTTTGACATAACAATTCAGCATTTTATATCCAAACACATAACTGCTTATTTTAAAAATAAATTCAGAACTTTTAAAAGTACTTTTTTAAAGTTGCTTTTATTAAGGCCATCCAAACGGGCCCTTATTATTTTGACAGTCCAGTCCAGCAACCTATTCCATTTTCATCTTAATCTTTTAATTATTTTTCATGTACTATCGTCTAAGCACGAAAAATATTATTAAATGTAAATTGTTGAGAGAATGACGTCATGTATTCTATTTTTTTTTTTTGTATGTTATATATCTCGGTCTTCTGCACATTAAGCCAAATATCATTTTCTTGAAAATCTTAACTTAACTCACACAATGGATAATAATGACTTATCTTCCATATAGGTAAAAAGAAAAACAAAATTCGATACATTATTAATAAAAATACTAAAATGCGACTAGTTCCGTTGGTTATCAACTTTTTTTATAAAAAACAAAATTCATGTACTTCCATTGATTGTTTTTTCCATATGAATATGCAGAAAACTATGGGGGGGGGGGGGATTTAAAACTCTTTCTTGAATTAGCAAACAAATTGATTGAGAAATAAAAAACTGATTGATGCGCATCGATTTTTTATTTAAATATTAACAAACTAATGTTACCTTTTAAAGTGTACAC
Source organism: Solanum peruvianum (assembly GCA_027705065.1). NCBI lineage: Eukaryota > Viridiplantae > Streptophyta > Magnoliopsida > Solanales > Solanaceae > Solanum > Solanum peruvianum. Next base: position 70,810,432 of record JAKWJD010001755.1, read on the forward strand.
TGTAATTAAAGAGCATAAATAAAATTATGATATTTTATGTTTAAATAGTACATAAAAAATGGAATAAGGTTACATATAGTGCTAATATTAAAAATGGGGATAAATTAAAGTGGTTGGATGTGTATTCGGTCTTATTAAAACTTGAGAAATAATTTTAAAAATATATACATTTAGATTATGTTTGAAAAAAAATTAAGTATTGTGAATGAAAGTCAAAATTCAAAAATCGATCAAGACAATTTCTTAAAACTTGAAAATTATTTAAAATAAATTTTCAAAATTTTATTCAAAATTTATAATTAAATAAGTATATTTTTAAGTAAGAATTCAAAATAGATAGCCAAACCTAGCTTCAATTCATGAACTTGATTGGTTACTACCACTACTAGCATATACATTGTCTTATGAGCTATAGAGTTCAAAATTGGTGCATACGTTTGATCGGTATGAGCGCCTATTGAGATGCTTTATTATTAAATCTAGTTTTAGAATGGGTGGATCACTTAGATAATATATTCTTATTTACAAAATTGATATAAGTTGATATTATCTTTTTATTTTTATCTTTTTAATTATTTCAAAGTATTCTTAAAAGTATAAACTAATTCAAAGTGAACTCTTAAATATGAATAAGTAATAGTTATATTCTTAAAATATACCTAATTCAAAATAAACTCATAAATATTTATCAGGTTATAAAATTGAATGATAAATTTACTATATAATTATTCTTTCAAAATAATATATTACGTCAAAGATGAATAAGTAAATAGTAACGATTTCAAACTTTAGAAATAACTTTTATCTTTTAACTTTTTAATAGTGTATTTTAAAAGTATATATATGTTCATGTGGATATTAAAAATATTGCATAACTATAAATAACAATGTGTCCATGTGGGCACACATATATACCTATAAAATACTCTATTAAATAGTGCAGGACTAAAAAAGCCTTTATAAAATTTGATATCGTAATAACAATTTCAACTAAAAAAAAAATATTACAAACATTTTTCTCTAAATAGTAACGGAGAAGAGCATATGAATAAGTAAAAGTAAATAGTAACTGAGGAAGTATAAAACTACATATTCGTAACGGAATCACTAGTTCCAATGTGCTTTTAACGGATTAACAATTGTCGAAATCGCGTGAGTTTTTATGAAAAGTTACCATAAATGAACATTTCGAGAAGTTTCAGGTTGTATATGCTAGATTAATTATCTAAGAGGTGCAATATTAAAAGTAATTAATCACTAAAGGACTAAACTGCAAATATCCTTTTCTATAAATTAGCACTCACCCCAAGCACAAATTTATCGTCTCTTTCAATTACTTTCACTCAAAAAACAAAAAGAAAAAAAAAAGAGTTAGAAAAGATGTGTGGAGGTGCCATAATCTCCGATTATGATCCCGCCGGAAGCTTCTACCGGAAACTTTCTGCTCGTGACCTCTGGGCTGAGCTGGACCCTATCTCCGACTACTGGTCCTCTTCTTCCTCATCCTCAACCGTCGGAAAACCTGATTCCGCTCTGTCGCCGGTCACTCACTCCGTCGATAAGCCTACTAAATCAGATTCCGGCAAAAAAGGTAATATATAGATATATCTGTGCTTGTAATGTATGTATCTAATGATTTATTTTTAGCTTCTTTCTGTGTTTGATAAAATTATTTAATATCTAATTTTAAAGTGAATTGTACATAACTATCTTAAAATTTATGTATAAAAATGCACCAAGTAATGTAATTTTCTTTTTCTTTTTACAATTGAAAATATTTTTGAAATCCGTTTGAATTTTTTTTTTTTCAATAGAACTCACTGTCAGGTACCAAAAAGTCTTTTTTTTTTTACCAGAGATTTTATTTGGATTTTAATTTTTACTCGTAAGAGCTAGAAATAAATATTTCTTCAATTTATTTTTACTTATTTATATCGCCTTAAAATCAAAATTTTACTTTTTCTTCTTTGTAACTTATTTTGGTCATTTTTGCTTAATTTTTTTAATTACTTATTTTAAAAATTATAAGTTATTTGAAAAATATAAATTTTTTTCAAAACGTTTAAAATCAGTGTGAACAGTTAATAATGTCAGGAGGTGATTAAAAAAAATTTGTGATAAAGAGGGAATAAATGCAATTATAGGCCGGGACAGTCTGCGAATTGAAGTGACCTATGATTTTTATAGAACATACCATCAAATTTTGTGGCTTTTTATTATTTGTAGCTATCTACACGTACGTATATACTCATTTTTAATCTTTTTTATTGCATCAGCCATCAGGATATATATTCAATTCTTTTTTGGAAAAATAAAATAAAATTATTGCAGCGACTAGTATCTGTCAATTGCGTTTATCTATTTGAACATGTGTTCTCCATAAACTAATTTACTTACTTATATGCTATATTTTATTTTTATCGTTTTCGAATCAATTATCATGCTCAAACTTATCATAATCGGAAAAAAAATGGAAATGAATTATCATGAAGTAATATTAGATGGAAGCACCCTCTTTCCTTAGCTAATTGTTTCTTCATTAATATTATGTTTGAAAATTATATTCTTTGGTCATTTTTATTTAATCCATTTATGTTTCAATTAACCAAATCGATCCTTGATGAAGGAAAATCATTTTTTTAAAAAAAAATTAGACATCAAAATTATTTTATCAAGAAATGAGTAACTAGTCCTTTTTTTTTTTTTACATGTGTAGAATTAATCGCGTGGGCCACTTAATTCATTATATTTGATATGACAGACTTTGCTTTAATTATTTTTCAACTAAAGTATTAAATCACCACTAGAAGTTGTTGGTATCGTAGAAATAACGTGAGGAACAAAAGCCATCAATTATTTATAAATCTATAATTAATAAATTTTGTATTTGCTATACAGGTAATAAGACTGTGAAGGAGAAGAGTAGTGGACCAAGGCAAGGAAGAACAAGTACAGAGGAATAAGACAGAGGCCATGGGGAAAATGGGCTGCTGAGATTCGCGATCCACAGAAGGGTGTTCGCGTTTGGCTTGGTACATTCAACACAGCAGAAGATGCTGCTAGAGCCTATGATGAGGCTGCTAAGCGCATTCGTGGTGATAAGGCTAAACTCAACTTTCCAGCCCCATCACCACCAGCTAAGCGACAGTGCACTACTAGCACTGTCGCTGCTACTGATCCACCACCAGCACTACTCCTTGAGAGTTCTGACAACTCTCCTTTGATGAACTTTGGATATGATGTTCAGTATCAGAGCCAAACTCCCTACTACCCCATGGAAATGCCCATAGTTAGTGACGATTATGAACTGAAGGAACAGATTTCCAATTTGGAATCGTTCCTGGAATTGGAGCCATCTGATCAATTTTCAGGGATCGTCGATTCTGATCCTCTTAATGTTTTTCTGATGGAGGACTTTGCTTCAACTCATCAGCAGTTCTATGAACATGATCAAAGTGTTGTTTGGGGAGTATTTTTATGGGTGAGTAGTAGTAATAGTAATAGAGATTAGAGAGTACATATGATGATAATAATAATAAGTTGCGTGCCTTAGCATGCAATTGTAATAGTATTGTGTTTGTTGTCTTGTGCTGTTGTTTATGCTTTTCTAAATCTTGGATTTACCTTATAATGTTTGGTGCATGTATTTTTAACTATATATATGGAGTACTTTGTTTTAATATTATTTTAGTTCATTCTTAATTGTCATATTTTTCTTTTTTTTATTACGGCTACAAAAATTTCGACTAACATTTTGTAATGTATCTTTTCATCATATTAATATGCGAAAAATTGTAATTTATAGTATTTTATGTATCATTTTTGACCATTTAAAGTTTTTGCATAAAATATGAATTATTGTAATATAATTTAATTTTAAAAATTAGTAAATTGACTTTCAATAAACGCAATATGACAAATAAAAAATAGACAGAGTACTACTGGATAGAAGAGTGTAGAAGCTCAAATCTCTAGTCGATGGTATTTATGGAAATTTTATCTATTTTTGTTTTAGTTTGTTTATGTTTTTATTAAGTCTTACGAATAAATTTGAAAAATATCAAAAAAATTAGAAATTTATAATTTAAAATATTTGAGACAAATTAAAAACAATTAACTTTCAAAGTTTTATTCTCTAAAATTGATCATAAAAAGTAATATAATATTATTTGAAAATAATACAAAAAACTAATATAAAAATTGTAATAGTTAACAATTTGAACTATTTCAAATATGAAAATTTTGGTTAGTTCTTGAAATTTTATTGCTGTTATATAAATTGTACAAAGGAAATAATAATATATATTATTTAAAAATCATATAAATATAATATAATTAAAATAATTAATAATTTATAATATTAAAAATTATTTTAAATTGACTAGTATCCAAATTTCCTTATTATCGCATAAATTAAGATAAATAAAGTAAAAGTAAATGACATAAATAGTCCCTCAACTATATGAGTAGATCTAAAAATGGTCCGTTAATTATACACTTACCGATTTTAGTTCCTTAACTGTAAGTTTACCGATTTTAGTTTTTTAAGTATTCACAAACTTATCCAGTTTGGTTTTTGTCCATTTTTTAAAATACAAATAGTTTGGTTTTTAGTACGCACCATCCTAAACTTTGATAGTTTTGTTCGAGAAACTTATCATGCATCATGCTAATCAAATTGAATTTTATGTAATTTACTCAAATTTTTTTATGTAAAATAAAAATAAATAGAATAATAAAATTGATCTATTTAAAAAAATGTTTAAAAAATTTACAAATCTATCATTTAATAAATTACCATTTCTGAAAAATTAAACAAATCCAGTTCAATGAAATTGTTGGAGTACAAACTTTAGATTTAACGGATAATAATTTTTTTCTTTTTATAATAAAGTTTAACATATTCAAGCCATTAGTAATAATAATATGCTTCATTTTATCCTCTGTTGAATAAAATTATGACTCATTTTTTCTTTACTCGTGAATTTTATTTTAAATCGTTGAGGTTAAGATTCTTTGCATAAGGTTAATTTGAAGAAAAAGTAACGGAGATAGAACCACCAGAAAAAGTTGCTAAATGATTTAGTTTCTTGAGGCGTAGATTCTGTTAATATAAAAACCTAAGCTATTTATATTTAAAAAGGACAAAGATCAAACTTGATAAGTTTTTAAATATTTAAAAGATTAAAATTTGTAAATTTATAGTTAAGAGAATAAAATCGATAAGTATATAGTTAAAGAATTAAATTAACAAATTTTTAATTAATTGAAGGACTGAATTCATTAGTATAAAATTTAGGGACCATTTTAGACTTATAATTGAGGGACCATTTATGTCATTTTCTCAACAAAGTAACTCATATATATAAAATTGTTCTGTCCATTTTAAGTAATAAAGCTTTAAAGAAAAAAGTGTGAGAAAAAAATTAGAAGTAAATTAAAATATTGTCCTTGTCCACGTAAGTTCATTGAACTTCTTAAGAAAACATCTATTATGGAATTAGGAGTTGGAATCTTGTAATGGTTTGAAAATGAATTTGAGCATTTTTTTAAAAGCATTAATTTATTCTAACAATGACAAAAAAACATTTATATAAGTTCAGCATATCTTAATTAAATATCATGTCCCACTTCTTTGTCAAAACCATTAAAAATATTACAAGAAGTAGAAAAAGTTACATATAAACTCCAATTTTTACCCTCGACTTTTTTTCAATACCAATGTTATACTCTTAACAACTTATTTAAGTTTATTTATAATCCATCCTTGAACTGATAATTGTAATAGACACAAGAAAAGCAACTACCCTGCTATATTTTATGATGAATTCTATACTTTTTTGAATTATCAGTTAAAAAGTATATCTGAAACAATTAAAAATAACATGTGAGGTTTCAAGAGTAAGAAAACATGTATAAAATGTTTTTTTTTTAAAGAAAGTTGATTATAAAAGTCTGTTTAACAATACTTCTAAAAACTGCTTATTTTTATTAACATTTTTTTAAAAATAGTTTTCAAAAAATGTTTTTGTAAGAACAATTTGTGTTTAACTATTCATTTGAAAAGTGTTTTTTTAGTCAAATTACAAAAAAGAAAAAGTATCAAATGTAGTCTTAGTATCAAATTATTTTATAGAGAGAAATTATTTTAAATATGTATTATTTATAATTAAATTAAAATATACATATACAAATCTAACATCTAATAATTTAAAATAGACTATTTATTTATCATACAAAAAGTAAAATTTACTTTCAGGATGATAACTTAAAATATTAAAATTTAATAACTTGAATAAACAAATAATGTATCCATTTTATTGATAATTTTGGAATGAGGGGAAAAAGACACGAAAATTGGACACTCACATGTATTATATTAAAAGGGTTTGAATTTATTTACACTTAATTTTACTTCAAAATTTAAACTATCCTCAATTTTAAGAAATAATCATTCTTCCCTTTCTTGCTTAATTAACCTTCCAAATTTATTCTACCTTTGTATTGTAAGGATCTATCTTTATTGTTATAATACTTTCTAAAATCATATCATCGTATTTTTGTGATTTAATAATATATTTTTAGAAATTCTATAAAACACGTAAATTTTGTTATAAAAAAGTGAGAAATGCCGATTAATTGGACTATAAAGATCGGTTTTTGTCGTTATAAAAATGTAAATGGGAGAAAATCGAGCTCCGGAAAACTTTTTCGTGATACTAGAATTTTCCCAATCTTGTTTAGATTTGGAGGAAATTAAAGTAATCAAGGTGTAGGGAAATTTGATAGCAATAGGGTGGAGTAAATAGAATTTTGATTATATAATCGGTTAGATAACTCGATAGGAAATTCTTACGACTTTACGAATTGAATTTGGATAAATAAACCTCCGGAAATCGACCGTAGCGTTAAGGGTACTTTCTAGCATAATGGGTTAAGAGTATGCTGTGAAAAGTGAAAACTGAAAATTCCTTTGGAGCTTACTGCCTTGCTTCGTGTTGCTGCAGTGACGCTGCTACATTGGGATTGGTGTTGCTGTAGCAGACAAGGCGAAGATTGAATTATAGGATTTTTGGAATTTTTCAAGACATAGCTCATTGGTTCAAAAAGTGTCGCTGCATTGACACTGCTACAGCGGGATGAGTGCCGTTATAGTATTTCTTTATCATATCACATAATAGGTGAACAAGCCCATATTCATCTTTTATACTTTCCAGAATTTAGGGATTTAGTCCCAACATTAGTTGATCCTATCAACTTTTCATGAGAACAATCAACCAAAATAATTCTTGAAGAATCTCCTAATTCTTCAATGTATGTCTATTACTCAATATGCACATTTTTTGGATGACCAAATTATTCGTGCCAACTAATAATTGTTAGTACTCGTAAACTCCAAGTTTTGCTATGTCATGTGTCTTTTTGAATTAGTAAATTTCTAATTTACTATTATATGAGTATATTTTAATTTTATTACTCCGAGAGTAATTTTTAAATTTTTTCTTCTCATTAATTCTACCCCTTCTAGAGGTGAGTCGCGACTCCATCACTGAATGGACTACTCTGATTATCAAAAAATTGTGCATGTAATTATATTATTTGTGCCAATAATTTTGCAAACCCCAAATTGCGAGATGACAATAGGCACATATGAGACCATATAGAAGGATCATCTGTTAGGACCGTGAAGTATCTAAACAACCCACTAGGTAAGTGAATAAGTCCATAAATATCCCTATGTATAGTTCCAAGAACGCATGGGATTCAATTACAATTTTCACTGATGATGGTCTCACAATCAACTTGCCTTGATAACAAACAATACAAGAAAATTCACCATTCAAAAGAATATTTAAATTCTTTAATGAATGTCCATTTTAATTATCTATAATTTGCCTCATGATGTCCCATACAATCATGTAAAAGTAAAGACAGTATTGTAATTAGTATAGAATGTGCCTCAGTTGCACTAATTACTATTCAATAAAAGTCAAAAGATAAAGTATGAAACTTTTCTTTAGCATATGGTTGTCCAGAGACATTCTTGGTGATAACACATCTACAACCAAAGGTCACTATCTTTTCCACGCCTAACATGGTGGCTTACACCTCATTCACTTTAGAGAATGGATCTATATCTTTAACATTTATCAAAAGTTCTCATTCTTCATGAATGGAACACAAAAATGTGAGGATATCAATTTATGATAGTTTTAGTACCTCACTTCATTTTTGTGTGCATTATTCAGTCACTTGACTTCTTTTAGACATATATGCACTACTACCACATTCGCTTTAGTAATGGAGCAAATCCAGTAAATTTCATGACTTCTCGTAAAAAACACATTAGTTTTTCTTTAGTCATTATTATATTATCAATATGGTGAATTAAGACTCAAATTCAATGTCTTATCCATACAAAAATGTCTTAGGCCATAAATATATCGATAGAATTTGAACCCAATATCTTCTCATTGTGGTGCATCAAGACTTTAACTCAATGTCTTACCCTCTTGGTGCGATTGAACGTAAATCCATTGTCTTATTCTTTTGGTGCGACAAAACTTAAATTCACCGTCTTACCCACAATGAGGCTCAACCTCAAGTCTTCAAAATAATTGTAATTTTATCACTTTTGATGATCATTAATATGATCGTATATTATAATTACACACAAAATTGAGATTATTGATTTATTATTAATCAACATTAGTATTTAATAAATATAACTTAATAGATCACATACCTCATATAAAGATTGAAAACATACCTTTCACTAAATTGTGTTTATTTAATTATGAAAATAAATTAAGGAATTCTCTTTTCAATCGATTAAAATTAAACGTATAAAAAGTTGACAAGTCTCTTTAAATACTTACTCCAGATGGTAACTCCAAATCTGTCACATAAATAATTATAACATATAGATAAATCATACCTTGAATATTTAAGAACCTTATTGCATAACTTATGCTAGATCTCTTTTGCACTTTTCCAGTCTTCTATCATAATTCTTTAAGAATTGAACAATCGTGCTGATAATGTGTTATGAAACTATATAAATTTAGAAGAAGAATAGAGTAGGAAAAAGTGAAAAGACTTCTTATTCATCTAGAAGTATATTCAGGATTCATGGATCTTCTTTTCACTTAACGAAAACCCCTTCATTTATAGGGGAAACCTAACTTTGTCCCCAAGTAGGATTTCTTACCATATCCTAAAAGGACTCCACATAATTAGACATTCACTATAATACAAATTTTTTTTTTATAACATTAAATTAGTTTTACTTTTAAAAATTAAACTCTCCTCAATTTTAAGAAATAATCATTTTTCCCTTTCTTGCATAATTAATTTTCCAAATATTTATTCCACCTTTGTATTATCAAGATCTATCTTTATTGTTATAATACTTTCTAAAATCATAGTATTTTTATTGTTTAATAATATGTTTTTAAAAATTCTATAAAAATATAAATTTCGTCAAAAATAAAAGTGAGAAATGTCGATTAATTGGAGTATAACAATCGCGTTTCGTCGTTACGAAAATGTCCATTGGGGGGGGGATCGAAGTCGGAAATACTTTTTCGTAGTACTAGAATTTTTTTCTAACCTTGTCTAGATTTGGAAGAAATTGGAGTATCAAGGTTTAGGGAAATCTTTTAGCAATATGGTGGAGTAAATAGGATTCGATTACATAATCGGTTAGATAACTCGATAGGAGATCCGTACAACTTTGAGAAATCGAATAGACCTATGGGAATCGACCGTAACATTAAGGGTACTTTCTAAGTTTAGTGGGTTAAGATTATGTTGTGACAAGCGGAAACTGAAAATCCCTTAGGAGCTCAATAACTCGCTTTGTGCCGCTGCAACGAGATTCTTTCCATTGCAGCGTTGCCGCTACATCAGGGTGGATATCGCTGTATCGGATGAGGCGGAGATTGATTTATAGGAGTTTTTTGAAAATTTTCAAGACGGAGCTCTTGGTTCAAAAAGTGCCGCTGCAGCGGAATTGGTGTTGTTGTAGCGACGCCGCTACAGTGGGATGGGTGTCGCTGTAGTGGGATGGCGGGTTTTAAAATCATAAATAAAATCCTTAAACGACCTTCTCTGGCTACTCCAACTCGTTTTTCACCATTCTTCGAGCTAGAGATAAGTTTTTCACTCTCCGAATTAGTCTTTTGATTCGTAAAATGTTTTAGAGTGGGTCAATATAGATGACGAAGTATTTCTTGAAGAATCCTTATGGTGAAATTAGCCCTAAATTGACTAGTTAGGATCATGGATTTGAACTAGGGCTCATAGTTTGTTAGTATTCTGGGGATTTAGTGTTTCTTTATTGACTCCCGTATATAAATTGTTAGTTGTAGACCACAAACAAGAGGAACGAATCTGGAAAGGGAAGGATTAAGTTGCGTAGAGTTTCAAGATTATTTCGAGGTAAGTGATGATTGTGATTATATGATTGTACAATATACACTTGTTTTTTGTTGTGATACTTGTATATGTATGCATATTGCAATATTGCTCATAGATGTTGAAAGAAGATATATAAATATCGATACTATGAAATCATGATTGAATGAGTGATCTTGATGTATTGTTGGGATATATGATTGGGATCGTCTGTCACGTTCTGGCATGCTAACTGGGATCGGACTTCCACGTTTCGATATGATAATTGGGATCGATTGGCAAGTTCCAACATAAGAAATTGGATTGGATTGCCAATTCCGGCATGCTAACCGTTTGACTTTGGGTTATGTGAGAGGACCAACTATGTGATGAAGCATGTGAATTATGATGTTGATTCATATGATAGTATTGAATATTGATATTTATGCATGTGTTATAATGTTGTAATTGTCTGTTTATGTTACACTAGTGGGATAGCCGCGTGATCCTACCAGTACACGATGGTTGTATATTGATTCAGCACTTGCTCTTATTTTTGTTGAGTACATGTAATCTTCACGTGACTATTGACAGCCTCATAGAAGATCGGTGATCTATTCGAGTTCAAGGGTGAGCCAAATCGTTCGAGCTGCCATGAAATTCTCTTTAGTCCATGTCCACCATTTTCGGTTCTAGACCTTCTTTTAGTTAGTTAGATAGTTCACTAGAAATTGTTGTTAGATTTGATTCTCGTTTCTAGTTTTGGTACATTAACTTTTAGATTCTAGGTTTATCTTCCGCACTATTTGTTAGTTGTTAGATCATTAATTAATAATGAAACTTAGCTTAGTTATTTAACTTGCTTCCGTAACTTAAGTGCCTTAGGTTTTAGATTTATTGCTTTGGTTGGTTATTAGTAGTGGTTCTCCCACCGAGTTGTAGTCTGGATGTCAATCACGACGATGTGGGTCGTGAAAAAGGTTGTATCTGAGCCTAGGTTTATTGATCTCGATGTACAGAAACGAGTCTAATAGAGTCTTGAAGAATGGTACGAGGACTCCTTTACTTTTCTTGAAGAGGCTATAGGAATTTACGAAATCTCCATTTTCTATTTATCTCTTTCTTGCTATGACATTCCAATTGGTATCTAGCGATTCTGATTGGTATCTAAATTCCTTCACTATTCTATCGCAGATGGTTAATACTAGGTATAACAACGTTAGTCATGTATCTTCTTCTAATGCTCCAGCTTAGGAACCCGCAATAAGAGCTCGCAATCGAGGCAGAGGTAGAGAAAGAGTTAAGAGAAGAGGTCGTGGGAGAGTGGCGCCTATTGTGAATGAGGTGCCAAACGATTATATTCGGTAAATGAGAACCCTCTGGTACATAACGAAGAGATAGAAGAGGAAGTTGAGTTTGAGAATGTCGAGGAGGTTGAAAACGAGGAAGAAGGGCACGCTGAAGCTGCATGAATCCCTCCCATTGATCTGGCGTAAGCTCAACAAATTATGTTTTGAAAGGGTTGGCTGGTTCGGAGATGATTACACCTACTCAAGTCCCAGCGAATCATCATGTTGCTAACATTATGCCCAAGCCAGTTGGCGAGGTAGGTAATGATGCTTTCTTCCATCATTTGTTGGGTTCTGTGATGATCGGTAATGAGCATGATATGTTGACCAAGTTTTTTAAGCTCAAGCTCCCGATATTTTTTTGTTTTGAGACAGAGGATGCTTATGAGTTCATATTGGATTGTTATCAAAGGTTGGATTACTTGGGTATTACTAACCAACATAGGTTGAGTTCGTGTCATTTCAACTTCAAGGTGAAGCCAATCAATGATGCAGAGCTTATATGTAATGCAGTGCATCTACATTACCTCTAGTTACTTGGACCAAATTTCATGCCCTTTTTTTAGAAAAGTATGTGCCTAGGCTAGGACTTTGAGAGATTGCAAGAACAGGATAATATATCTGTGACTGCATATGAAGCCAAGTTCCATACTTTATCTAGATATGCTACACAATTGGTTACCACTGAAGATGATAGGATCTGGCTGTTTATTAAAGGTTTGGATTCTGAGCTACAAGTGTCATCCGTTCACATGACTTTTGTGAGAAGGAGCTTCAATGAAATGACTGATTATGTTAAGAAGGCGGAGGGAGTGAAGCGAGCCAGTCAAGCTAAGGCATTGTCTAAGAGGACCAAGAATTCTGGAAATTTTCAAGGCTCCTATGCTAGATGATCCGGTCGACCTACACTTGCGTCCAAGCCAATTTTGTCCGCCATGCCCCCTCTATCTGTATCTATTCGAGGACTCATTCTAATAATTTTTAAGTTGATCAGAGTGTTGAGCATGTGGCAGGTAGCAGACCATCTAGTGTCCGCACTTGCTTTAGATGTGGGGAACTGGGACACATGATGAAGAATTGCCCACAAGCGTATTTGCTTGAGTCTGTACAACAACCTTTTCGAGCAATTGTAGCTATGAGAAATGATAATAATGGTAGGGGACGTCCACAAGTAGGAAAATGAGGAAATCTAAGAGGGCTTGGAGGTAGAGAAAATGGTAAAGGAGGTAGGGGTAACATGCAACCAGGCAATGAGGTGACTCGTGTTGATGATAGAGCTCAATGTTATGCCTTTTTGGGAAAGAACGAGGTAGAGATGTCTAATGAAGTGATCACAGGTACTATTATTGTCTGTGATCGAATCGCTAATGTATTATTTGATTCAGATTCCACCTATTCTTATGTGTCTGTGAGATTTGCCTCTAATTTTGAGATGTTAGGTGATATTATTGATGACCCTATACGTATTTCTACCTCGGTTAGCGAGTCAATCATAGTCACCCATGTGTATTGTGTTTGCCCTAATTTGTTTATGGGATTTCAGACTTGGGCTGATTTGGTGATTTTTGATATGGAAGACTTCGACGTAATCTTAGGCATGACTTGGTTGTGTCCCCATTATGTTGTTTTTAATTGTAAATACTAAATATGAGACCCTAGACATTTTGGGAAGGGAAAAATTAGAGTGGAAAGGGGTGCACAGCCTAAACAAGCTAAGATTATATTCTCCATTCGAGCTAGGAAATTAAAAGAGCAAGGTTGTTCAACTTATTTGGCTCATGTAAGGGATGTTGAGATTGAAACTCCATCTATTGGGTCTATTACGGTAGTGTCCATATTCAATGAAGTTTTTTCAAATGATTTGTCTTGCATGCCTTCGTATAGAGATATAGGTATTAATTATACAAGTGGATTATGATCAAGAATGACCAAAGAGAGGTACTTTAGGTAGTAGTATGGGATGCCACCTTGAATTTGCACAAGTATACTTAGAGGTGGCTTGTGATGTAGTTCACTTGAGTAAGAAGGACAAATAGTTGAAGTATGAACCTATGTATGTCTTAAGTTGAATTACTATGTTAGAATGCTTATGTCGTAATTATGTTATGATTATGCCTTATATTGACTAACCCTTTGAGATATCTTATGTTTTATATGTTAGCTTTCTTACTTAGTACTTTTGTACTAACGTATATTGCCTACATTTCTAACCAAATGTAGGGTTTTTTGGGAGATTGAGTGTTTGGAGGCTAGGTTCCTAAGTTTAGAGAAGATTGAAGATTGGAGATTGGTGAGTCCTCATAGCATTCGAGGACAACACCCTTATGTTATCTTTATGTCATTTACTATGTTTTAGACTTTTGTAGGCTGCGTTCCAAGACATTATTACTCATGTATTCGTAAATGGCTTTTTAGACACACGTTAGAAAGAGGGAGGAGATATCTATTGTTCATAATTAAAGGGGGAGATTGTTTCATTGTTCATAAATAAGGAGTTTTTTTTTTTTTTTTAAAAAAAAAAAGAAGTTAAATCGAAGGATGTAAATGATTTTCACTCATAAAACAATGCGTTATTTTTTAGTAACATATTTTGCTGAGTTATTTTCATAATTTTCTCACAATAAGAGAAGTTCGTCAATAGTTCCAAAAATGGGAAGAAAAACTTTTATTTAATGGTATTTTATTGGAAAGAAATAAAAAGAAAAAGTTCAAAATTCTATTTTTTTTTTCACACGAATAGATAATTTGAAAAGATAAAAATGAATTAAAAAAAAAATAAATAAATTTGACTAATTCTCAATTCTGTCTGAAGATAAAATGAATTAAGATAAACTAAATAATGAATTGTAATTCAACGTAACCCTCAAATATCACGTAAATCTCTTTCCTTACTTGTTGCTCCCAAATCTTATTATGCATTTTTATAGTGTTCTTTTAAGTAATCATGATTAAATATAACTGTTCAGTAATTTGTAAATTACCTCACTATTTTTGTTCATTCTCTTTCGGACCTTTCTGTTTCTTTTTTTTTTTTACAATTACATGGGAAAATTATTTTTATAATTGATAATCTCATCTCATTCCTCGTCAGAAAATTTATAGTTTTCTTGAATAAATCACCTCTATTATAAATAATTAGATAAACAAACACAAATACGTTAATTTGTGTGACACCTTCAATTTATCGAGAGTCAATTTTATTAAATTTTAAATCTAAATCAAATTAGATCAACACAATCTTTAAAATTGAAATTAATCATAAAAATCATTGAAAAAAGAATCATAAGTTGCAATTTTTTTTATATTGACAGTAAAAAAAATATGTTACAAGATATTTTTCAAAAGTAACATAATTTTGAATCTTAATTTTTTTTAAAATGACAAATAAATTAGGACAAATAGAATACGACAATCATTAATGATAACATTAGGTGATTTCTAGGGGTGTAGAAAATTGATCCAAAAATAGAATCAAATCGCAAATTGAATCAAATAGAAAAAAATTTGAGTAGTGGTTTAATTTGACTAGGTTTGGTGTTGGAAAAAAAACCGAATTTATTTGGATTAGTTTGGTTTCAACTAAAAATAATCAACCTGAAACCAAACCTACCCGACATTATATATAATTTTAAAATTTTATTTTATACATAAAATACTTACTTTGATATAATTTTAAAATATCTCTTATACTTTTTCATAGTTTTATCTTTTAATATATTTATTTCATGTTTGGAAGTTAGAATTCTTAATGATCTAATAAAGATTATAGTCCATACATGTTGGCAATTATAATAAAGTTTAAATTAAAATCAAACTAATACTAATGCAAAAAGAAAATCAATTTAACACTAGGAATGACAATAATATTGAATATTTGTTTTTTAGTTTACATAGATTTAGACAATTAAAATACATGATCTAATTTTACGTTCTTTTAATATTTAGTCATGTAACTAATACTTACTAAACTTATTTTAGCACAATTTAGTACTTTAAATTATGATCAATTTCATTATGACTTATTGATTTGCAATATTTGTTTTACGCGATTTTATTATTTATTTTTCGTTGGATATTTTAGTGTCATTAATCATATCATATTTTGTGTTACTTTCTTGAGAAATAACTTAGATAGTTGCATTTTGGTAGGAGTAAAGAAATGTTTGAACTATAAGTAAATTATATGTTTGTATGAATACTTTATTGAAAAATCTGAAGTTGAAAAAACCCGAGTTTTATTGGTTTGTTTGAGTTGTAAATTTTAAAATTCGATACAAATGATTTGGTTTGATAATTGAAAAACCCGAGCTAATCCGATTATGTACACCCCTAGTGATTTCATAAAAGTAACAATCCGTAATAATGAAGAAATATTTTAGTCACTATTTGTGTGCAATAATCTTAACTATCAACAAGGATTGTGGTGGACTAATAAGTACTCCTTCATCTAGGACTTACTCGAAAAGATTGGAGGCCTAAGAGAAGGGTCCTAATATTTTTTTTCATCATACTATTCATACATACTTTTATTTAAAATCTATTTTTCTAGATTTGTAGATGCAAAGTCATTAATTATTGTTTTATAATCGTTTTGTTTTAGTAATTCTTTTTCAATTGATAATATAGTTAACCCTTTCAACTCTCTTGACATATTGTTGATATGAAATAAGATTTAATCAGCTTTATTTTGAAAAATTTCTTGCGACTGAGGCAACAATTATAGGAATTGTCAACATTATTGTATAAGCAAATATGTCTATATGGAAAAGAATCAAGTCTTTTTATTTGATTGAGTATTTCATTATATCATTATCTTTTATTTCTATTATTTCTATCGAGACTTTTAGTTCAAAAAAATAATATATATATATATATATATATATATTATATAAACTTTAAAAGATTCTTCAAGGGACTTTGTGATTTTACTATCAATATTTTCGTCAAATTATTTCTTACAAAATTCAGTTTCTATATTCATCTCACATACAATTTCCGTAGTAGAAATCATAATACTCATAGTACATATCATTTCTTTTTATAAAATACCAACAATGTTTTTAAATAATGGGATCCAAAAAAATATGAGACCCCAAGTGATGACTTTAATGATCTAGGAGTTAAGATGACCCTGCGGCTTCATCCTTAATCAGATGACTCATGGTCTCCTTATTAATTTGTGATGGATTGATTTAGGCTCCTAATTATTTGTCTACTTTTGAATTGACACACCTATTAAGAAAACAGTGATTGACACAATGAGTTTACCATTTTATCCATATTAATTATGAAATGGATGAATTAAAAATTTAAGATTTCAAGAAGTTCTACCATTTTCAAAGTAATTAATTTAAAAAATATAATATGTAATCTTTTTTATCCTTTTTTGATTTGTCAGAATGGACAAATACTTAAAATAACTACACAAAAAAAGTGAACAAATAATTAGGAACCTAAATATTAAATTTTCAGTTGACATGATGCCTCATAAATGATATTGCTTAATACAAATGTTTTATAAACCAAATTTTATATGAATTAAAAAAAAAAACATTGTCTATGCTATGATTGTAGAAATACGACTTTACTTTATATAATGTGTTGTTTGTATTTTAAATCTTGTAGTATAATTTGATATACCAATTGGTGTATTATTTTGCAGTTAGCCACTTATTATAGAAAAAATAATGGGAAATTTTTTGAAATGTAAATATTTTAATATTTAGAGGGTCATTAGCAACACTTTAATATTTAATAAAAATATCAAATTTTAGTTTATTATGTATCTAATTTATGTTTTTGTTATTTGTTTTAATTTGAAGAATATAATTATCTAATAACAAAAGGGAGAAAATCAAGAGAGAGAGTATTTCAAAAAGGTAAGGATCACTTAATTTTCTCATCAGTTACATTTTCAAATAAAATATAAACTTTGTTCTTTTTTTTCTCCGGAATTTTTACCTTTTTAAAATTATATTCATTCCACAATATATTCTATTTATATTTATTATTATTTTTTATTAGTTTGTATTCATTCCAATAGGTATGCCGAATGTATCTATATAGTCATTTAAGAAATATATTTGTATTCATATATTTTTTTCCCTATATAGTTATTTTTTTCTTCAAAAATTTGTATGTATTTATTTCAACATGTATTTTATTTGTATTTCTATTTGTTCTAGTTTTTATTTAGAATTTTGTATAATAATATATAAAATACAAAAAGTAGTTTGATGAAAAAGTGAATGAATATAAAATTGAAAAGAAATAATTGAATATTTGGTGTAATCATTCTTAAATAAAATACATAACTAGTTGACATACCTTTAGAATAAATACAAATTAGAAAAAAATGTCAAATTCAGAAACAATGCAACATAATATTTGAATGAATATAATTATTAATTGTAAAAATACATACTAACTAAAACAATATCAAAATTCAATATATACTTTCGAATTATGAATATAAAAAACAATAAAACTATGAAATACAAAAATAATACTAACTGTGGTACATTGACATAACTATCACAATAAAAATACAAAATTAATTAAATATATGAAATACAATTTCAAATCTATGAAAATACAATAAAACAATGAAATACAAAAATACATACCGAATAAAGCATCAACAAAATTCAATATACATTTTTAAATCTATGAATACAAAAAAACATTAAAATATTAAATATACACAGTCAAACTCATATAATGTGTTACATTGACATAACTAACACACACAAAAACAGAACATAAAATACAATAAATATATGAAATACAAAAATAAATACTAACTATAACATAATAAAAATTCCATATACACTTCCAAACACATTGTAACATGAATTTTTTTGAATCTTAAAAATTACTAAACAAATTAAACTAAACATGCAAGACACAGAATATACAAAAAAATACCTCTTCTCCAACAAATTGGTCTTCTTCAACTTCATGGTTATGAATTTGTGTGGGATTTTGCACATCGACGGATTCAGACATTTTTTCCCGTCGTATATCCTCCTTATATTTAGAAGTGGAACCTATATTGTTGTTTAATTCTTGAGTGAAAAAAAAAATAAATGATGAAAAATCGAAAGAACTTTGATTACTTTGTCCGATACCTCTAGTAACTCTCTTGAAAACGTCTATTGAAGAGAAAATTATGTAGTCTCAAACCCTAAAAAATGTTTTAAGAACAATAACAAAAAAAAAACAAAAAAAAAACAATAAAATCAGTAAGTAAATAAATAAGGAATCTGAAAAACATAATATCCAAATCAATGTTAATCTTCAAATCAAATCTTGCAATGAAATTAAATGGAAATAATAGAAAATATTACTATATTGAATCGAAAATTTGTGGAATTGATTTGAAAGAATGTTAGAGAGAGAAATTGAAAAGAAGCGTAAGAAAAGAGAGAAAAATCTGGAGATTTGATTAGGAAGAAAGTAAAAGAGAGTAATTGATAAGCTTAAGAAAAGAGAGAAAAATTAAAATGACATTAATATCTATCCAATTACATAAATATAGGAAAATGTGTAATATATGAGAGAGAAAAAAAGGTGTAAATAATGAGTGAGAAAACAAGGTGTAAATAATGAGAGAGAAAATATTAATAATATCAGAATTATTATTTATTTTTAAAATAATGGCATTTTTGACATGTTTAGTAATATTATTAAATTATGAATATTATGACTAAATAAGTTAATTTTTTGACTAGTTAGCTAAATTTCCTAAAAAATATATTACTTCCTTCGCAGCGAGGGCTATTATATTTGATATTTCAATATATATTGTTTAACTACCTGTCTACTTTTCATTTCTTACAAATAAGTTCCTTGCGATTTTATTATTTAGTTATTTCAACCTGTACTATCTTTAAATCACTTGTACAAATTTAATTGAGTGCTAAGAGGCAAGTTGGCTAACAAACTTCATACATGAACCAAGAGAAATTGAATAGTTTAATAATATTCCTCAATCTTATGATACTTTAATTTAACTCGTATTTCTCTATCTGAGTTTTTCTAAATACTTCCAAATACTTTAATGAGAAACGTTTGTGATTCATTAGCAATCAATAATTTTGGGGTTGAATTTATATAATAAGTATATAAATACAATTAAAAAAAATAAGAATATTTAGGAGATGATGCAATTGAAACAACTAGGTGGGTGATGACATAAAAGAATACAACATCGTACATGCACCCAAATATTTAGCCTAGTTGCAACAACTTTTTTTTATCAATTGTAATATCTAATTTCATGCTGACGTCTTTCATCATTACCAAGTTGTCCTCTTTGATTAGATACCACTCACTACCAACTCTTTGACTCTTAAACATATAGTTATAAAACCAAAATTATATAGCCAAAAGGTTGCGGTCAAATTGTTTGGCGAGTTAATACCTCAGATGGTTATTCAACTATGCATTCTTGTCTCAAAAAGTCACTCAATTTTCAATTTTCACTCAAAAGTCACTCAACTATGTATTTCTTTCTTAGAAATTCACTTAACTTTGAATTTTAACTCAAAAGTCATTCAACTATCCACTCTTTCCTAAAAAAATCACTCAATCTATTAAATTGTTTTTTTAATTAAAATTTATTGATATTAATTATTTATATAACAATCAAAATTTTAAAAAAATAAAAATACCATTTAAACCATTTAGTGATCCACCCACCTAACCCGACCATTAAAAAATATGATATGACCCATTTTATTTGTCTTTAATCCTAATTCAAGGTTTAAAGAGAGGGATTAATTTAGGATCAAAGACAAAATGAAATGGGTCATATCATACTTTTTAATGGGTCGGGTTTGGTGGGTGGATCACTAAATAATTTAATTTATTTTTTAAGATTTTGGTTTGTTATATAAATAATTAATATCAACAAATTTTAATTAAAAAATAATTTAATAGATTGAGTGACTTTTTGAGGAAATAGTGGATAGTTGAGTGACTTTTGAGTTAAAATTCAAAATTGAGTGATTTTCTGAGAAAGAAGTGCATAATTGAGTGACTTTTGAGTGAAAATTGAAAATTGAGTGACTTTTTGAGAGAAGACTGCATAATTGAGTGACCATCTGCGATATTAACTCATTGTTTGGGACACTTCTTCAATAGTTGCTTTTGTTTTGTGTAAACTATTTGAGAATAAACTTGACCAAGTCCAATACTGGAATAACATGAACCCGACCCAAGTTGTAAGGAACAGACAAAGATAAACTTCTATGTATTTCCTCCTCTGTAACCTTGTTAATATTGATACGTCAACCCAAAATTCTAAGACTCGAACTTTTCTTCATTTACATTTAAGATCGTATCGGGTGTTTCTTAAATTTGTCAACATGTGTAAAACTCAATTCTTTAGTGTGAAAATGAATTTTGATATGAATTAAGGTCAATAGAATTCCTTAGCACAAAGTTGAGTTAAGTTAAAAGCATACCTACCAATTAACTTTTGATTTAAGATTCTACTTGGGTTAACTTCAAACGGCCATTTGTCTTTGAATTTAAATAGTTACGTGACTCATAACCTATCAAATAAAACTATTTGAATTTTCTTTCCAACTCCGCCTTCGCCTTTGCGGAGCCTTCACATTCACGAAGGTAGCAATCGTGAACAAGCCCTTTGCGATCGAAGGTCTGGAATTCCACCTATCTCGCTTTCACGATCAGAATTTCTCAATCGCGAGGTTCGTGAAAGCAAACATCCTATCGCAATAGCGAGGGGTAGTTAATATCAAACCTTAGCAAATCAGCCAACACAAAAATAATCGAAAAGATCCTAAATATTAGTAATTCAGTACATACAAATAATATATGCAAATTGACTATACCCGACGTTCCAGGCTTGATGAACCATCAAAGAAGGAATTTGAGGTCTCTTTGATTCGAAACTTGTGAAAGCCACAAAGAACTAATATAACGCCTAAAAAGGTCAAATAAGGTCTGGAACCTCTGAAAATTCAATCAAGACCTCACTTAGACCTAACATTATTCCTCGAATCAAACGGAACTCTCGGAATTTTGATCTGTGCATCCAAACCTTGAATGCAAATCGAAGTCAATCCAAAGATTAAATTTTCACAAAATTTCAATTTAGGACCTCAAATCCTTAAAAGACTCCGAATATGAAACCAACAATTCTCTTAGACCAATTTCACATTTCAAGACTAATGGCATTGACAAAATTTTATTTGGATACTCGAAACTCCAAAATACACCAAAAATTATTTTTAACAACTTTAGTCGTTCAAGTTCAAAACTTAAAAGAATTCACAACTTTTTTCTCAAAGTTTGAAACTATCATTCAAAACTCGATTAAAATTAACTCGGAGTCAATATCGAGAGGCGCGGAATGATAATTTATGAGCCCAAAAATGACCAACTAGGTCATTATAGGTCTCCTTATACAAAATGGAAAACTTCTCGCTTCATGAGCTTGCTATTTGGGTTGAGTTAGGCCCATGTGCCATATTTTTATATGATATCAGAGTCAGGTTCATCCTCGTTTGAGCTCTCGGTCCATATGTCATCACGTGTGCATGGGAATGAAATGAGGTGTTAGAATGGTTAAAGGTTTCACATTGATTGAGAAATGGACTAGTGGTCTCCTTATATAAATTCGAGCAATCTTCTCCTCATGAAAATATAGCTTCTGAACTTGAGTTGGGCCAGGTGTTATATCTTTACAAAATAGACACTTATTTTTTTTGGATTTCCACAACATAAGTGTGTAAGACCCACCTAATTCTGATAGAGTATCCACTAATGAATCTGGGGAATCAATATGCAAAGTCCAATTAGCATCACGAAAGGAAAGCAAGGAATAAGAGGGATCCAGAGACATGGGAAGACCTAAACTAGTATCAAGGGCCAAATAATGCTCTCGTAGAGACCAGGGTCGACTCAACAAGATAAGGGGCTTAAAGCAAAACTTAAGAGAGGAGTCCCAATATTTTTTTTCTCATCATAATACTTTTATTTAAAATTGACTTTTCTAATCTTTTGTCACGATCCAAACCGTCGTGATTTGACACCCACACTTACTATCTGGTGGGAGGACCACTACTACAACCTAAACTAAGCAACTAAACCAAAACTGAGACAATTAATGACACAAAAGCAGTTTTAAATACTAAAATAATTTATCAAGGAACTATACAAATGAACTAACACGTATACGTAAATACTACCCCTAGAACCTGAAAGTCATTGTATCAAAACTCTACTAACAACAAGTCTAAGAACAAGAGGTACAACTCTAAAACTAAACACACCTTGAACAATTAGTCTCAGTCCGAAAAGAGTGGATTTAAACAAAAGAGAACTCAAAGCAGCTCGGAAGAATTAGCTTACCCTTGGAAATGAAATGGTCACAGATCTTCTAAACAATGCCTATCAATAGCCACCGGAAGTTGTCATGTACTCAACAGAATAAGTGCAAGAGTAGTATCTTACACAACCACAATATACTGGTGGAATCACGCGGCTATCTCAATAAATAAAAAACGTGTGTGTGTGTATGTCGGTGGGTGGGTGGGTGCGCGCGTGCGCGTGTGCGTTTAAACAATTTGAAAAATTTACATACATATTAAAACTAAAACTTGCAATTTTTAAGTGTACATATAGATGGTTTATTCAATTTTACCATTGTTGACCCTTTTTTCAATTTTAAAAATAGATGATTTATCTTTTTTAATTAAAAAATAACCTTTTGTGAGTGATCAATTTATTAAGATGACACTTATTTACTCTCAAATAATTCAAGTAAAAAAATAACAAACAAGACAACTAAATTGTTCTTCTCATAGCTAGTTAGACGGTTATATAAAAATAATATTGTCCGACAATTATATACCTTGATCCAATTACATAATAATTCAAGGGTATAATTGGAAATAATTTTTTTTTATAGAGCTATAATCCAAACACAAGATGAGGTGGGAAAAATGAATCAAACACTTGATAAAAATAAACCTTGCATTACTAATCCCTGCACTACTTAACCCTGCATTACTAATCCCTCAATTACTAATCTATGCGTTATGAATCTTCATACCAAACGACCCCTTAGAATTTTGAATGATCCAATAAAGGTTATAGTCAATAGATATTTGTAACTCTAATAAAGTTCAATTCAAAATCAAAGCAATACTAATGCTAACAAAAAAAAATTATTTCAACACTAAGACTGATAATAATGTTGAATATTTGTTCTACAGTTTTACATTGGTTTAGACATTTAAAATATATAACCTTATTTAAAATTTTCTTAATTGTTTAATCATGTAACTTATATTTATTAGACTTATTTTAACATGAAATAATACTTTTAAGTTAGGATAATTTTCATTATGACTTATTAATTTAATTTGCAATATTTATTTTATACGATTTCATTATTAATTTGGGTAAAATATTTTAGTATCATCACTCATCTCATATTTTGTGTTATCTTCTTAAGAAACACTTTACATAATTGTATTATGGTTGGACTAAAAAAATATTTGAAGCACTGGTTAATTATATGTTTATATAAATACTTTACCAAAAATATCCGAAGTTTATTAGTTTGGTTTAATTTATTAATTTAAAAATTTGACACAAATAGTTTGTTTTGATATTTGAAATACCCGAACCAACCCAAAGAAATTAGAGGTTGAAAAACTCAAAAAAAAAATTACTAGTGTTATTAATTCATTTCTGTTCATAAATTGAAAAATTCAACAAAAATAATTTGATTTGATATTTGAAAAATTCGAATTTATCTGATCTCATATACTCCTATATTTCAGAGTGAAACTAGCTAAGAGGCTTCGAGGTATAATGTCATCAATTTTTGATAAATATTTTTTAGTTAAATTATATTTTACACTTCAAATAATATCCTAAAAAAATATATTTGAGAATAACTAATTCTTTTAAAAGAAAAATTTGTGTTAGTACTACACGCACCGGCCATGATTATTTTTCGTTAATTATTGCATAATTCGTGGGTATTTACTATTCGAGATGATGTTGATTTCAAAAAGCATATTTAATTAAAAGTTGATTAGAAAGAATAATCCAAACAATAGAGTCATAATCATCGTACCCCAAAGATGCATGAACCTTAGTGCATCGTCACCTACAATCTAAGTGGGACCTTTATTTGATTAAACTTACATCTGATCTCTTACTTTAAAATATAATTTCTGATTCTTTTTTTCTTTTAAAATAAATTGAGGAAGATGGGGAAATGAATTAAGGGATTATCATGGGACTTCAGATAATCATACACTAATCTATTAGGTTAATCGTTGATTCAGAATTTTCAAATATTCTAAGCAAATTATTTTTGGGTGAAGATTTCATTATGCATTTGATTTTGGGATAAATATTTAATTATTTCAAACAATATAATTTATATCAATAAGTCTAAAAATTATTTAAAATACCTTCAAGTTTGTATTATCATTTTATAATATACATGTTATATTAAAAAAAAACTAATAACATAATTAATAACAAGAAAATAACAATATGATCAAGAGCAATATATCAATCGCCTCAAACTTGTCACTAATTTAGGATAAATTATAACACATTAGAAGCAAATGGTTCTTTTTTTTTGCCACGTTCTGTATAGATAGCAAAGATAAATATTTATTAGTTATTAATGGAATAGTTTGATGGATAAATATTAGTTGGAACTGACAAAGGATGTTATTTTTTGTATATAAATAAAAGAGTTTGGGGTAATTTTTTCTTGAAATTCTCATATATTAGAACTTGGCCCAAATGTAATTTTTTTTTAGAATTTGGCGTGGTGATCGAACGAGCCACCAAGAAGGTGAGAGTTCATATAACCAACTTCTAAGCTACTTAGTTGGCGTTTGACTCCGAATTCTCAAATATTCTCGGCAAATCATTTTTGGGAGAAGATATGATGAAGTTTCACTATGTATTTAACTATAATTTTTGGGAGAAATATTTAATTATTTCAAAAAGTATAATTTGTGCCCACAAGTTCTAAAAATTACTTAAAACACCTTTAAGTTTGTATTGTCATTTTTTAATCAGCATGTTCCGCTAAAAAGAATAATCTTATAACATAATTAATGACAATCAACAACAATAAAATAACAATATGGGCAAAAATAATATATCAATCACTTACTCAAACTTGTCACTGATTCAAGATGAATTATAACCCATTAGAAACAAATCGTTCTAATTTGGCCATGTTCTATATAGATAGCAAAGATATATATTTATTAGTTAATAGTGCAATAATTTAATCGATAAATTTTCGTTGGAATTAATAAATGATAGATATTTTTATAAAATACAATAGTTTGAGGTAAATTTTTATTTCTTTTTAAAATTTCAAATATTAAAACTTGAATCGAATATCATTTTTTTCCTAGTATTTAAAAGCTTTGTACATTTGAGAAATATATTTGCCAAGTAACAAAAACTTTGTATGATCAAACACTACTTTCCAAACTTTTTCTAAATTTTTACCAAATATATTTGGGGCCAAACAGATCCAAGATTCCCGATGATAAATTAGATGCCTTTGTAAAACCATTTTTTGCATACACAGAAAAAAATACCAAATTTAGGCACTTCAACAAATATCATCGTACATATGAGTGAGTATTCACTTTTTCCTTTTGTGTTAGTTTCTTTTTTGACAACTTGACAATTTGCCAATTCTTTTATATCAAAAAAAGGATTAATTACTTCATCAAAGCAATGATGCCAATTGATGATTCATCATGCATTACAGGATTATCACCGTACAAATATTTTTACTAGTTGACAACACTGACAATTACAAGCTTGATTAGATTCTTATAAACAAAAATAGTGAAAATTTATTTTATACTTTTGATGTTATAAATGAAAACAAAATATTTGTTAATCGATTTAACCAAAACAAGAATAGACGAGTGTGGATATATAAAAATCAAACATCACTAACTAGCTTTTCTTCGTGAAGTTATTACAATAATTGATGGGTACAAATTAAATAGGGAAAAGGGTCTGATATACCCCTCAACTTTGTTATTTAGAGTTGATATACCTCTTGTTATGAAAGTGACTCATATATACCCCTACTTGTAAACAAATGGCTCACTATACCCTTTTTCTCTAACGGAAATGAAAAAAAAATTAATCTAAATTTTTATTATTTTTTTCTAAAAAATATAATCCTATATGAGTAAATTTAATCCTCGTCAAATATATTTTTTGATTTTTTTTATTTCAATGACTAATTTATAATTATTATTTTGAATCGTGTTTCACTAATATTCTTGTAAAACTTATTGTAGATGATCAAATTTTTTCTTCGAATACGAAATTAAATTACAATACACACAAAAAAATAGTTTAAGTTTTTTTCCTTCAAACTAAGGAATGTAAGAAAAAAACAAAATAAGAATAAGAAACTCAAATAATTATAATAAAAGAAGTCAAAAAATAATTTATGTATGAAAAAAATTAAAATATACCTTGAACTTTGATATAAGAATCATATATACTCCTAAATATTTTTTTAAAAAAAATTAGAACTAATAAATATAAATTTAAAACTAATTTAGTAACTTCCGTTACGGCAGGGGTATATGTGAGCCGTTTGTATAACGGTAAGGGCATATACTTTTATAACGACGATTATATCAGCTCCAAATGACAAAGTTGAGGGGTATATCAGACCCTTTTCCCAATTAAATATATTTTACAAAATACTTTTATATAATACTTGCGTATATATTGCCATAGACAATTAATTTTATAGAGTGTACTACTGAATGATTTTATTGTTATAGGTAGAATGTTGTTACAAAAAAGTAAAACACAATATGAATAAGTGGTTCTAGATAAAATTAATTATACGTATGGTAAAATGTTGTTTTCACTATTTGCAATATATTTTATTGTGATAAAAAAAAATTAAAATTACAAGTAAAATATGGAAAAAACATAATTTTATTGATAAACTAATATGACTACAAATCTGTCTATTCTCTTAATTCTTCTCTCTGAAATTTCTTCATGATTTCACTTCTGCTATTAGTGCATTTCTCGAAGATAGGATGATTTTCGATATTTATTTGATCTCCATGTAAGGAGGATTTTGTAGATCTTCTTGAAGCATTTAGTTGTCAAAAAAAGTTTGACCACATCTTACTATGATTTTTGTATTTTTGTTTTGTAAATTTATGAAATTTTTAAGGTGCCTCTTCAAGAAAATAAACTATTTTTTATATACGCATGAACTACAGTTGGGGATGAAGTAGTCTCCAAAAACTCTAACTAGAATATAGAAAACGTCTTGTATAAATAAAATTTTGATGTCTAAAAATACTCTCCACTTCAAAACTTTTCGGAGTTTAGACGTGATGAAACTCAAAAACGCGACTTGAAGTATTAATAAAAATGGAGCTTCCACCTTTGAGGTTTTATGGCTTCAAATTTGTAGATTTGATTTGAAAAAGAAGAGATAAAAGATAAATTTGATCCCAATGAGCCTACGATAAAATTTTAAGAGATAGTAATAAATTATAATCGCAAATAAAATATGAAGAAATATATTTTATTGATAAAAAATAATATGAGTACAAATCTGTTTGTTCCCTTGATTTTTCTCTCTAATTTTTTTTTGTGATTTGAGAACTTTTAGTCGCGTATTTTCAAATGTAGAATGATTTTGACCTCATTAGGCTTTATTTGAACTCAATGTAAGGAGGATTTTATAGATCTTTTGGAAGTATCTAGTTATAGGGAAGAGTTCAACCACATCTTAATTTGATTTGTATGAGTATTTCATAAATTTATAAAAATTCGTGATGCCTCTTTAAGGAAATATACTATCCTTTATGGGAAAAGGGTATGAGATACTCCTCAATTTTGTCATTAGTAGCTGATTTATCCTTCGTTATGAAGGTAACTCATATATGTTCTTACCATTATACAAACGACTCAAATATACCTCTGCCGTTACAAAATGAGCTCATACATACCATTCATTTAGAGGAAGTTAAAAAATTAGTTTTAAATTTATATTTTTTACTTTTAATTTTTTTTAAAAAAATTATTTAGGGGTATATATGATTCTTTTATCAAAGTTCAAGGTATATTTTATTTTTTTCTTATTTTAATTTTTTTCTTACATAAATTATTTTTGACTTCTTTTATATAATTATTTGAGTTTTTGTTCTTATTTTTTTCGTTCATTCCTTAGTTTAAAGAAAAAAAATTTAAACTATTTTCTTTGTCGATATTGTAATTTGATTTTTGAATTCGAAGAAAAAAATTGGTCATCTACAATAAGTTTTAAATTTTTTTTAGTGAAACATAAATAAATTTTATTATCAAAATAATAATTCTAAATTAGTCATTAAAATAAAAAAAAACCAATTTTTTACGAGGATTAAATTTACTCATATGAGATTATATTTTTTTAAAAAAAAATAAAAATTATATTTTTTTTAAATTTTTCCGTTAGAGTAAAAGGGTATATGTGAGCTATTTGCTTATAACTAGAAATATAAATGAGTCACTTTCATAACAAGGAATATATCAGCTCTAAATAACGAAGTTAAGGAATATATCTAACCCTTTTCCTATCCTTTATATATGTATGAACTAGATTTTGCAATAAAATAACTTCCAAAATTTTATTAAAATAAAATACATCTTATAAAATTTCAATTGAAATTAAACACTTATTTTATGAAGTTTCATAAAATTTTAATTTTTACAACAACATTGTTATTAATTTTTACGATGCGTCTTGTAACATCAATTCTGATGATGTTATATTTGATGTAAGAGTTAAATGCCATCAATACAAATCTCTGTCCAAACATTAAAAGTAGCACGTGGATCAGTTTGTTTTTACTCAAAGTCATAATATTTTCCAAATATGAAAAATGAATTTACTATATATCCAAAAATATTTTTTATTTTGTTTATAGAGACAAATACCATCTACATGCATGCGTATACTAAGTTTTGGTGCATTAAGAATTCACAAAATAAAAAAAATCCAAGATAGATTCATCTGACACAGTAATTATACATGTTAGAGAAAATAATGAAGAACCCATGAGTTTGTAACTTGAAACTATTCCACCTAGTTTGATAAACAAATAGGGAAGAACCAGACTAATTTTTCCAGATAGTCATTCATTTTTGGAAAATTATCTAGGAATATCATTTAAGTTTATTTTAGAATTATAATATTATTCAATTTTATCTATTTTCTTCAAATAATAATTGACACAAAAAATATATTATCTCTCTTCTATTAGGATGTCATGTTACATTATTTATTTTTTATTATTAAAAAAATATGCTTGAAGCCTATTTAAACGTTAAGCTGCAGTATGTTTTTTTTAAGAAAATATTGTTTTCTATTTATATTTTTTGAAAATATTTTGTTTTTTTAGATATATAAAGATAAATTTTAAAATAAATGAAAAAAAAGTATCCCGTTTCTACAACTAACTAGTAATGGATTGTTTTAACTATTTTTAAAAAATAAGTTTTTTAATTTTCGAATGATAATTATTATTTTTAATAGAAGTTTTTAATTAATTTTTAAAATAATAACTATAGTTTTTTTATGATGCACCTTTTCTTCTCCTATTTAGATAGGTATTTCTACATTTCATTTTGTTGGAGCATTCCGTAAAATCATTGAAAGTGTGATAAATATAAATAGACATTACAATTTTTTTTATAAAATAATTCAATTGATTTAAGATCTTTCATATTTTTTTCCTGTAATAGCCATTGCTGTTTTTATATAAAAAATAGTTCAATTTCATTTTTTTTTTAAAATTGAAATAAGAGACATTTAAAAATCATCCATTTTTTGCCGTTACATTTTTTGTTTAACAAAAGAACTTTTATTTTCTATTTAAAATATATATATTAAAATTCTTGTTTTTTTAATTGTATTTTTAGAGTATATTTAAAATGTTTTTTGAAAAATTAAGATTCTTGAATATTTGTGGTGCTGACATGTGACACTTCTTACTTCTCCTATTATATATATATATATATATATATATATAATATATATATATATATATATATATATATATATATATATTTTTAAAAAAATAGACAAACCCACGTATTATATCCAATAAAAAAATTACAATAAGAACTGTGATATGAGCTCCTCCGATTCTTCAAGAAGATGTGTGGGTTCCTCCGATTCTTTAAAAGAATTAGTAAAATATTAAGGGATAATGCCCAAGTACCCCCTCAACCTATGCTCGAAATCCCAGAGACACACTTATACTATACTAAGGTCCTATTACCCCCCTGTACTTATTTTATTAATAATTTTTTACCCCTTTTCTGCCTACGTGGCACTATCTTGTCGGCCCAACGATGGTTGACTTTTTTTTTCAAACTAGTGCCACGTAGGCATAAAAGGGGTAGAAAATTACTTATAAAATAAGTTCAGGGGGGTAATATGATCTTAGTATAGTATAAGTGTGTCTCTGGGATTTCGGGCATAGGTTGAGGGGGTACTTGGGTATTTTCACAAATATTAATAATAAGTTAAAAAATGTGACATGATATCCTAGACGTGAGAAATAATTGATTTTTTGGTGTCAAGTATATTTTGAAAAAAATAGGCAAAGTTAGTTGATATTATAGTCCTAAAATAAAGATGTGATATTCATAGGTAATTTTCAAAATATGAGTGACTATTTAGGAAAATTACTCGAAAAACTAATACCTCAAAAACTATTTAAAACTCTTACAGAAAATTAAATACTTGATCACAAACATTGTTGGAGATTCTTCAAAGTTCGAGCCGTGCATTTTGACAAAGTTCTCAAGAACATTTCACCTAATATAGATGTTTCCTAAAATTCAACATCAGAATTTGTTGATAATGTCTAATGAAGAAAAAATTACCGATGAATATGTTATTAAATGCTTCCTCCGTCTAGAATTGTTTGTCATTTTGTACTTTTGAAAGTCAATTTGACTAATTTTCAAAGTCAAATTATATTACATTAATTCGATATTTTAAATAAAAAAATTAGATATTCTAAAACTATATGAAAAGTACAATAAATTATAATTTTTTGCATATTAATATGATGAAAAAATACATTTTAAAATATTAATCAAAGTTTTTATGGTTTGACTCCAAAAATAGAAACCATGACAAACAATACCGGACAGAGGGAGTAATATAATTCTCGCAAAGAGGGCTAAGCCATTAAGGCTAATCAAATGTAGTGAAATGAATTGAATGTAAGGATTGAATGTTGAAAAATCATATATATTTTAAACAAATTTCCCAAGACAAAATGTGTGTTGAAGAAACTCTAAAGTAATAGCATAGCTAATAGAGAGAAATTTAGAAGCAAAAAATAATTGAGTTCTTGCTTATTGTGTCTCCTAGTCCCAGGCAGAAATATATTGTGTTAGTTGGAGCAAAGTTATATATGAATCCAGGTTAAAGTTAGTGGTAATCAATACAACAAGGGTATAACCTACTCCCTACTTGTATGTAATTAAACTTTCTTCGGTAACTCAAATGTAAATATTGCAACAAAAGAGCAGAAAGTAAAACTCAAATGTAAATATGCAACAAAAGAACAGAAAGTAAAACTCAAATGTAAATATTTTGCAACAAAAGAACAGAAAGTAAAACTCAAATGTAAATATTTTGCAACAAAAGAACAGAAAGTAAAACTCAAATGTAAATATTTTGCAACAAAAGAACAGAAAGTAAAAAACAAAAGATTAATAATGCGGTGAACGTGGATCGAACACGTGACCTTCAGATCTTCAGTCTGACGCTCTCCCAACTGAGCTATCCCCGCTATGTTTATAAATAATTACTCTTTTGTTTAAGTCTGTTAACTCGCGAACAATTTAGGCTGAAATTAAATATTTTGATAGTTATAATACATGAACTGTCGGAAATAAATAGAGGGAAAATTTTCAAAACAACAATATTTTAGCTTGGGACTCCTTAACAACAGTTTCATTATTTATTAAAAATGTCATTATTTTAATTTGTTAATATATTAGTTATGTATATATTTTCTTTTAATTAGTTTGAAATAATACAAATAATTAATAACAAAATTGAGAAAATCATGGAACAAAAAAAATCATTAAAGGTAAAAAAGATTTTACATACCAATCAATTACGTTTTGAAAAGAGCATAAATAGTCTTTCTGTCAAGCGTTTTTTTTTTTTTGCTTTATTCTTAAGAACATAAAAAGAAATTTAAAATAATTTAGTTTGTCTTCCAAATCATTCATCTGATAACTTTCAAAGTTTCTTCAAGTTGAATACGACTATAAATTTGTTGCATCCGGTGAAGTACTTTTTTGATTTTTTTATTTGTTTGAATGAGATATTCGTATATGTCGAGGACAAGAGTGTTTTTTTCTGATTGAATCAGTAAAATCTTTTTATGTACTGAAATTTATAACTTTTTCGAATATTTTATATCCAAATTATGACGTGTAACGAATGATTTTTTTTAGTTTAGTAGCTGTTTTTTCTATTTGAATGCCTACAAAATATGTATCCCATTAAATTATTCTAACTAATTGATCATGAACTATATCTTGAATACAACAATAAATGAAGTGAGATGAAAATACAAAGTTATTATTACAAAGTGAGATTAAATATAAAGTTGTGAATACAAAAGAAATACTCTCTTCATTTGAAATACAAAGTGACTTTGAAAGGTAAAATACAAAATAATCCATCATGAGCTATATATGTTGAATAAAACTATATATGAATACAAAAGTGAGATGCAAATACAAAGTTATAAATACAAAGTGAGATTGAATATAAAGTTGTGAATATAAAAGAAATATTATCATAATTTGAAATACAAAGTGACTTTGAAATGTAAAGTAGACACGTAAAATACAAAACTTGTTGGTATACAATTAGGTTAAATACAAAATAAAAGAGAAATACAAACTTGTTCACATATAATTTGAGATTAAAATACAGAATGAATAGCCAATAAAATACGAAATTGTTAGCATACAGTTAGGATGAATACAAATTAAGAAGGAAATACAAACATGTTGGTATACTAATTGAGATTGAAATACAATGTAAAACAAAAAATACAAAATTTATTAATATTTAGACAGAATGAATACACATATGAATAAATGTATTAAAAATCAAACAAAATAAACATATGTCTTATAAGCATATTTGTATTATAGTGAATGTCTAATTATTTTAAGTTCTTTTAGGATATGGTTAGGGATCCTACTTGGTAACAAAATTAGGTTTACCCTATAAATAAAGGGGTTTTCCTTCATAGTAAAGAAGATCCATAAATCCTGAATATCCCTTAAGAGAAATAATAAGTCTTCTCTTCTCTCTACTTTCTTCTTTTTCTATAATTTCCTAACACGTTATCAACACGATTGTTCTATTCTTACAGAATTATGATATAAGACAGGAAAAGTGAAACACCTTCATTGCATGTGATGGTGTACAAGGTATCATTTCGGTTACATTTGTTTGATCTTCCTTACCATGCATTTCAGAAACAATACAATAAAAACAGTTATGATGCATACATTACATATCTTGAAACCAATAAACTATCCCCTTTATCGAATTAGGCCTTGGAAGCTCTATTGGACCTGAGTCTTCCCCTTGTTACAAATCCTAGATAGCTTGTTATTGATCTACAATTAACAATATATGTATAAGATTCAATCTCCAATGGCCTAATAATACTCATATTACAACTTAATCTCAACCCTAAGCCAAACTTATTATCTTCTAACCCAATCCAAGACTTTTCCATCATTAATTCACCCAAAACTATCAATTCCATAGCTACTAGAGTAAATAACAATATATAAATCAAGAAAAACATTTAATACTTAAACCAAGGATTAAAAACCCAAAATCCTCAGTAACTCAGATCTTCCAACCGTAGGAACAAAACCAAACTGTTCCCTAGAGTCCCTAATAACACCTCAATGGCCTAGGCAATCAAAGTATGGTGTTGAAGATTGGAATACCAAAGCGTTCCCTAGAGTCCCTAATAGCACCTCAATGGCCTAGGCAACAAAGTATGAAGTTGAAGATTGGATTATGAAGGCTCTTAATGAAAAATGACTGAACTTTTCCCTAATTAAGTCTCCCTTTTCTTCCCCAAAACTTACTTTCCAAATAATTAGAGACTTTGGGGAATTTTCTCCACTAATTGCGATTAATACCGCTAAAGCGTCTCAATCCCACTATTGTGGAAGTGCTATAACGAGACCTTTTGTTGTAGCGGGAGTTGATTACACCGCAAAAGTAGTGTGTCACCCACCATGGAAACTTGCATGGGACAAAAAAAAGCAAAAATAATCCCAAAAATCTTCATTTTTCAACACACCTTAAAAAATTGACGTCCCAAACCAACCCGTTCATGCCAGGTCTGATAGCATCGAGTTCTACTCACCCCAATTTATTTATGAAAAGTCCTACAAATTCATTAATGTCATAGCTAATAGAACGACTAACCATAGGTTATACATTTTATCCAATTCTTCCCTGAATTTCTCTAGACCTCATCTTTATCGAATTTTGCATGAATCTAGTAATATAAATACTTGTATCAAGTGAATATTAAGATGCAATATTTAGTCAAACAAATGCCTTATAAAATTAGACTTATGGAGTTTATATTTTGATTTCAAAAACGTTTAACAGTAATGATCTTTTTTTGTACGAGGAAGAACCAACATTGTAATCATTATCGTGATATAGTGGTATATGTGTCAAGTTAAACTATACTTGATTAAGATATATTGTGTCTCTCCTATATCCACTTTTTATTTTGATTTGATTTAAAGAGACAAACAACAAATAAACAAAGGATATAAAATTCATTGTAATTAATAATTTACTGGTGATTAATAAATATTTAACAAAATTTTGATTCATTAATAATCTCATATAAGCTAGTAAATTTGAGTATTCCTTTATTTTATGAATATTCAAAATAGTATGATATTGTTATTACAAGGCAAATTCTAGATACTATAATATTTGCAGAAGTCTCTCTTATATCCACTTTTTATTTATATTTGATTTAAAGAGAAAAACAACCAATAAAGAAAGGACATAAAATACATTGTAATTAACAATTTAAAGGTGATTAGTAAATATTTAACAAAATTTTGATTCCTTAATAATCTCATAGAAGCTAGTAAATCTAAATATTCCTTTATTTTAGGGATATTCAAGATACTATGATACTGCTATTACAAGACAAATTCTAGATACTATAATATTGACAGAAAAATAGGTCAACTAACGCATCAAATATTGAAATCCTCCTTTTTATATGCTTGTAAAAATCTATATATAGCTAACTGAAAAACTATTCGAATATCAAAACTTCATCTGTTCTTAACACATGGTACTTTAAGCTTTTTGCATCTGCAGAAAAATGGCTCAGAGAAAAGGGCATCGACGCGCCAGGTAGTCAAGTGCAAACTGAAAACATCACAAATGCCTCTAATATCTCAAGTAGGAAAGAAGCACATCCCTGATGACACCACATAATCTCAAAAATAAGTAAGTCAAGTGAAACAGGTGGTCCCACTCCCATTAAAACCAGTTCATAACAAAAAATTGAGAAAGCAGTATCTCGTCATGAACGATAAATATGCAAATGCATGGGCTAGGATCATATCATTAAATTTGTGAGAATGAGCAAACAAAGTAATGCATGCATGCCATCACCAGCATTCAAACAACACACTCAAAATCAAATAATTTTACAACAAATGAAATCGCACTACTAAAGCAGAGACTACTAACCTAGGATGTAACGAGTCCACACACATGACCTCAGGCCCTACAATATAATAATAAGCTCTATTAGTATTAAACATGCCCACTGCTAATCAACAAGAAAAGGGAACCTAAAAGAGATTTCCAATTAATAGAAGAGGGAGAAAACTCAACGGAAAACGCCCTACCCCAATCACATGCTCTAGTCCCACACTGAGCACATCTATGACCAACCCACAGCTATGACGAGCCACCAAAGTCACAAGAATCAATGCAAGGCGAACAACCCAAAACACTACGAGGTGACAAAACATAATCCAAAGCATCTAATTTCCTACCTAGTCTAAGGCAACCACAAATAATTCCAAACAAGTAAAAGAAAGATCATCTACTTCACAAGTGAAGCCACAATCTATAATAAGGATCCCAACACCCACAATAAGTCCAAGGCTCCTAAAGAATCAAGAAAAAATAGGAAAGCCAAATGCAGGCAAAAATCATCTGACATAACATCTATACTAGGCATTATCTAAGAAGCTCAATCAAGAAAGTTGAGTAAAGCCTACCCTAAAAGGAGAACACGAGCACTTTGAATCCACCACACATGAGTTAACCGCATCTGAAATGCCTCACAACACTGCAAACTTTCAAATTATCGATAATATAATGTCATTGCATATGTTTTGACACTAAAATCGTAACAATTGTAAATGGAACAAAAATTGAGTCAAAATGGGAAGGTGGAACCCGCACCAAAAAATCCAAAATTATTCCGTCAAAATGTCCTACTACATCTCAAACTTGTGTTCACAAATTGAATAAGGTCTGAGGCCTTGAAACAACCACAAGCACAATGTGCAATACTAACAAGAAAACCAAGCAAAGGCAAAAACTTCGAGCTCAAATTCACCTCAAATGAAGGTTCCTCACAACTTCTAATCACAAACTTAAGTATCCACGCTCAGAACGATCAAATAGGATTTCGAATCACGCGAATGGGAGATTGGATAAGGGAGATATTGCTTTTTGAAAATGATGCTGAAAGCTGAAATTCCTGGATATAAAGGCCCAAAATCGATTGCTAGAAGTCTAATATTTGGTAGCTAAAATCATGTCCCAGATATCAGCACTTCAGCTGATTTTCAAAACTCTAAATTCTCTGACGGGGTTCCCGAAGTTCATTCGAAACCTCGTGCACGAAAATGATACATGGTATTCCATCTAATTTGGCATTCTAGACTCTATGAAATAATCAAAACTTTCATCCGAGGTTGTTTTACTGAAAAGTGGGTCTCCCACACCCAAGTTCCATTTTAAGCTAAAACTACAAGAAGGCTCATAATAAGGCTAAAAGCTTAGGGAACTGCATGAAAGGTCGTTCTAGACAAAACTCAAAATTTTGGAGCTAACCTTGCCGTCAAAATTCTCATCTGAGCACATTAACCAAGAATATTGACCAAATTCGACCCTTGTCTTAATCTTCAAAGTTGAAATACCTAATATCACAAAATCACACTACAAATCTCACGACCTGAACCAACCATGCCCCTAGCCTAAAATGGGTCTTCCAAAGATGATGAAATCGTCAAAATTGAGTCTTTCTTCCCAAACTTTAGACTGAAGTTAACCGTTGAAGTTTCAACTACTCCAAAATATGACAACTTGAAAAAAATCTAAAAAAACGAAAAAAATGTCAGTATCAGCAAGTCATAAATAACTTGAGCACGCTATAAGAAATCTCTTAACGTTGAAAAGATCGGAAAACAAATAAAATGACCGAGAGGGTCATTAAAACATCAATATAAGAACTATATACCTCAAGAAATATTTTATGAATCATGTGACCTCATCCATCAAACCAGAAAAGGAATCAGTCCACACACTCAAAAAAACTCGAATATATATGAAGGACACACATGTACAAAGAATTCGCTTTATCTCATGAACAAAAATCACATGCCTCCCAAGATCGTATCATAGAGTTGATAGTAGTATAAGACTAAACTAATCTATGCATGTCAAATATAAGATTAAATATGTCTTTAGTATATTGTAATGTAGACTTTTTAAGGGACAAATAAGGTATATTAAGGAAAATAGTGACTTGACCCTCCTAAGCACTTTAATACGCTATGTACATATTCTACTTTCAAGAGCACACTTCTCATAACCTCAATTAACTTTCAGACTGAAAAGCGGAAAGTAATAAGTTCAACGGGTAAGAGAATGCGTTTAACCGATTGAAAGCGTGATAAGCGTCACT
Organism: Solanum peruvianum; assembly: GCA_027705065.1. Classification (NCBI taxonomy): domain Eukaryota; kingdom Viridiplantae; phylum Streptophyta; class Magnoliopsida; order Solanales; family Solanaceae; genus Solanum; species Solanum peruvianum. Next base: position 70,849,298 of record JAKWJD010001755.1, read on the forward strand.
AACGGTATAGCGAATAGGGCGTTTAACTGTAACTCACCGGTAGGACAGATAACGTTTGTGATCATTCTTGGCACAGAAGAATGAGGAAGCAAAGGTAGAGTGTGCTCTGGAACTCCAACACTTGGGTTGAACAAAAAAGGCTCTATCTTAACGACCGGTAAAGCCCTCTCTCTAGGATATGGCACTTCACTGCTCGGAGAGGAATGAATTCTTCTCCAAATCATCTCTTCCTTTATTTAAGTTAAGAAAGAAGTCAATTACGTTCGAGCTTTTTGTCAGCCGAGAATGTTATGTAAAAAGGACCAAGGAGGATCCTATCCTAAAGGAGAAGGAGGAGTAGGAGGAGTCAGTTTTCTTTGAAGATCGAGGACTTGCCTACTTACGAAATCCTTATCCAAACCACAAACCCAATGTGTTGTTACAAGTTTGGGGTCGTTCCACCCCCCACCCCCAACTTGCGGAGCCTAATTCTTGATTTCATCATACCATATTCTCTAATTTTGCATCTTTACTAATTTGTTAGGATTCATTGGTATTATTGATATTTTGAGATTCTTTACCTCATTATTCTTTTTATATTTAAACAACACAATCAAAGAATACAAAGAAAAGAACCTTTTTACTGTGTACTCTGCTTCATTGGATACTCATGAACATATTGCCTATAATTACTAATGTGTATCAGGAGTGTACAACACTAGTTTCTGTAAAGTACAAGTAAATGAACTTATTCTAACAACAAAAAAGGATTTGAAGTTACTCAAACTATTAAACATGTAATTGATAAGTAGATTACAAAGAATTAGTATATAAAAATTATTTTCCTTCACTTCTATTAGCGAGAGAAAATTAGACTCAAGAGGTGTGCAAAAATAAATAAATTGGTTTATGTAGAATGCATATGTTTATGGGGATTAGCAAGGATTTAGGCTCCGTCGTTGATGAAGATGAATGTGGCCACCAAGCATGTATAATTTTCTCATTCTCAAAAACAACTTCTACTTAACTATTCACCATAGAAATAGAGCTCTGCGACAATGCAAAAGGAAACACAAAACATCAATTTAATTAAGAAATTTGAATCAAGCAAGAGGAAAGTTAAGCCAGCAGAATTAGAAGAACTAGTTAATGACAAAAAATTTTGCTCAATCCCTCCACCATTTTAGGATCAAATGAAAATTTACGTTCATGAAAAATATATGAAAAAGTTAAGGGAAAAGAAAGAAAATTAGAAGGAAGGCAAATGCTCAATTAAAGAAACAAAACTTGAAGGAATGAAAATCATTTGTTACCTTTATATAGTGTTTTGTATGTTCTTTTAAATTCCTTTAAATAATACTAATTAACCTACACTTAAATACTCAATGAACTATTCAAATTCTACTGATTGTTATATTAACAAAGATTGGTTACTAATTTAAAAGTGTTGAATTTGATAAGTCAACTTAAAAAAATCTATATATCTATATCTCAAAACACAACTAATGTTTTGAGATTTCCATCTCAGTCTATAAAATTTGCCACCTGAGTTGTGTCATGGAGATACCTTCTATACGAGTAGAAAATTAATTCTTTTACTGTAGTTTTTGAATTGGATGTACCGAGTTTGTCGTGTTATTATAATATATGAGTGTTTTATGTATTTCTATAGATTCAGTCTAATAAATCTTTGATATATTTTACTTTGGTTTAGTTCCTACCATTGGCCATCTCTGTTTGTCCATTCTTTCCCTCACAGTTTTCCTTCCTAATTTATAGCAACCAATTTCTTCTATTACATTTCAAGAGTATGGAATAAAGGATGAATTTGTGTTTTCATTAAGTGCCACAAAACAGAATGGGCCTAGCATTTTGAGTGTAGAACCAAACTGGTGATTTAACTAATGTGCTTTTCGTTTCATTCATCCTAATGAACATTAAAAGGATTCAATTTCCTCTGCTTCACATTCTCCAAAATAATGATAAGGACCACTTATGCTTTATGCATGATCAGTTAGCTGGTGCAACTATACCAAACCTAAAAATTTAGCGTTCCAAGGCTACATATATATGTGGCGTAAGCAAACCATTTTGTAAGTGTGTCGATGTTTAAAGGAACAAATATTGTGGCGACATTATATTAAAAATGTTAATTTATTACTATAATTTTCATCGGTGAGTTCTCATTTTTTAAAATGTATTCATAACAGTATGCATATGTTTAATCATAAGAGTCTCGTTAGAAATAGTTGTATAAGGTAAAAACACCAAAAACCACTAATATCCATTATTAATTTGATTTCACAAATCAATCTTAATTAACTTCATCACCGAAAAAGCAATACGCCAAGTCTCAAGTAATTGGAATTTGGAGCGAGTAGTTTTCAAAATTAGGATATTATATGTGCTGAAATAACTGAATCCCAATAGTGTTTAGTTATTTATTGTTCTTTTCTTACACAAGTTGATGTGTTCAAGCAGTAAAAGTAAAAAAAAATTAAAATGAAAGATACTGAGTAACTCTCAAAGATTGCACTAATTATGTACACACTTGAATGAAGATCTGTGGTAAAAAAGTGAATACTTTTTCTCTTTTCAAATAAATGTTGGAATTAATGCATTCACTTCACACACCTTGATGTTTCGTATTTCAATATTGACTCTTAGTTTCTCAAGAACTCTTTTAGGGTTTGTAATACATGTATCTAATAATTTGTGATACATGTATCTAGTTTATTGTGCAAAACTTTTTGTTTTCTATTTTAAGTAGTATAAGCAGTGATGTAGTTGATGATTGTAATCATCTCAAGTGACCTTTAGTAGCCTATATAAAACTTGAGTATTCTCTGAAGATAGTGTTCTCTTTCTAAATTTCCTACAAATTTGTATCAGAGAAGGTTTTCGTTCTAAATCTGGGGTTAAGTGAAGAAAAAAGTATGACATTCAAAACAAATGAATGTGTTGATTCTTTAGTTGTTCTTACTCCATTTTTTTATGGAATTGATTTTGAATACTGGAAGATAAGACTGAGAACACCTATAAAATCTGAAGGTTTGTGGACTATTGTTGTAAATGGCTATGAAGAGCCAGAGAACGATGGTGAGATTTAAGTAGGTGAGATGAAAAATCACGAGGCTAAGAACTGTCAAGATGGAAAAGCCTTGAGCAAAATCAAAATGAGAGTCTCAAAAGAATATGTTGCAAAAATTGCTACTTGTGAGACTGGAAAGAAAGCTTAGGAGTCTTTGGAAATCGAAGTGTATGGTGACGAAAAGGTACGCACTATAAATCTTCAAACTCTTAGAAGAGAGTTTCAAAATTTGAAGATATAGAATCTGAAAAAATAGATGAATATTGCACGAGAGTCATGAATATTGTTAATGAAATGAGAAATTATGGTGATACAATTTCTGACCAACAAGTTGTGAAAAAGATTTTAATTAGTGTCACGAAAAAGTATGAGTATATTGTTGCTATCACTGAGGAGACGAAAGATCTTTCTAAGCTTTCTATCAAAGAGCTGTCGAGTCATTTCGTGCACACGAGAAGTGAAAGTTTTTCCGTGAAGATCAACCCAAAGAGACGACTTTCGAGTATATAACAAATAAAAATTCTAAAAATTTCTCAAAAAATCAACAAAAGAAGAATTACAATCCAAAAAAAAAAAGCAGGATCGTGATGATTATTCTAAGAATATTGAAGAAAAAGGTGAGAAAAATACTAGTCCTTTTGTAAAATTTGCAAAATGACTAATCACAGTGCAGAAAAATGTTGGCACAAAGACAAGCCCCAATGTAACTTTTATGAAAAATTTGGCTACATTGAGAATGATTGTTGGTACAAGCAACAGGAGCAAGCAAATTTCTATAAAGAACAGGAAGAAGAAATGGAAGAAAATCTTTTCTTTGCATCTCAATGTGATCTTTTAGCAACAAGTAATGAATGATGTATTGTTAGTAATTGTAGCAATCACATGATCGGAGATTAAAAAGTTTTCCTCTCATTAAATAGTAGCATCATGACATAAGTGAAAATGGGGCATGGAGCCTTCGTTGATGCAAAAGGTAAATGTACCATTTCAATCAACATAAAAGGGAGAGGTAAGAAAATTCATGATGTGATTTATTTTCCTAAATTGGAAGAAAATTTTCTTAATGTTTGTGAATTCATGGAAAATAGTTATTCTCTTGTGTTTAGAGATACTTGTTGCAAGATTTATGATAAAATTGAGCCAGATCAAGTTATTCTTGAAGTGGAGATGATAAAAAGTAAATTTCCTTTACAATTTCATTACAATGCATTCAAAAAAAAGTTGTAGATAATTTATGTCTTTGGCACGAAAAATTTTGTCACTTGAATTTTCATGGTTTGAAGTTTCTCAAGAAAAAAGGCATGGTGTAAGACCTTTCTAAGATACATACTAAGAATTAGGTAGATAATGTTTATATCATATCTTTAGATGTGTCAAATCAAGAAGAGGACGAGGAAGAGAAAGATGTCCCTCAAGGAAGAGAAATCTCATATTCAGATGATGAAGAACCACTTCCAAGAGGAATAAAAATGTTGAGTGACTCAAAGATGCAACTTTGTCGGTGTTAAGAAAGAAAATTATTAGGAGGCCATAAAGCATGATAATTGGAAGAAAGCCTTCGCTGAAAAATTTGAAAGATTGAGAAAAATAATACTTGGGAGTGTGGAGTATACCCAAATAAAGAGAAATTGTAAGTCTATAGTGGATTTTCGAAACCAAACTCAATAAAAAATGAGATATTCAAAAACACAAGAGAGGCGAAATTCAGTTGCAATTATTGCCAGATAGGAGAACAACTTGCTGACATCTTCACCACAACACTTCCAAGTGAAAAGCTTTGCCATCATCGAGAAGGCATTGGAGTTTTCAAGCAAATTCATTAAGGGGGATTGTTGGAATTAATGCATTCACTTCACACCTTGATGTTAATATTTCAATATTGTCTCTAAGTTTCTCAAGAAGTCTTTTAAGATTTTGTAATACATGTATCTCGTTAATTGTTCAAGACTTTTTGTTTTCTATTTTGAGTAGTATAAATAGTGATGTAGTTGATAATTGTGATCATCTCAAGTGGCCTTGAATAGCCTTATATAAAACTTGAGCATTCTCTGAAGATAGTATTATCCTTCTATATTTCCTACAATGAAATTAGTTAAGCTTAAAATTCTTATCAGGTTGCCAGCATAACATATATGGAAGAGATTGAATTAGACTATTAAGTAATTTAGGTCCTCTAGAGAGATTGAATTAGACTATTAAGTAATTTAGGTCATCTAAATTGACTTTTCAAGTACCACGATGAAAGCTGATTAGTTTGATGAGAAATTGAACTACTGAGGTCCGTGGCTAACAAACAGAATACTGAAAGTCTTTGTAATTGCATTCTTTAAAACTGTATAAAGAAACAGACTTAAAGCTAACACCACATCGTAATCATATTCAGTCCTACAAATTATTCTTCTTTCCGCTTCAACTATCATATATTAGTATAAGAGGGAACAAAAAAGTTAAAAGTTGAATTATAATTTTACCCTTGCTATAAATTAAAATGTTATAAAAGCATTTAATTATTTAGTTTAAATGTTAAATTGTATTATTTTAATAAAAATGTAGATGACTTTTGCATTTCCTTAAATTAATTCTTAATTAAAATATATGCAAATAATTAAAAGTTTGGAATGTGAAAAGATATATTTTTATTGTACAAGTATATCCAATAATTACTGGCATATGAAAAGTGTGACTCTCCATTTATCTGACTAATGCCACTGATTATTTATTTGATTTATTATTACTAAGATATTTAAAATGTGTTATTATATATGAATGAGTTAGTAATAAACTATTGAGATGACTTGTAATTGCCTCATTATTACTAATTACAATGATTTATGTTTTTCATCTTTTTAATTATTAAAAAACTAGACTAGATTCCAAGTTCAAAGCAATAGTTATTAGTGGTAATGTTAATTCTCTTATTAAGTCTAACTATGATTTGTATTTTTCATCTTTCCATCTATCTATATATTAAAGACTATTATTTAGAATTGAAAAATATAGAATTTAAACAAACATTTTTACTATATTTAAGAACTAGGTGATAACCATTGAAAAATGAAAGAAAATGTTATTCAATTGATAATCAAAAATCTATTCCATCTATGATAGACAAAAAAGACATGAAAAAATAGAATATATGAGGTGGGGAGAAGAACTTGAATACTTCTTTTTAGACTTGTCTAAGTCCTCATATCTCTTTCGATATATATTCTTTATCACGAAGATTAGTGTTGTTTCTAATTTCTTTTGCATTTCTAATAAACTCATTGTGGTGTTTTAATCTTTTAGCTATTATTATGAGCTTTTGAAATACATGTATGAAGTTCAGCGTTTAAATTATATCTGTCAATTTTATATTTTAAATGTAATTGCTTTTAATCTTGTATAATTTTGAAAGTATTGTCTTTTAATTTTAGAATCTTACTTAAAAATATAAATATTTCACTCTCGTATCTTATTAAAATAATAGGCAATCTGATCAAAAAGTGTGCATGTATTTTTAATATTCATTTATGACTATAAAAGGTTAACTGATATTTAGATTATAAAAAAGACTTATACAAAGTTAAAGGAGACTATATTATATTAATTAATTTCACATATTTTTTGCTTGGTGACAAATGCGCAATCCCTTTTTATTTATTTTTGTTGATACATGAAATATAATTGGTAAAATTAATATTGTTGATTTAAACATTTTCTATTTGATAGCTTAATTTTAAATTATATAACAATAATAAAAAAATAAACGTGCAACGCTGACAAGTCAGACACTAGTATGCATAAAAATGGATCAGCATTACCACGTAACCTCCTTCTTAATACTTTCATTTCTTAATTTATTCTCCATTTATGGCAACATAACTGCTGCGGTTGCACACCACCTCTTAGAGACGCCCGTCCCTGAGATGCCTAAACCAGAACTACCAAAGGGTCTTGCCTTGCTAAATCTTGAAATTACAACTCTGCCGAAGCCTGGGAATCAAACCATACCAAAGCCTGAGTCCCCGTTGTTCCAAAGCCCAAGCTACCAACTTTCCCTAAGCCTGAGTTATAAACTTTGCCAAAGCCTAATATGCCAGCTATGCCAAAGTCTGAATTACCGAATTTGCGAAACCCTGAGATTCTAGTTGTGCCGAAACCTCATGTATTAGAGGGGAATACTTTCTTATGAGGACAGTGTGCACGTAGTGGACATGATTTTTCTTTTCTATTTCATTCTAATTAATCTAACATATCCTAATATTTTTTACGATCATTAATTTATGCTTATGATGTTAATTGTTGCTTTTGAGTATATGTTTGAAACTCTGTTGATTATGTTTCTTTAAAGTTATTGTCTCCAGTTATATCAAACATATACACATATAGTACGTATATTCATTGTACAAAAAATGATTATTATGATTAGTTTCAAAATTGTATGTTTTGATAAACTATATAAAATTCTATGGCTGAAAAGTACAACATATAAGCTTACATATTATCTATTTTAACATAGATATGAAGGTCTTTCACTTATCAATTGAATAAATTCATTATGATAGTTCAAAGTAATAAATGATTTCATGTTCGGCGTAATTTCTTTTTTGAATCTGTTAACAAGTTTTGAATTTTCCTTGAGAAATGCATCATAATTGTATAGTCTATGCAACTTTAATTGTTCTTTTCTTATGAATGTCTTTGTGTGTGTATATATATATATATATATATATTATATATATATATATATATATATATATATATATATATATATTATATATATATATGCTTATTTTCTTCTGTATTCCTTTTAATGTTGATTTAAGAATCAAATATTTATTATTCATGAATAATTCATCCTTGGATGTTCTTGAGTTATGTGATAATGACAACTAAAAAAAAGTTTATCGGCCATTGAAAGAGGGTAATTAAACAAGAGGGTAAAGAAGAGTAGAAAAAGGTATGGAAAGTGAATTCCGGCGATCAGATTAATCAATAATCACAGTGGGTGATTATTGTTTAATTAGAAGAAAAGGTTGATTCCGGTGGGGGGGGGGGGGGGTAGCCGGAAAATGGTGGGTTTCTCTCACCTTGAAAGTAGGGGAGAGAAGGGCCATCAGGGACTGTGCATGGGAGCTTTTTGGCAATAGATTTTACCTTTGCAATTCAGCATAGCATCTGTTATTATTTTTAGTAGAGCAAACCAAACAATCAATAAGAAATAAGGTCAAAATAACTAATCTTAGCATAATAATCCTAGCATAACTAATCTCAGTATAACTTATCCTGGCATAACTTATCCTAGCATAAGTTGTATTCACACCAAACAACCCTTATGGTATATCATATTATATAGTAGCTTGGTTTCTCGCGAAGTTTTAGTTTGTTACATTTTAGATGTTTTGCATTTGCATTGTATCTCGACATATTTGAATTTTAAGAAGTAGAACACAAGTACTCTTACAATGCATTTTTTTTATTAAAAAAAAGTTCTTATATTAATAAAAGGAGTAGGTGAGAGTATGGAAATGAAAACTTGGATTGTGTAATTGATAAACATCCATCCATACCAAATACACCCTTAAAGCAAACACATAAACCAACTCTTTTGCTATTAATAAACATCATTAGAAGAAACATTCCTTCATTCCCTGCGATACAGAGACAAACGTTCATCTTAAAATGCAAAAGATAATAAAATAGCCTTTACTATCACAACTATTCGTCATTTACCGAATGAAGTACAAAAATAAATTGATAATGACTAAACGGTGAAACACAAATAAATATAAAAGTAAATAAAACAGCCTTCATAGTCACAACAATTAATTCTCCGTTGGATGAACTATGTGACCTTTACGACAATAGCCGTCTATCCTCTATAACCAGATGAACTTTAATTCGAAAATAAACTGATCATTTGGGGGTTGCCACTGATATGATCTCAATTGCAGCTTACTTCAACCTTTCTTTCATTGAGAATTGAGCATGTCACTTCGACTTTTTGCCTGAATATACATTGATCAAGTATGTTTTTAGATCAAACAATAATAGTATGCTCAGTAAAATCTAAAGAGAGTAATATATATGTATACGTGATATCAATAATATCTTGTAAAAGTAGAAATATTTAATATTAACTTGGAAATATTTGGGGTTTTTAACATAAATATACAATCTTTCTACTTTTACAAGATGATATGGATAACATGTGTACATATATATAATCTCTTGAGATTTTATCGAGTATATTATTGTTATTTGGTTCTAAAAACATGTTTGACAATTGCGTATTGAGGCGAAAGGTGGAAGTGACATAGATCAATTCTTATAAGCATTCAAAGTGGAAGAATGGTTGATAGGGGCTGTAATTGAGATAATGTCACTGGCAATCCCTAATGGATCAGTTTTGTTTCAATTAGAGTTCGTCCGGTTATAAAGGATGCACAACTGTTTATAGACCATCATATTTCATCTGGTGGAGGATGAACGGCTTAGCCGTAAAGGCTATTTTATTTAATTTTGTATTTCTTTGTGTGTCGTCGTTTAGGCATTCTCTATTTACTTTTACCGTTCAACGGGTAAAAGATGAACAATTGTAGTCGTAAAGACTATTTTCTTTTCTTTTGGATTTTATGATGAACTTCTGTCTCCGTATCGAAGGAATGAAAACTATGGAAAGTTTCTTCCAATGATATTTATAAATAGCAATAATCTTGGTTTATGTGTTTTCTTTAACGATGTGTTCGGTATGGACGGATGTTTATCAATTCCATGAACCAAGTTTCAATTTTCCAAATCTCACCTACTCTTTTAATAAATATAAAATAAACTTTTTTTTAAAAAAAAGTTATACAGTAGGAGTACTTTTGTTCTACATCCTAAACTTCAAATATGTCAAGATACAAAACATGAATCTTGTTTGTAATTATGATTTTGCTTAAAATTCAAGGCTTATTATTATCAAATTTAATTCGACTATAAAGCACATATAATTAATATTTTGAGATTAATCCTCGACTATAATTTTATAATATTTTTCTAAATTATGATGAATAAATACCCTTGAGATTAAAAATATATCATACCTATCAAATAGCATAAATAAGCAAGAAACTGAAATTGCTCATTTTTACTCCTACCAAATAAGCCCTAAGAGATAAATTAAGAAAAAATCATGTTCCTTAGCCTTTCTAGATCGATCTTTCATTGAAGAATAGCATTATGAAATTAATCTTTAATCAGCTAAATCTTTCTATTTATTAGTGTTCACTTTTTCCCATCTTGTGGTGCTATGAAGACTGATAAACTAGTAGTTTATTTGGTTAGTATTTATTTAAGATTAGTGTGTCAATTACTGGCTAACACTTAATTCTTTGTTGTGCAGTGCTTTCTTTATTCCTTTCCCCATTGTTTACTAGTTTCATTGGGATTATTACACCGGGTCCTACGCCATATTGCAGTTCAAAGGAGTGCCAATTCCAGAATTAGAATGCAAAATCCTAGTGCTGGAGCTGCATTTGAAAAAGATTAGTTTGTACGGGGCAACTGGCCTTTTGCGAGCCTCGCCTCTTGTGGAGATCTGATCATTTTATAAAGTTTTAACAACCTCTCTTCCCCCTCCCAACAAATTGTTTTTGAAGGATAACTCAAATATATCCTTTAATTATCACTTAGAATCTTGCTTTTGTCATTGTAAAGCTACACTTTAATATGGTGGATTTTTTGCTTTCTTTGAGGCAAAGGCACTCTTAAATCGAAGGGATTGTTGCACTATCATTCTTTGATTACAGATACCTATCCCACAAACAGTTATGATACACAATCATTTTCCAAGCACAATTAATGTGTCTTAGTTTTGAAATTTTCCTGCACCAGTTAAAATGTGAAAACCATATTTTTAGGCTGACTTGTATTTAGTCCTGACTATATTCTTTTTCTCCAGTTTGATGATTCCAGGTGCTATTCAAAGAGAAAATATTTTGTCGAAGGTTATAGTATTGATTTGCAGAGTTATAATGTAAGCTCTATGTTTCCCTTCCTAAAAAATGTTTATATTGTCTTCTCCTCTAGGATGTGCATGAAGGAGTATCTAACTGGGAATATATCAGGGAGATTTTAAAGCTTTCAAACATTTTGTTGAAGAATGCAGTGGTTTTCGAGAAGATTGTTGTCATTTCAAAAAATCAAAGGTGTGATATTTGTGGAATCAAGTGTGTGTTCCGATTTTTATCGCGATTGGCTAGTTATATGAGATCCTCTGCGGAGTATGTGATTGCATTTCAGGAGTGAGCTTTTTATAACTAGACTACAGTTATTTTTGTTTCAGGATACAATAAATTTTCACTTATATTATGTTTTTGATCAACTTCACGCAATCTCTAATCTTATTCTTCTTGATATTATTAATTATTGTTCTTTTGCAACTTAATGTTGGGAGTTGTTTGGAGTGAAGGATAAACACAAATAGTCTTGGGATAAGCAATTAGTGGCACTTAATTTAGTGTTTGGTTGGGAAGTTTGGTATCCCAAGATTAATAATAGTACCGGTATAAGTTATCCCTCCTAAGGGGTGGTCTAATAATCTCATTATAATTTAAAATGGAATAAATTTATTAAATGATAAAATCATCCTTCAAATCCTCTAATTATGAACTTCCGTCTAAAGAGTATTATTGGTTTGAGTATTGACAACAATTTTCTGTATTTGTTTGGTGGCTTCAAAATGGAGATATTTTTAAATAAAATAGGCTACTGGTTTGACTTGGTAAGGCAACTCTTCTTTCTGTTCTTTTATGTTTTTAGGGGTTAAATCCTAAATTATTTTCTTTTCTTTTTTGTTTTCCAAGGCTAAAACAGAATTTTCCGGGGATTAAATCCTATCATACATAAAAATAATTAATCTAAATAAGATGGACTTTTGTTTTAAAAAACAAATAACCTAATCTCTTGCTCTCTCTCTCCCCCCACCCCTCCCTCCCTCTCTCTCTCTCTCTCTCTATCTATCTATCTATCTATCTATCTATCTATCTATATATATATATATATATATATATATATATATATATATAATATATATATATACACACTTAAAAATCTAAACTAAAGGGTATTTTTGTAATAAAACTACTTATTTTTAGAAAGGATGTGACGGTTTTTATTTTTAGTAGAGCAAACCAAACAATTACTAAGAAATAAGGTCAACATAACTAATCTCAACATAACTTATCCTAGCATAAGGTGTATTCAAACCAAACAACCCCTTATGGTATATCAAATGGGGTATATTAGCTTGGTTTCTCACGAAGTTTTGGTTTGTTACATTTTAGATGTTGTGCATGTGCATTGTATCTCGACATATTTGAATTTTAAGAAGTACAAAAAAAGTACTCTTACGATGTAATTTTTTTTTAAAAAAGAATTTTATATTAATAAAAAGAGTAGGTGAGAGTTTTGGAAATTAAAACATGGTTCTTGGAATTGATAAACATCTATCCATACCAAACACACCCTTAAAGAAAACACATAGACCAAAATTTTTGCTATTTATAAATATCATTGGAAGAAATATTCCATAGTTTTCATTCCATCGATACGGACGCAGACGTTCATCATAAATGCAAAAGAAAATAAAACAGTCTTTACAGCCACAACTGTTCATCCTTTACCGGATGAACTAGTTAAGTAAATAGAGAATGCCTAAACGGTGACACTCAAATAAATAAAATAGCCTTTTCGGCCACAACCATTGATTCTCCGCTGGATGAACTATGATGACCTTCACGACAACACTCGTCCATCTTCTATAACCGGATGAACTTTATTTTGAAACTAAACATATCATTTTGGGGTTGTCACTGATATTATCTCAATTGCAGCTTGCTTCAACATTTATTCCATGGGGAATGCTTTTGAGAATTGAGTTATGCCACTTCGACCTTTTGCCTAAATATACATTGATCAAATATGTTTTTAGATCAAACAATAATAATATAGTAATATATATGTACACACGTTATCAATATTATCTTGTAAAAGTAGAAATATTTTATATTAAGTTGGAAATATTCGTGGTCTTTAACAAAAATATAAATCTTTCTTCTTTTACAAGAAAATATGGTGCGTGTACATATATATACTCTCTTCATATTTTATCAAGTATATTATTATTGTTCTCTTCTAAAACATTTTTGATAATTTTATATTCAGGCAAAAGGTGGAAGTGACATAGCTCAATTCTCGGAATCATTCACAGTGGATGAAAGGTTGATAGGGGCTCCAATTGAGATAATGTCACTAGCAACCCCTAAATGATCATTTTTTCAAATAAAAGTTCATCCAGTTATAGAAGATGGACGACTGTTCTTTTACTTACCATCATTATTCATCCGATGGAGGATGAACGGTTGTGGCCATAATGGCTATTTTATTTACTTTTGCATTTCTTTTTTTTGTCTCCGTTTAGGCATTCTCTATTTACTTTTATAGTTCATCCGTTAAAAGATGAACAGTTGCGGTCATAAAGACTATTTTATTTTCTTTTGCATTTCATGATGAACTTCTGTCTCCATATCGGAGGAATGAAAACTATGGATAGTTTCTTCCAATGATATTTATAAATAGAAAAATTCTTGGTTTATGTGTTTGCTCTAAGGGTGTGTTTGGTATGGATGAATGTTTATCAATTCCAAGAACCAAGTTTTAATTTTCCAACTCTCACCTACTCTTTTTATTACTATAATAACGAACTTTTTTTGGAAAAAAATTACATCGTAGTAGTACTTTTGTTCTTCGTAAAATTCAAATATGTCGAGATACAAAACATGAATCCTATTTGTAATAATGATTTTTCTTAAAATTCAAGGCCTATTATTATAAAATTTAATTCAACTTTAAAGCGCTTATATTTTGAGATTAATCCTCGACTATTATTCTATAGTATTTTTCTAAATTATGACGTATAAATAGTCTTGAGATTAAAAAAAATTCATACCTACCAAATAGCATAAATAATCAAGAGACTAAAATTACTCATTTTTACTCCCTACCAAATAAGCCCTAAGACCTAAATAAAAAAAATCACGTTCTTTAGCTTTTCTAAAGAGGGTAAGCTAAGAAAGTTATGTATATTTTGTTATGTAAAGAGGTATTCTGTTTTTACTAGATCGATCTTTAATTGAAGTATAGCGTTATGAAAGTAATCTTTAATAAGCCAAATCTTTCTACTTATTAGTGTTCCCCTTTCCCATTTTGTGGTGCTATGAAGACTGATACATTAGTTTTTATTTGGTTAGTATTTAGTTAAAGATTAGTGTTTCAATTACTGTCCCAACACTTCATTCTTTGTTGTGAAGTTCTTTCATTATTGTTTTCCCCATTGTTTACTAGTTTCATTGGGATTATTGCACCAGGTTCTATGCATATTACAATTCAAAGGAGTGTGAATTCCATAATTGGAATGCAAAAATCTAGTGCTGGAGTTGCATTTAGAAAAAAATAGTATGTATGGTGCGGCTGGACTTTTGCTAGCCGAGCCGAGCCTCACCTCTCGTGTAGACACTAAACTTAGAAATAGAAAATCAGCATGTAACTTTCTAGAACTTCTTCATTTCTTCTAACATCAATTCATTTAGTGAAAATTTAACAACCTCTCTTCCCCCTCTCTGCAAATGTTTTTTGAAGGATAACTCAAATATATCCCTTAATTATCACTAAGAAGCTTTGCTTTTGTCATTGTAAGCTACACTTAAATATGGTTGGTTTTGTATCTTTCTTTGTGGCATAGGCACTCTTAAACGAAAGGGATTGTTGCACTATCATTCTTCTAGTACAGATACCTATGCCACAAATAGTTATTATATACAATCAATTTCCAAACACCATTCATGTATGTTAGTTTTGAAATTTTTCTGCACCAAAAATATTGTGAAAATCATATTTTTAGATTGGCTTATATTTAGTCCTTACTATATTCTTTTTCTCCAATTTGATTATTACAGGTGCTATTCGGAGAGAAAATATTTGGTGGAAGGTGATCGTATTGATTGCGGAGTTATAAATTCAAGCTCTCTGTTTCCCAACCTAATGAATGTTGAGATCGTAATCTCCTGTAGGATGTGCATGAAGGAACATCTCAACTGGGAATATATCAGAAAACTTTTCAAAAAATTTCAATCATTTTGTTAAAGAATGCAGTGGTTTTGTAGAAGTTCGTTATCGTTACAAAAAGACGAAGTTGTGAGATTTGTGGAATCAAGTGTGTGTCCTGATTTTTATCGTGATTGGCTAGTAATATGAGATCCTCTGTTGAATTTATGATTACCTATCAAGATTGAGATTTCTATAACTAGACTACAAGTATTCTTGTCTTAGAAAACAAGAAGTTTTCCCATCTATTATGTTGTTGATAAACTTCACGCAATCACTAATCTTTAGCTTCTCTATGTTATTAATTATTGTTCTTTTGAAACTTGCTATTATGGTATATCAAGTAGTATAGTAGCTTGGTTTCTCATGAAGTTTTGGTTTGTTACATTTTAGATGTTGTGCATGTGTATTGAGAGTTTCTTTTAAGTTGTAACTAAATATTTCTTCCTTGCTTTGTCAATAGCATCAAACTTTGATTTTTCAACATAGGGTGTACCAGTGTTGTTCGTAAAGAAGAAAGATGGTTCTCTCAGAATGTGCATTGACTATAGACAATTGAACAAGGTCACGGTCAAGAATAAGTATCCCATCCCCATGATTGATGACTTGTTTGACCAACTTTAGGGTCCTAGCCATTTCTCAAAGATAGACCTCATATCGGGTTATCATCAGCTAAGAGTCAGAGATAGTGACATTCCAAAAATAGCCTTTAGAACTCGGTATGGTCATTATGAATTTCTCGTTCTGTCATTTGGCTAACTAATGCTCCTGAGCTTTCATGGATTTGATGAACAGAGTGTTCAAACAGTACTTGGACTTGTTCATTATCGTCTTTATTGATGATATCCTCATTTACTCTAAGAGTGAGGAAGAATATGCAAGCCATCTGAAATTTGTTCTGCAGACTCTCAAAGACCATAAGTTATTCCCGAAGTTTAGCAAATGTGAGTTCTGGTTGCAATCTGTTGCTTTCCTTGGTCGTATTGTATCTAGCAAAGGGATCTGAGTGGATTCACAGAATATAGAAGTAGTGAAACAATGGCTCAAGCCTACCTCTACTATAGATATCAGAAGTTTCTTAGGTCTAGCGGGTTATTACATAAGGTTCGTGGAAGGATTTACATCCATAGCCTCACCATTGACTAGGTTTGACTCAGAAGATGGTCAAGTTCCAATAGTCAAATGATTGTGAGAAAAGCTTTGAATAATTGAAAACTAGATTGACAACAACTCATGTATTAACTCTACCAGAGGATTCAGATGGTTATGTGATCTATATGATACATCTAGAGTGGGCCTTGGTTGTATGTTGATGCAACGAGATAAGGTTATAGCTTATGCTTCTAGACAACTTAAGGTGCATGAGAAGATCTATCCAACTCATGACCTCGAGCTTGCAACAGTGGTGTTTGCACTCAAGATATGGAGACACTACTTGTATGGTGTTCATGTAGATGTGTTCAGTGATCATAAGAGCCTTTAGTATGTGTTCACCCATGAAGAGTTGAATCTTAACCAGAGGAGATGGCTTGAGTTCCTTAAGGATTATGATATGAGTGTGCATTACCATCCTGGTAAGGCAAATGTAGTAGCAGATGCTCTTAGCAGATTATCTATGGGCAGTGTAGCCCAAGTTGAGGAAGAAAGGAAGGAGCTAGTGAAGGTCATAGGCTTGTTCGCTTAGGAGTTCGCCTTATGAGCATATCAGACAGCGGTGTAACAGTTCAGAATGGGGCAGAATCTTCTTTGGTAGTGGAGGTTAAGGAAAAGCAAGACAATGATCTAATCTTGCTTGAACTTAAAGGTGCAATCCACAATCAGAAATTGGAGGTTTTCTTCCAAGGAGGAGATGGTGTAATTCTTCTACAGCGTATATTGTGTGTTCCTGATGTGGGCGAGTTGAGATAACATATTATTTCAGAAGCCCATAACTCTAGGTATTCTATTCATCTAGGTGCCACTAAGATGTACTGAGATCTGCTGGAAGTCTATTGGTGGAATGGCATGAAGAGGGATATAACAGATTTTGTGAGTAAGTGTCCTAATTGCCAGCAAGTCGAGGTAGAACATCAGAAACCAGGGGGTATGAATTAAGATCGATATTACTACTTGGAAGTGGGAAGTGATCAATATGGATTTCATCACAGGGTTAGTGCGTACTAACACAAAACATGACTCCATTTGGGTTCTAGTCGATAGTATGACTAATCCTTATCGCTTTTTGGCGGTCAAGACTACATATTCGGCAGAGGACTATGCCAACCTTTACATTAATGAAATTGTGAGGTTGCATGGGGTTCCTTTGTCTATCATCTTAGATATAGGTCCTCAGTTTACCTCTCATTTCTGGAAGTCATTTCAGAAGGGTCTTTGTACTCAAGTTAACTTTAGCACAAATTTCATCCGTAAACTGATGGACAGGAAGAGCCTACTATTCAGAACCTAGAGGATATGTTGAGATCTTGTATGATCGATTTCAAGGGTAGTTGGGATGATCACCTTCCTCTGATTGAGTTCGCCTACAACAATAGCTACCATTCCAGCATTAAGATAGCCCCTTATGAGGCTTTGTATGGACGTAGATGTAGATCTCCTATTGGTTGGTTAAAGTAGGTGAAACAACTTTAATAGGTCCAGATTCAATCCTTTATGCTTTGAAGAAATTGAAACTCATTAGAGATAGACTTAAGACAACTCAGAGTCATCAGAAATCTTACGCAAATGTAAGGAGAAGGGAAATAGAGTTCCAAGTTGATGATTGAGTTCCTGAAAGTTTCACCTACGAAAGGAGTGATGAGATATGAAATAAAGGGAAACTCAGTCCTAGATATGTTGGCCCTTATAAGATCTTAAAAAGGGTTGAAAAGGTGGCATATGATTTAGAGTTGCCAGCAGAATTAGCAGCAGTGCATCCGGTCTCCCAAATCTCACTCTTGAAGAAATGTGTGGGTAATCCAGCTTCTATAGTGCCATTAGAGAGTATGGCGGTGAAAGATAATCTTTCTTATGAGGATGTATTAATTGAGATTCTTGACCACCAGGTTAGAAGGTTGAGAAACAAAGAAGTCGCTTTAGTCAAGATTTTGTGGAGGAGTCAGTTCGTAGAGGGAGCTACTTGGGAAGCGGAAGCAGCCATGAAAGCCAAGTATCCTCACCTCTTTCCTTACGATTCCACTCCAGCTTGAGGTAATAGTCCTGTTCAGTTTTCCAGTCATTCATGCGGGAATTCAATCTTAGAATCATGTTCCCTCAGTTTGTACTTGTATTTTCAGCGTATTTGCATGTTCTCGGAACTCAATTAAATCAGAAAATCACTTCTCAGTGTTTAGTAGTAGGGTTTGCAGCTCTCTCCCTTTATTCTAACTAGTTTAGTCTTCATTCGAGGACAAATGTTCCCAATGGGGAAATAATGTAACACCCGCATCCAAAACAGCCCAAAAAGACGGACCGTATACTAACCCACTGTCTGTCCTGCACATCCGTTAATAGGGTCAGAAACCCCTAAAATCTCAGCCCAAATAAATTTGGTTAAGTCATGATTAACGAACGGACCTACAGTCCATAGGTCAGACTATGGTTCATAGTCCGTGACTGCCGATCGATACCCTATTTTCCCTCTCTCTGACAAGACCAAAGATGACCAGCACGGCCCGTAGGTGGACCCACGGTCCATAGGTCTGGCCGTAGGTGTGATCTAGAAGATAATTAAGGGGAAAATGTAATTGGGTCAACTTCAAATTATCATAACTCTTAGCACAAAATTAATTAGGTGTTGCGTGACTTACCCACATATAGATAATTGAATTATCTTTCAATATCCACTGACTTTGCTAAAATTAGACCTTCGAATAAAAAGTTATGCCCGTTTTACTAAAAGCATGTCGAACAGGCCCAACCTACGGACCAAACGACGGACAATCGATCAAACGTAGGACCGTCTATCTAGGTCATCATTTTGGTCTTTTCCCATTTCATTTAAGCCCTAAGATATGTCGTTTTGACACTAAATCATCAGATTTTAGTCAATTTAAGCCTAGAAACATAACAAAAAACTTACCTAAGTCAAATGATTAATCAAAACTTAGAAACTTAAAAGCAAGAAAGGAGAAAAAGGTCAAGAACCCTAGTTCAAGAAAGCAACAAGTTTTGAGCGGTTCCAGCCCCGAAATCGAAATGTTTCTCCGTGAATTTCATCATCAGCTATGTGGGATTTCACTAGTAGGTTCCTTTCACCCATTGAGTCCCTAGTTTTCAGTCAGTTCTTAATTCTCTTATCATGATTATACCTATGGTTCCTAGAATTATTGCAGAACATCGTGATTTAGTTAAAATATATGTTCCAAATCAGGTTATCATGTTATTACTCAGATTATCGCATGAATTTTAGAACCCTAGCTTTGTATTTCCTTAGCTCTTGAATTACATATGCTATGTCGAATGTTTAAGTTATCCAGTTATATATATTTGAGTTTTAATGCATCATTATTAGATTAAATGTTGCATTCCCAGTTTGCATGTTCAGTTTTGAGCTATCTACTATTTACAGAAAATTCAGACATAATCAGGTAACTACATAAATCAATGGGAGTAGAATAATTCCGAGTTGGACTAGGCTTTAGCGTACCCAATTAGTCCTAGAACTACTAGGAAAGTAGGTTTTAAGTTCCCTTTGTGGGCAATCAGTTTAGTGATCACGCCAGCATGCCTTTATACATCTGGCAGGGTATATTGGGTCCTCTTGATGGGATATATACATCGGACTCCACATTTAGATCATGTGGTTTTATTATCGGTTATTACTAGCTCCCACAGTTTAGTGTGACTCTATTGTATTGACCATTTATTAGTATATTCAGTATTAAGTTCCAGCATCTTATAAATTTGTCATTGCATCCAGTTAGCTCAGAATTCAATATATCATGTTCAGATTATTATACTTGCTTTTGTGCTTGTTCATTTATGTTTTGTTTCAGCTTTATCCAATCTTACATGCTCAGTACCTTTCAAGTACTGACGCATACGTGCACTACATCTTTTCGTGATGTAGGTTTAGGTTCTTAGCATCCAGATCACGCATAGATCGATTTTCGAATCTCCAGTTCAGTATATTTAGTGGTGAGTCCTCATTCTCCGAGGACAACAATCATGAGTTTTATTTCAGTATTATAGTCATTTAGTTTAAGTTCTTTCTAGATTTAGCTGGGGCTTGTCCCAGTATTTCTAGTCCAGTTTAGAGGCTATTTTCAGACACTTAGTTTCAGTTTAGTATTGAGTTAACATTTCGTTTGTATTAAACTCATTGTTTTCAAATATCTCAATTATAGATTATGGGTATTCCCCATCTTTTCAGTTTAAATAATGATTTAGCTTCCGCATCAGTTTATTATCTTTAGTATGCTCATGATCAGGCCAACAAGGTTAGCTTTGGTTCACTTGTGGTCCTAGCTTCCGTGTCCACGTCTCAGGGGTAGCTCGGGGCGTGACGCATACTCTGCTGCATTCAAATTGATGAAGTTCCTCTTACATAGAATCTACCTAGTTGGAATCTATCAAGGCCTCTTTGATGTTCTTTGGCTCAATGTTGGATATGAAGGCTTAAAAAGAAACCAAATTTCTTACTTTGGATTTGGCTTGCATCTCAGAATTCAAAGGAGAAACATGATTGTCAAGAGGATGAGATGACTTGTGTTTGAACCTGGACAGAGCGTTAAGAAGTTGAGGTTGATCAATTTGTTCTTCTTCTTCCTCATGAACATTTTCTTCATGTAGGGAAGATTCATTTGGATCTTTTGTCACAGGGGTACTAGGTCCCTCTCTAGGCTCATCAGATTCTTTAACTTCTTCTTATGACTTTGGATCATCATCTTCTGGATCTTAAGCACTTTCAATCACACATTCATTCACTTCATCTCTCAGAATTTGAAGGAGTTCTTCCTGTTCATTCTCATATTTGTGATTTAAATTTGACAAGGCACCAGCTTCATCAAAGATCACATGGATTCTTTCTTCAATGCACAAGGTTATTTTGTTGTAACTCTATAGGCCTTGCTGGAGGATGAGTATCCTATAAATACTCGTCTATTTCTTCTAGGGTCGAATTTTCATGTACCATCCTTGCCATTCTTAAGTAAAAAACACTTACTACTGAAATCCCTTAGATAGTTCAACTTGGGCATTCTTTTATATAACAACTCATAAGGTGTCTTGTTCAACATGGACCTGATCAAGCAACTGTTCATCAGATAGCAGGCAATATTGACTGCTTCAGCCCAGAAGGATTTCGGAAGATTTGAGTCAATAGGCAAAGTTTTAGCTATATAACCATGGTTGTGTTCTTTCTTTCTAGAACATTGTCTGGGTGAACCTTGAGTAATCATCAAAATCACCAACATCTACTTCTTTCCACCCTTGCTATGAACCCTCATAGGTCCGCATAGATCCACATGAATAAGTTTAATGGAACAAGAAGAACTCACTTGCTTCTATGAGTTGAAGGTAGATCTGATTATTTGCCTTTGATACGTGCATCACACACCTTGTTGTCACTGAACTTCAGCTTTGGTGACCCCCGGACTAAGTCCCTGGAAGAAAGTTTGTTCACCAGAGCGGAGCTCACATGTTAGAGCCTTTT
The DNA here is from genome assembly GCA_027705065.1 of Solanum peruvianum. Taxonomy (NCBI): domain Eukaryota; kingdom Viridiplantae; phylum Streptophyta; class Magnoliopsida; order Solanales; family Solanaceae; genus Solanum; species Solanum peruvianum. The sequence continues at coordinate 70,871,128 of JAKWJD010001755.1, forward strand.
ATGCCATAGATTGACATTCTTACTTTGAGCACTAAGACATGTAAGATCATCTCTCTGAGCAGTATCCATGTCAGCAATGTACAAGTTCTTTTGCCTTATTGTTATTAGAATTACTTCCCTTGTTACTAGATTAGTAACTATATACATTTCTGATAGAAACTTCACTTCATTTCCCTTGTCACATATTTAAGATACACTGAGAAGACTATGTTATAGTCCACTTACGTAGTATACATTTTCAAAAGAGTTCTCCTGCAATTTTTTTAATTCTTCCAACCCTAAAATATATCCCTTCTTTCCATTTCCAAGAGTGACACCTGCGCCTTGAAGTGTCTTGAGTGATAGGAAGTTGTCTGTCCTCCCAGTCAGATGCTTTGAACATCCAATGCCCATGAACCGGTAATGACCGCTACTTCCTCCACTCTACTGTAATAAAGATCATTTGTTACAAGTACCAATAGGCATATAGAGGTGTGATAAGAGAATTTTTGTCCAATGAGGCACAATAATCTTTCTCATTTAGACCCCTTTGGTATGGGAAAAGGTCCTTTGTTTTTTGTAATTTTTGTGAAGTGTAATTCATAAGATTTTCCTTGGACCTTTTAAAAGTTGAACAATCCTTCTTCAAATGTCCATTACAACCACAATGAATACACAACAAATTATTAAAAATAGACACATATTTGATGTGAGAATTATAGGAAGGGTAGATGCTTGAACTACCTAGTCTTGTCCCACTGTATTGACCTTAGCATGTGATACTAGAGAGTATCTTAGAGGAGCTTGCACATCTCATAGATTTTTCAAGCTCTTCTTTAAGTCAAACCATTTCCCTTTACAATATATTGTTTCTTTCCAAAGCTAGAGCAAGTTTTGTCTGAGCACTATTCATGCTAGTTTCTAGCTCTAGTTCCACGTTTCTAGCTTCTCACTTTCCTCTGCCATCTTTTTCATTCACCATTCTAATCTTTTTTTTTTTTGAGTCCTAGCTTCTCAGTTTCAAGGATTACCAGTTGTTCCTCCACAATAGATATGTGTTCAACCAACCTAACCTTTTCTTCAAGAAATATATCTAGGATATTATTCATCAAGTCCTTTTCAGTTGTTAACTCAATAATATTGTCAATCAAGACAACAACAAGATTTCTCAATTTCTTAACAGAATAGGTGTGCAAATCTTGTTTAATATCAGAAAATGTTACATCTTAATCATCAGAATTTTCCATGAGAGCAAACATGATGTTGAACATATTTTAGTCATTCTTGACCGCAACCATTGATACCTATTCAGGGTGTTTTGACTTATCTGACTCACTAGTGGAGTCTCCCCAGATAGTGAGGGCTTTCTTTACAACATAATCAGCAGCCGCTCTCCTTCCCTTTTTGTTAGGGATCAAGTCCCTTCTCCTGTTCTTATCTCCTCCAGTTCTTGCGTTTTCAGCCTTAGTCATAGGACTATCTCTCATACAGTGGCCAGACTTCTCACACTTGTGACACAGATCATGTGCAGTTGCATCCTGCCTAAAATTCCACCTTTTCGAAATCCTCCATGTTTTCTCACAAATTTTTGGAATCTCCTGGTGATGTAGGCCATGTCTTCTTCATCAGATTTATTTCCTCATGCCGCTTTGAGGGATAGAGATTTTTCCTTCTTTGATGCCTAGTAATTACTAATTATTCTCTAGTTATAAGATTATAAATTCTCTTAGTAATGACTAATTATTCAAAGAGTTATTCACACTCTTTTATATTCTTTAGTTCGAATATTATGAATTATCATAGTTATTACATCAATTATTTCTATATTTCATCTTTCCTTATATTAACTTTTGACTAATAATTTTTCATATTATTATATCGCCCCTATATATGTGATAACACGGTGCTGTTATTTTTACTGGACGAAGCATGCTTGATTGAATTGCTTACATGTATATGAATTATATCTTTGTTGGTTATAAGATGAACATGTTATTATATTATTTCACGGATAGAATATATTCTTTAATTTTAATTTTAAATTTTAATATTATTATTATTTTTTTTTAAATGTAGTTCAAAAATTTGATGAGCCCCTCTTTTTATGGCCAACAAAGGTAGTGTACGAAAAACAACTCGTGGTGACTTATAAAATAGAAGTCACAACCCTTCAAAAAGGTCAAAACTCATCGGAAAAGTTATAACTCTTTGAAAAAGTCACAACCCTTCAAATAAGTCACAACTCTTCGAAAAAGTCACAACCCTTCAAAGAAGTCAGAACTCTTCTGAGTTGCAACTTCAAAAAATTCGCAACCCTTCGAAAAAGTCACAGCTCTTCGGAGTTGCACCCCGTCGAAAAAGTGACAACTCATTGAAAAAGTCGCAACCCTATAGAAAAGTCACAACCCTTCCAAAAAAATCACAACTCATTAGAAAAGTTATAACTCTTCAAAAATATGACAACGCTTCAATGTGAAAATTTGTCTTCCTTTAATTTAATATAATACAATACAGATAAATAAATATAATACAATATAAAATATCGAAGATATACTACATTTGGTGTTTGATGTTTGGGGTATTATACAAATGCAAAATTTAAGTTATTAGTTTATTCTTTTAAGGTAGTATAGATAAAATAAAAGATAGATATAGACTGGTGTGATTTTAGTTTGATATGAATTTTTTTTAAAAATAAATAAGACTTTAAAATTAAGGATCATATGTAGAATATAAAATATGTCTTTTAACTTTGTAGTCTTAAAGATGTGTCCTCACCCCCAAGAATAATAAAAGTACAACAAATAAACTGAAAATGAAAGAGTACTTATAAACTGTAGTTTGAATTCTTCAAATATGCTTTTGATCAAATACCTTTTATACATTAGTTTGAGACTTTTCAGATCTGAACGCGAAGTTGTACTTTGTGCAATCGAAAATCACTAACTTCTTATAAAGTAAGAGTTGCTGCAAAAGTATACTTTATGGCTATGAAAATGAGTGCATATTAATTATCACGATACTCTTGCATTTGAAGTAGAGTTATTTCATTCTCCTTGTTGTATTAATTTTTATTGATCTTTCTATTTTACCCACAAAAAAATATTGTAACTAAAAGTACAACAAATAAATTAAAAATGGAAGAGTACTTATTAAATATAGTTTGGATTCTTAAAACAAATATTTGATCAAATACATTTTCTCCATTAGTTTGAGACTTTTCAGATTCTGAACACGGAGTTGTAGTTTGTGCAACCGCAAATCATTAACTTCCCATCAAGTATGAGTTGTTGCAAATGTATATTTTATGACTATGAATATTAGTACATATTAATTATCACGATACTCTTCTTGTTTGAAGCTAAGTTATTTCATTTTCCTTGTTGCATTAGTTCTTTTTATCTATAATTTACCCACAAGAAAATATTTGTAAAGGCAGATTTGAACAACTCTCACAATCTTTCTTTTATAAATAGAAGAATAGGAAACGAACAACATTCGTAGTTTAAAAGTTTGAGAAACCCCCTCTATTTATAGAAAAAATAATTAGTATGAAAAGATGCTTATTGTGTTATTTCAAATAAGTCATAAACCTTTAAAAAAACCACAACTTTTCAAAAACTTCATAACTCGTTTAAAAAGTCACAACTTTATAAAAAAAAAGTCACAATTTCTGCGAAAAGTCTCTAGACATTAATGTGAAAAAGTGTGTGCTTTTAATATAATATACAACATACAAATATTATACTAAATATGGAATATATAATAAATTGAGTGTTTTAAGTTAGGGTATTATAGTAATTTAGCATTCATGTTAGGGAGTTAATGATTTTAAGGTAGTATAGATTTATTTTCTGCCTAGAACTTAAATATCAACAATTTTTGGGGGGATGATGAGCAACTTGTAAGGCTAGAACAATAATTTTACCAATTAGAATTATCACGCAAAAGTTCTAACCCCCAAGGCCCCATGGCTAATGTTTCTTGGGACATAAATACTCCAACAATCATTAAAATATAAAAAAATGAACGAAGGGCACAAGCCAACAAGAAAAATAGTGACCAATAAAAAATATTTCATGAGAACTATTAGATGATGTGTTTCTTCATCATTAAAATAAAAAATGAACGAAGACACAAATCAATAAGAAAAATAGTCACCAATAAATGGTGAAACATAAAGTGTAGTGGATTAATATTTTTTATCCAATTTATAAAGGGATTAATTAAGTACATGAAAGGTTGTGAATGAATGTGTTTAATGCTAGAAGCTAAAATGTTTAACAATCAAATTCATTACGAAATGGAAAATGATAGTGAAGGAATATTGATTGTATTGAAGTGTTAACCTAATAAGGGAATACATGGGAGATATATATAGGAGATATAGGAAGGAGTACTAATCCTAATAGGACTAGGATTACGGAGTACTAATAATAATAGGACTAGGATTAGTACACAGTAAATTCTAATATTATTTAATACTATTATTTAATACTATCTGTTATTATCCCCCCTCAAGCTGAGCTGAGCGGAAGCGAACGGAAGCTTGGAACTGAGGTAATCGTGCTGTCGGCTCGGGAGAGGCTTGGTGAGAATATCAGCCGGTTGTTCTTCAGTGGGTACATACTGCACAATCATGGTGTCAGCCTGAACTTTATCGCGAACAAAGAGACAATCGGTATCAACATGCTTCATTCTAGTGTGTAGGACGGAATTCTTGGCCACACAGATGGTTGATTTGTTGTTACAATAGAGAGCAGGAACAGTGAGTGGCGCGGAGTTCGCGAAGAATATATGTGACCCACATGGTCTCTCAGCAGCAAGAAGAGCAAGGGCGCGGTATTCAGCTTCAGTCGAGGACCGAGAGACCTTGGGTTATTTTTTTGTACACCAGGAGATCAGGTTCGGCCCCAAAAAAAACGAGAAACCCCGATGTAGATTTTCTGTCATTTTTATCATTCGCCCAATCTGAATCTGAGAAACCCCGAAGCTCCAACTCCTCGGGTCGAATGAGTAAACCACGACCAAGAGTGCCAAAAATGTACCTGAGAATGCGTTTTAGACAATGGTAATCATGTTCACTTGGTTGATGCATGCGCTGAGCAACTCGGTTGACAGCAAACTGGATGTCAGGACGGGTAATGGCCAGATACTGTAGAGCCCCAATGAGGCTGCAGAAGTGGGTGATATCGGCAAAGGGGGTGTCAGCTCCATTCGTAGACGAAGAGACTGCCATCGGTGTTGGTTGACTGGTGCATTTTTCCAGTCCAGCTTTCTGCAACAGATCTCGAGCATATTTTGACTGATGAAGAAACAAGCGGCTGCCTGTCCGAGAAACATCCATTCCCAGAAAATAATGTAACGGGCCAAGGTCCTCCATTTTGAAGGTAGTATGCATAGCTCAAGTGACATCCTGAATGAGAGCTGCAGTAGAGCCTGTAATAATGATATCATCTACATAGACAAGAAGAATAACTGTACCGTGTGCTGAATGTTGAGTAAACAGACTCGTGTCGTGTACGCAACACGTGAAGCTGAGTCCCTGGAGGAACGTTTTCAGACATGTGTACCAAGCACGGGGGGCTTGCTTGAGCCCATACAGAGACTTCTGGAGTTTGCAAACATGTTAAGGGAAACGGGGATCAACATAGCCCGGTGGTTGCGTCATGTAGATAGTTTCATCAAGCATGCCATGAAGAAAAGCATTGGAAACATCCAACTGATTGATGAGCCAATTGTTGCGCACGGCGAGTGACAGTACCAGGCAAATGGTTTCCTGCCAAATAACAAGACTGAATGTCTCGGAGTAATCAATCCCATACTCCTGATTGTAGCCTTTAGCAACCAACGAGTCTTCTACCTGGAAATACTGCCATCCGCATTGTGTTTAATTTTGTCACCCCATTACAGCCCATTGGTGCCGCCCATGGGGCTTAGTACAAGAACCCAAGTTTTCTGATCAGTCAAAGCCTTAAACTCGTCATCCATAGCATGACGCCAATAAGCATTTTTTGAGGCAACAGAGTAGGTTGTTGGTTCACTATCGGGAAGGGGTGTATTTGGTAGTATGGTAGACTGAAAGGTTTTGGGTTTAAAGATTACCGGCTTTGCCATGGGTTAACATGGGATGAGTATTGGGGATTGGCACGGGCGGTGGTGATTCGGGGGTGGCCGGGAAGGACTAAACGGGATCGGGGCTAGAGATGTTGTGGGTATGGGATGGTTCGGGTTGGTTGTGGGGTTGGGTGTGTGGTTGCGGGTGTATGGTGGGTGACGGTTGAAGGGGTGATGAGGGGTGGTTGTGGGTAGTGGTGGAGTGTGGGGGAAGGTGGTGAGGGACCCTGTGAGTATGTTGGAAAAAGGGGAAGGACGCCAATGAATGATGTATTTGTGGAGGAGGAAATAGACTCGTAGGGAAACTCATTTTCGACAAATTGACATGACGAGATATGTAGACTTTATGAGTTTGTGGGTCAAGACAGCGATAAACCTTGGAGGTAGGATGATAGCCAAAAAAATACAAGGACAGGATCGAGGTTGTAATTTGTGAGTAATATGAGGGCGTAGCCAAGGGTAGGCAAGACACCCAAAGACGCGGAGGTTGGTATAGTTGGGAAGTTCTTAGGAGTTTATAGGGTGATTTGTTGGAGAGAGTGTGACTGGGCATTCTGTTAATGAGGTAGTTTGCGGTGGCTAGATCTTCTACCCAAAAGGAGACAGGGAGATGAGATTGATGTAGAAGAGTAACCACCGTTTCAATGAGATGGCGATGCTTACTCTCAGCCTCCCTATTCTGTTCGGGAGTGTATGGCCAGGAGGTTTGATGTATAATTCCCAGGGATTGCAGAAACTGGCCAAATATGTTACTGACATATTCCTTTCCATTGTCACTTCGAAAAAGTTTAACATGAGAATTGAATTGTGTTTTGACCATTTTGGTGTATGCCTGTGATTTGTGTTTTAGTGGGTACAACCAAGTGTATTTTGTAAAATCATCCACAAAACCAATATAATAGCGAAAACCAGCAAATGAAGGAACAGCAGTAGGACCCCATAGGTCAGAATGAATAAGTTGAGATGGTGCAGTTGTACGCTTCTCAGATAAAGTAAAAGGTAATTTATGAGATTTAGCAATTGAACAGGAGTCACAATTGTTTAGATGAATGGAAGAAAAACCTAATTGAGACATTAACGAATTTATTATTTGAGTAGACGGGTGACCCAGACGACTGTGCCACAACAGACTGTGGCCATCAGCCGAAAGAGCCACCAAAGCCACAGGAACGCTTTCTGAAACTGGGTGGGCAGACGAACTTGTGCCAGGTTGAACGTACAGACCATGCTCACAGGGGCCCTGAAAAATCACCCTCTTGGTAGTATTGTCTAGGATCTGAAAATCATTAGAGGTGAACAAGAGTGAGCAATTATTGTCTTTTGTGAATTGGTGAACTTAAAGAAGATTGGATTTAATAGAAGGGACGGGGTAGGTTACCTAGGTGAAAGATAGCGGTGGGGGTTTTAATGGTAACCGTGCCAGTGTGAGAAAATTAAGGGACTCACCGTTGCCAACAGTAATACCATTGGAGCCATAATATGGATTTGAAGCGGTAAGCTAGGATAGATCAGAAGTAACGTGCGTGTTGGCCCCAGTATCCAACAATCATTCAGAGGAAGGGCCGGCTTGAGATGCATAATTGGCACACGTTATCACTATTTCGGCTCTCCTCATACCGAAACCAGCAACGAGAAGCAGTGTGTCCTGTTTTCTGATAGATTTGACAAGTTGGACGATCCCGCTCGTAAGTGCCCTGCCCGCCGCTGGAAGATGACTGCCCGCCGCTACCGAAGGAGTGCAGGCTGTTGTTGCTGCCGTGCTGCTGACCGTCGTATGGCGGACGACTGCCCTGCCGACCGCCGTGCCCGCGGCCTCCGCTGTTTCTGCCGTAGCCGCCGCGGCTCCCCTGCCGGCCGCCACCACGCCCCCCGTGATAGTTCTGGCTTGCGGTGAGGGCGGTGGCCGGCTCCATAACAGCGGCTTCTCAGAGAAGAAGTTTGCTCTCCAGATCCACGTTGATTTCTTCACTTTTTAGCCACGAGGAGAGAGTAGCCAGGTCAACGGGCGTTGGACTGATGCGAACCGCCTGTTTGATGGAGGAGTAAGCTGATGGGAGCCCCCGAACGACGCACATGACGAGATCTTTTTCGGGAATGATTTCATTCACGGTGTCGAGGGCTGTGATGATGGTGGAGACCTCGTCTAAATACTCCGCCATAGTTTTCGTGCCTTTGGTAATTGTGTGGAGACGATCATGCAATTGAAAAAATAGAGTGGGAAATTGATGCATAGCGTGTTGCGAGGGCCGTCCACAGGGCTGAAGCAGTTGTGTAGGATCGGACGTGTTTCTGAACCGTGGGAGAGATGACCGCAATCAAACATGATCGGATCTGGCCATCCACGGCTTTCCAGGCGGCATGGGCCGGATTGGTTTTTTCTAATTTGTCTGTGGCAGTGATGACTGCCAGCGGCGGTCTGTGCTTCCATCGACGTATTTGAGAAGGTAATTGGCCTCAAGGGCTGTAAGAACGGTGATTTTCATGTAGGGTAATTTATGTCTGATAATTTTTCGGGAATCAGGGCATGAAGATGCCTGAGAAGGAGTTTAACGCCAGAAGGAAGTGAATCGAGAGGATCCACCTCGGTTGTCATGGCTGCGGCCGCCCAAGAGAAGAGAGGGAACGATCGGTGCCCTAAAGAGAGAAAAAAAACCTAGAGAAAAGAAGATCTAGGTTTTCTGGCTCTTGATACCATGAAGAATATTGATTGTATTGAAGTGTTAACCTAATAAGGGAATACATGGGAGATATATATAGGAGATATAGGAAGGAGTACTAATCCTAATAGGACTAGGATTAAGTAGCACTAATCCTAATAGGACTAGGATTAGTACACAGTAAATTCTAATATTATTTAATACTATTATTTAATACTATCTGTTATTAGATAGTTATAATATCTAATCATCTATATGGTCTAGTTTAATAGTCATTATTGATTTAATTTTTAAAATGCATAAAATATTTTTTAATTTAAAAATTGGTGAAAGACATTTTCGTAATCCAACTTTGAACTTAAAATCTTCGCACTTATAATTATATATGATATGATGATATGATATGATGATTAGGCTTCCTGCCTTAGGCGTGTTTCAGGTAGTTTATGGAGTGCTCAAGCATGCCTAGTATTATTGTGTGATTTCATCTCACCTAGTAGTTTTTATATTGTCGTTGTTGTTATTGGTAGGTTGTTATTGGCCTTACCTAGGTGTAGGCTAGTGATTGCCTTAGACTTGGGTTTTGGAGCCGATAGGCTTTAGAGATTCTACGACGTTGATTGAGACAGCTTAGGTCCCTCTAGCATACTTGGGTCTAATAGTGATCCTTAGCTTTGCAAACCCTCAACTCATATGACCGATAAAAAGAGAGGGAAAATTGTAGATGTATAGTTTTCCAACCGTACCGCTACTTCGTCATCAAGGCCCTTAATTATGAAACGGTTCTCTTTTTGACATTTTCTTGTTTGTTACCTTAATAATTTTTAGCAGTTGTGATTGAATCTCTTTATTTGACACTAAGTTCATAATAACTATCCACATTTGATTTGCTCAAGATCTCCATTCTTCAAGTAGAATTTCGTTATCTGGGAAACCTTACAGGGGTTGTGAATTTTTTTTTTGTGGTACAACTTTCTTAATACATTGAAATTTTGATACATCAAAACAATATGTGTCAGTTTTGTTGATTGTTTGCAACTCCTTAATATACGGACTTCAAATTTTCACATTACACCTTTTTTTTCTATCTAATAGCCATATAGTTTCAATCGAGCTCTGTTTTTTGAGCATCAACACAGAGCCAAATTTTCTCTTTGATGTTCATATGTATGATTTTATAATAGGTTTGATAAAATCTATTATATGAAATAAGATTCTAAATATGTGAAGTCAGTGCAGCTACTACTAGATAAATTTCACATGCTTTTAGTAGCTTCAGGACTGAAAGCCAAAATGACAAAAGGCAAGTGTATTTTGGAGGGGAACAACACAAGATATACTTAATGTACTATGATTTGAGAAAGGAGACCTACCATTCAAATATTTAGGGGTGCGACTATCTTTCAAAAGACTTACAGTAATGCAATGTAAGCCTTCAATTGAGAAGATAATAACTCGAATTACAAACTGGATGGCTAGGGGATGATCTTATGAATGGAGACTTCAACTAATTAGAGCTGTTCTATTCGGAGTGAAGGCCTACTGGTCACAACTATTCCTACTCCCTCAGAAGGTGATTAAAACGATCGAAGCAGTGTATCAAAGTTACCTATGGACAGGGTCACCTGTGATTACAAAAAGAGCACTAGTTGCACGGGAAAAGATTTGTTTACCAAAAGGAGCTGGTGGTCTCAATGTCATAAAAATGAATGTACAGAACCAGGGTGCTTTATGTAAATTTTGGTGCGCACTAAGACAGAATAAACGGAAGTTATGGATTACCTGGCTTCATACATATTACAGAAAGAAGCAAAGATTAGAAAACACAGAAATTCCTTTCAAGCTTCTTGGATGGTTACGAAGATTCTTAACATGAGGAAATATTGGGGACAATGAGAGATCAGGTAGTTCAGACTTCAGAGGGGTAAATTTCAGATCACTAGGGCTTATAAAAACCTGAGAGGATCATCGCTAATGTAGTGTTGAGGAACCTAACATGTTATAACATGACTGAACCTAAACACACACACATACATATGTATTTGTTTTTAGGACCGAAAATAAGCAGGTGTAAATGCGGAAGCTAGCAATGCAAACCTCGAAAGACCACGAGTAAGAAGACAACGAGAAATATACCAAAAGACACAAAGATTTAACGTGGTTCGGTCAATCGACCTACGTCCACAAAGGAGATGAGCAATCCACTATAAATATGAGAGTACAAAATACAGAGGGAAACAACCTCAACCAATTCACTCAAAATACATGGGAGGTTCACACAAGTGATAACGTATCAAACTTGTGACCCACAAATTCTCCCTCTAACCAAAACTCTCAAAGCCCTTAAGACTACATTGTGAATGCTGATTAAGTTAGAAGGAACATTCCTCTATTTATAGAGTCCTAAACCTTTTCCTACAAGAAAAGGATTAGTCAATCCAAAACCTTTTTTTAAGAGGAAAATATATTTATGGTAAGAAATCAGGGCAAATAAAACCCAACAAATCTTCCCCTTGGCCTGAATTTCTGACAAAATAAATTTGTCCACCTTCTTCACTTAATCTTCAACAATTTGCTTCTCCTCTCCATAATCTCCTTTGCAAAATTTATGTCTCAACACAGAGAACCTCTCTGAAACAATTTCTCCAACAAAATCTTCATTATTGTCAAAAAGGTTGCGGCTAGAACTACACCCGTCAAGATGAACACCTCTTTCTAACCTGGTTCAATCATCGATTATCGAACCACTGTACCTGACTCCGTCATTGAATCTGGCTCTGATACCACTTGTTAGGATCGTAAATAAGCAGGTGTAAACACGGAAGCTAGCAAAGTGAACCTCGAAAGACCACGAGTAAGAAGACAACGAGAAATATACCAAAAGACACAGAGATTTAACGTGGCTCGGTCAATCGATCTACGTCCACAAAGGAGATGAGCAATCCACTATAAATATGAGAGTACAAAATACAGAGGGAAACAACCTCAACCAATGCACTCAGAATACATGAGATGTTTACACAAGTGATAACGTATCAAGCTTGTGACCCACAAATTCTCTCCCTAACCAAAACTCTCAAAGCTCTTATGACTACATTGTGAATGTTGATTAAGTTAGAAGGAACATGCCTCTATTTATAGAGTCCTAAAACTTTTCCTACCAGAAAAAGGATTAGTCAATACAAAATCTTTTCCTTAGAGGAAAACCTATTTATGGTAAGAAATCAGGGAAATAAAACCCAACAAATCTCCCCCTTGGCCTGAATTTCTGATAAATTTGTCCACCTTCTTGACTTAATCTTCAACAACTTGCTTCTCCTCTCCATAATTTCCTTTGCAAAATTTATGTGTCAACACAGAGAACTTCACTGAAACAATTTCTCCAACAAAAATCTTCTTTAGTGTCGAAAAGGTTGCGGCTAGAACTACACCCGTCAAGATGAACACCTCTTTCTAACTTGGTTCAATCATCGATTATCGAACCACTGAATCTGACTTCATTAAATCTGGCTCTGATACCACTTGTTAGGACCAAAAATAAGCAGGTGTAAATGTGGAAGCTAGCAATGCAAACCTCGAAAGACCACGAGTAAAAAGACAATGAGAAATATACCAAAAGACACAAAGATTTAACGTGGTTCGGTCAATCGACCTACGTCCACAAAGAGATGAGCAATCCACTATAAATATGAGAGTACAAAATACAGAGGGAAACAACCTCAACCAATTCACTCAGAATACATGGGAGGTTCACACAAGTGATAACGTATCAAGCTTGTGACCCACAAATTCTCCCTCTAACCAAAACTCTCAAAGCCTTAATACTACATTGTGAATGCTGATTAAGTTAGAAGGAACATTCCTCTATTTTTAGTCCTAAACCTTTTCCTACAAGAAAAGGAGTAGTCAATCCAAACCTTTTTAAGAGGAAACAATTTATGGTAAGAAATCAGGGCAAATAAAACCCAACATGTGTGTGTGTGTGTATATTATATATATAGATATTATATATATTATATATATATATATATATATATATCTATATATATATATATATATATAATATATATATCTATATATATATTATATATATATATATATAGATATATATTGTTGACACCCAATTTTGACCCGCGCCGGTATAAATTAGTTTTCGAGCATCTTAAATTTCCAAACAAGTTAAAATAATTAGTTTTATAAATCTTGCGAAAATAAAATATATATATATATACATATATGTATATACACATATGTATCTCTAAATCTATTCCATTTTCCAGGCCCACCCGTTTCTCCCCTCTACACGGCCCAACACACGTCCCAGCCCACTCCACTCCTCTCTCCCATTCCCAAAATAAAATTACCCAGGCCCAACCCCTCTTAATCTTCAGCCCCAACAGTAATTCCCAGGCCCAAACTCCCCTTTTAACCCCAACCCACTAACTTAATAATAACCCAACCCAATCCCCTTTCGACCCGACCCGTTTCCCTTTCCCCCTCACGTTTCTTCAGAACAAAAAGCAAATTCCCAGGAAGAAACGTCCAAAAATAGAAGCCAGCGACGACAATCCCGCAGAAACCCAGAAAACAGCCACCCACGCGACCTCCCCTCGCGTCTCTCCCCACGCTCCCTCTCCTCAAACTCCCCCAGACGCGACAACATTTCCGCGTCTCTCCCCCATGCTCTCTTCCTCTCGTCTCTCCCTCAAACTCCCACGATCCCAGTAGCCCCCACGCAGAAACCCACCAAACCCAGGAAAACAGACGCCAATCTCCCGACCCTCGCGTCTCCCTCACGCACAAGCACCCATCTCTTTCTCCTCTCTCGTGTCTCCCTCACACGTACGTTCCTCTCTCCGTCACCAGCGCTTCGCAGCAGCAGGGCAGGCTGGATTTCAGCCTTTGCCAGGCGCGCCTCGTCCTTCCAAGCGGGAGATTGCGCCACGCAAGAGCACAAGGACGTTGAGTTCGATCCAAGCCGTCCACTTCAATCCCATCCGTTGGAGATTCGGAGCATCAAAAGGGGATATTCCTCAGCTTGGGAGTTTTGAAATTTAAAATTCGAAATCGGCAGAAATTCGTCGACCCCGCCCAAAAAGTGGAAACCCTAGTGTTCCCTTCTATATAAACCCCCCTTCCTTCTCCAAAAAGGGGGTTGGATTTTCGGATAGATTTTTAAGACAAAGTGTGAGAGTTTTTTGGGAGTTAGAAATTTGGTTAAAGTTTTTGAGCAGTGGAAAAACCGTGAGTTGAGGGAAATTTTCAAATATTTCAGCTTCTGGCTTTCTGTGAGGTTTTTGTTGTGCTTTGTCCCTTTTTTCGGAAATCTTGCCTAACATACACCTTCGTGGAACAGCCGAGAACGAGACGTGCAAAGAGATCGAAATCGCGACTCTGTCTCTTCGTCTGACCGACTTGCCCTTTCCCTTTTGGAACTGTTCGTGGTTGGTTGAAGCTCGCCATTTCCCTGCTCACCCGTCCCAGTTGCTGCTCGTCAACAGGTAAACCCCCCTTTTCTACGCAACTTCCTTCTCTTCTCGGTTTAATATGATGGCGGAGGGGGTGTTGGAAATCTCCTTTGCGTATGTGTGCTGGTCATGTCCTCGCTGTTGGGTTTGACATTGTTGGATGCGTCTTGCTGATGTTCGCTTGTTTCTTTTTACATATATAGCCCATTTGTTCCCGTTTGCTTCATTTAAATAAAAACTTCATCTGTTTCTTTATCATCGTTTTGGGTCTCACTTATATGATTTATGTGCTCTTGTTTTGGTTTATTATGTAATATATTGTCTGTTGGAATTTGGAGTCGGCACGACAATTGTTATATGCTTCATCCTGGGGACGTGGTCTGTCTGTTTAGCTTTCAAATATGCCTTCTCTCGTTTCGATCAGTTTGTCTTAATTTCGCTCATGTTGTTTGGCTAGAATCTGGAGGTTGCGAAAAATGATTCTGCTTTCTTCTTCTTGTCGAGCGTCGCCCTTTTGTATCATATAGTTAAGTATTGAATGTTAAGTACATGGCCTGTACTGCTGTAAATGGAAGTTGATACGTTTGTTCGTTACACTCAATGTCGAAATGAGTTGTGGGTCATCCTTCTGTCCGATTATGCATGCTGGTTTGTTTGTAGCTGAGAGATTTGTTCTTTTATTTATTTTTGGCATTTTAGTTGGTTTAGCCTATCATGTCGTAAAAAGACTCTTCCCTTCCCTAATTATAAGTTTGGGTTGTTGCTGTTTGAAAACAAACTTGGATGTCCTGCCATTTTTCTTAAGTATGTAGTTTTACTTTCAAGCGTCATATTGGTTTTATTTGGACCCATTTGCTTACCCCATTCTGTCTTCCCACACTTTCAAACAAACCTCGACAATTCGAAAGCATGTGAAATAGTAAATGTTAGTCATAGTGTTTCATTAAATATTTTGCCAATAGTGATTCTAATCTCTTTATTTTCTTTTTTTGCATGCCAATTCACACGAGTTCATTGTGAACTTTCCGTCTCCTTTTGCATTTCAAGACGGAGCCATAAAGGCTCAAAACTTCTTTCCATCGAGTCAAGACTAGCACGCAAAATTCGAAATCCCGTGAAGTTTGAAGAGGATCAAAGAGGGCGAATTAGAAGAGTTTTCTTTATTTATTTATTTACGTTTATGTTCTTGTGTTTTCTTTGTAATGGGCATAAGCCCTTGTTATTTTTATTTTCTTCTGTTTTGTATGTTTAGACTAGGACAGGTGCGAAAGAAATGGGTAAAAACCCAAAAGCAAGCGGGTCCAATTTCGGTCAAGGCGAACAGCATCCGAGACTTGGACCCGAATCTCTCTCTCTCCTTCTCTCTCTTTACTACCTGTTTATGCATTCGTTTAAATGTGTTTAGTTTAGAGTTAGAAACTCCAAACCCCGTCTATCTATTTTATCAAAAGTTAAAACCAAATTAAATTCTAAAACAATGGAAATTGCAAAACTTAATAAAGTTTGTCTAGATGAAATCTTAATAAAGTTAGGCTTCGAAAAGATTTGCAAATTGAGATAGCTATAAATGTTTCGAAGCTTGAAAATTCGTGTAAGTAATTTTCTAATAAAGTTCTATAAAATATAAAGACTTGTAAAAGTTTTTTTTTTTTTTAAAAAAAAAAAAAATAGTCAAATAAGTTAGTCGTCGGAAAACCGTATTTAGCGGAGTATCTTAGGTGCCTTAAACACCTTCCTAAGACACTAATAAGGATCCCGAACCCCCTAAAGTTTTCAAAATGATTTTTTCTGTTTAAGTTGTTTTGGAAATAAGTTTTCTTGATTTTTCTTAAAAATTAAGTGGCGACTCCTAAAAGTCGAAAATAACTCTAAAAATAAAACAAACTCTTTTCGAAATACCAATTTTTCGATAAACATATATATATATATATATATATATATATATTATATATATAATATTATATTATATATAGATATATATATATATATATATATATATATATATATATATATATATAATATATATATATATATGTGTGTATGTTCATACTGTCGTTAATACTACATGAAAAGGTATGAACCAAAGACAAACTATTGCAATGGAGAATGACAGTGGATAACCATCTGTTCTTTGAATGTGGAGTCACAAGGGGACTATGGCACAAAGTGCTTAGCTGGATGCACTGGTCCAACAATGGAGCAAAAATGGAAGGAAGTTTGGAGTTGGGCTGCTAAATAATTGAAGGGGAGAAGTGCAAGAAGTCGTTAATAGTAGTAGTAGTATATGAGGAGGAAAATATTGGACAATGAACTTGTTGAGAACTCTAATGTCTCAAGTTCAAAACTCAACAACTAGGTGATTCTTCTCATCTACCCTAGCTTTGGTGGACACAGTTACCCTAGTACTTGTTGCAGGTATCCCGTGAAATTAGTTGAGGTGCGCAAAATCTGCCCATGGTTATTTAAAAAGAAAATTATAAGCAATGATTACGAAAGATGATAAATGGGACAGACAGTAATCTAGCATCATATCTTCTGCCATGGATTCTTTATGTCAAGAAATGTCATCCTCAAATTCCAAGATATGGTATTTTAGGAATTAGCTTAATAATCTAATCTAGGATAAAAGGAAAAACATTTGTGTATCTTACATTAAATTTTGACAGTCTTGCATTAACAACTTAACTTAAATTTCTACTTTTAGCCTAAAATTGTGGTAATTATTTTGTTTCAGTGTAAACTGATCATATCCCACAAATTCTTTGAAAATCAAGCCATTCACCAGTTAAGAAATCTTTGAAAGACTGAATATTTTAACTAAAATTTTCTACTTTTAGCCTAACTTTTTGGTATTCAAGTGAAAATAATTATAACGTTCTAGATTATGAAAACTATGCATTACCTTACAGTGTCATGCATTTTATTGTTTCGAAATGTGTATTGTGTCAAGTGAACTAATAATGGGGCAGAATCAGCTAAATCAATTAATTGCTAATATAATTTTATCTTTTGTACTTGAACGTTTCACAAATTTCAGAATTGTATTTGCAATATATTTATATACTCGAACAAATAGAAATTTGTGGGGTACTGACAAATTCTTTGCATGTTTCTTTCCTACACTTACCAATACAAATTCATTAAAGATCATTCTATGCTTTCATTGTCAAACTTACTAGGTCTTATTTTTTATGCACTGCACTAGTTTGAACAAATTTGCATGAAAGACTACAAGACAACGTTGACAATATATGAAGAGAATCCAGAAAAATTTTATGAGCCACAAGTGCATGAAAGCTACTTGATATCCGTCGTTGGTGGGATGTGGCAGGTATCCCACGAAATTAGTCGAGGTGCGTGAAAGTTGTCCAGGACACCATGGTCATCAACCAAAAAAAATTAGGAAACAGAGGAGGACTTACTGCTAAGCTGATACTAATGCATAAATTAGGTAAGTGTAAAATTATTTATTGAATTCATAAAATAGACAAATGTTGTTGGACTTGAACATCTCAAAATAGTATTGTTGGACGGAAGGAGTATTTATTAAAATTCTTTTTGGTAAATCTTATAGAACACAAGTAAAACAAGTATGAAATTATCCTCCTTAGCATTTGACCTCTTTTTGTAAACCTATATATGTTAGGGTAAAAGCATAGTTTTTGTTAGAGATCCAATGTTGTTAATACATGTCTGCATGTGCAATCCAAATAAAGAAATTCGGAATTTGAATGGAAGCAAATTGCCACTTATTAGAGGATCCAACACAAGTGTGGCAGCATTTTGGAGAGTGAGACTACCACAATAGTTTCCAATTTTTTTTCTTTTTCCCAGAGGTTATTTTTCTAGTTGATGATGCAAAAGATGAGAGAGAAGCCTGGATTATTTGCATCACTTGTCACTCATGTAAAATTAGATTCACCATCCTAGTTATCGTATATCAACTTTTCCACCTAAGTAGGTCAAAGAAAGACATGATTTCATAATTTTTGCATCCCCTTTCACGCTATGACAATATATTGGAAATAAGGAACCTTCTATGCAATGCTTTCAACGCTGAACAGTAGAGAAATGTTCAATAAACGGACAAAGAGGATCAGAATAGAGTATAACATGTTCCACATTTTTTTTAACAGCCAAACAAGCAGTTCCTTTTTTTCCCCCTAAGGAAGCTTTTCTAGTTGGTGATGCTCAAAGAACAGATCACATAAACAATGCTATGAAGCCTTGATTATTGTCATTAAGATCGCAGTTGTTACTCAGGAAAAATTAAATTCACTTTATTGGCCATAGTGCATCCATTTTGTCAACAAAGTAGGTCAAAGAAAAGACGTGATTTGGAGGACAACACAATTATAATTCCCATCCATTGGTAACAAAGATAAACAGAGAGATCTAAGAAAGGTCGTGATAGCAAGAATGTAAATCCAAAGAATTCCAATCCATATGCAAAGTGACAAACTGTAATGACTCAAGAGCACCCCCTACTCGTAACATGGCGTACTCGACCTCGAAGAGGTCTTATACAAGCTTCATAGTATTCATAACATCCGATCATAAGGAAAAATGATAAGGAATTAAAACTTTTTAATTTTAAAACAATTCACTTCAAGAACATGACATTTAAAATCATAGCGGAAACCTACATCTCACATTACCATCTAACCAAGACATGGAACCTAAAGCTAGGGTCACCGCCCTTCATAATTGAAAGACTTAAAAAAAAATTAGACATAACTTATTACAAATTAAATACAAGAAACTTTTAAGTTCTTGTCCCCAAATAATGAGGACATACACTTGGTCTTGGAGAGCTCTTCCCAAGCCCTTGAATCTAGAGAACTCTATCTCTTGCGGAAACCTACACTTCTAGTATAAAGTAGAAGAAATATGGGTTAGTACAATTAAGTACTAAGTATGATGGCCATGCAAAAACATGCTTAGAAAGGGACATTTCTTTTGAAAGTCATGCATATGTCATTTTGGTAAAACTTCATAATTAAGAGCATATTAGGCATAATCTCCAAAACTAATCAACATACAAATCATATCTTCACATTACGATATATTCAACATACAAGCTTTAGACAATACATATTCATAAGGAACATAAACATTACATACTTCACATAAACACATTAAGACCATTCCCTAAGACAACTTAAAGTCATACTTGTGCAATGTATGAGTAGCATCCCATAATGCTACTCACATTAAGTATTCCTCAAAGCTAACCTAGACTAAGCACATTCATATTCATCGCGTCAAGTCAAGGAAATAACTCGTAATACAACCCAAGCAAGATATACACTATTACATAAGATACATAAGTCAACATTCTATATTAACTTGATTAAGAGTACATCACTCATTAGACATTAAGTCAACATCCTTAATAGCATACTCATAAGACATAATAGCATAACCACATATGTAACCCTAGATTGCTCTTGTGCCATGTGTAGATAAGGTCCCATAACCCTACCTAAACTCAATACCATCTTTGGACTATCATGCTCATACCTATCATACATTAGTCTCATCCATAGTTCATATACATAGTGAAGATACATTCATAATCATAATCATGTTCATGTTCATAGTTCATAAACATACTTCATATTCATAGAACATAATATAATGCTTATTCTTAGTGCATAAACATAATGCATATTCATAATGCATTAAATAATGCATATTCATATTACATTAACATAATGCATATTCATAGTACATAACATAATGCATATTCATAGTACATAAACATAAGAGGAACACACCATGACTAGTCTCGAAGTCCACTTGTGCAATGTATGAATGACATCCCATACTACCACTCATACTAAGTAAACCCGTTGAGGAACTATAGCATATAACTCACTTTCATATTCATAATTCATTTTCTTATTTCATTAGAGGGAATATAGCCTTAACCGACATTGACCATGTGAGATACATGGAATCCGGTGTCAAATGACCCCACACCGAAAAAAAAGTCCTACTTGCCTAAGGTAGAACTAACATGTTTAGCTTTAGTGTGGATCCACTAGCTAATACTTATGTGGGCACATAGTTATGGGATAGGGAAATTGTTTTTAAAAACCAAACATGATTAGCGGATGAGTTTCCATCTCATGAGAGCATATGTAGAACACCCGGCCTAACTAGTGGGAGAGTCTCTACCTCATTTTCCTTATCCGCTCGGTGCTAAGAATTATATCTCAAACTTATAAATTAATAGTAATAGATTGTATCTACATGTGTGAACGAATACTTTAGTCTTCATTAAATACAATTCATAACATAGATCATTGATTCAACAAGGTGAGAACTAACTTTCACCTTTAGCATCCTAATATACATTTGAGAAATCTTTCTACATACATTCATAGTGTTTTCATGAGAACTATCTTTCAATCAACACAATAGGATCATCATAGACATGTAAATTTCATATTTCATAATGTGTAAAGGTGCATATGAGAACTATACTTTCAATCGACACCATGGATACACCATAATCATATTTATGCATGGAGTGTGTGTTTAATTGTCTCTACTATGAAAAAACAACAACATTATAATCATAGACACTGCCCTCTCAAAGTGTTCATAAGCATGTACATACTATCAAATTCATGCATCATCTTCATATATTGCATTCAAGGATTTATAGACAATGCAACTCAACACATCCACATTCATTATACTAGACATGTTCATAATCGTAAGTCAAGTAGTTCACATTCATTGCATGTGTATACTCATACAATCATATTTTAAGTCATGTCTGTATAACCCTTCGACAATAGCACTACATACAACATATACCATAATGTAAGCACCTCCACCATAAGTGGATCAATCCATTCATACGCAATAACTAAACACCTCGATCATAAGTGGATCACACATCAATCTATCACAATTCGATATCATTAATGGTCAATCTCAACCCATAGATTCAAGATACTACAAGAGGTAAGAGAATTGACATCCTCGGTCATCCACATAAGTAATTCAACATAAACTCATTCATAACTTCCCTTTTGAGGTCATGATTGTCATCTTAACAATACATCAATAATTCACCAGAATAACATAAAATAACAGATAGTATTAAATAAATAGTATAAAATAATATTAGTATTTAGAATAACATATAATAACAGATAGTATTAAATAAATAGTATAAAATAATATTAGTATTTACTGTTACTAATCCTAGTCCTATTAGGATTAGTACTCCTTAATCCTAGTCCTATTACGATAAGTACTCCTTCCTATATCTCCTATATATATCTCTCATGTATTCCCTTAACACTTCAATACAATCAATATTCCTTCATGGTATCAGAGCCAGAAAACCTAGATCTTCTTTTCTATAGGTTTTTTTTCTCTTTAGGGCACCGATCGTTCCCTCTCTTCTCTTGGGCGGGGCAGCCATGACAACCGAGGTGGATCCTCTCGATTCACTTCCTTCTGGCGTTAAACTCCTTCTCAGGCATCTTCGTGCCCTGATTCCCGAAAAATTATCAGACATAAATTACCCTACATGGAAAATCACCGTTCTTACAGCCCTTGAGGCCAATTACCTTCTCAAATACGTCAATGGAAGCACAGAACCGCCGCCGGCAGTCATCACCGCCACGGACAAATCAGAAAAAACCAATCCGGCCCATGCCGTCTGGAAAGCCGTGGATGGCCAGATCCGATCATGTTTGATTGCGGTCATCTCTCCCACGATTCAGAAACACGTCCGATCCTACACAACTGCTTCAGCCCTATGGACGGCCCTCGCAACACGCTATGCATCAATTTCCCACTCTCATATTTTTCAATTGCGTGATCGTCTCCACACAATTACCAAATGCACGAAAACTATGGCGGAGTATTTAGACGAGGTCTCCACCATCATCACAGCCCTTGACACCGTGAACGAAATCATTCCCGAAAAAGATCTCGTCATGTGCGTCGTTCGGGGGCTCCCATCAGCTTACTCCTCTATTAAACAGGCGGTTCGCATCAGTCCAACGCCCGTTGACCTGGCTACTCTCTCCTCGTGGCTAAAAAGTGAAGAAATCAACGTGGATCTGGAGAGCAAACTTCTTCTCCGAGAAGCCGCTGTTATGGAGCCGGCCACTGCCCTCACCGCAAGCCAGAACTATTGCGGGGGCGTGGTGGCGGCCGACAGGGGAGCCGCGACGGCTACGGCAGAAACAGCGGAGGCCACGGGCGCGCCGGTCGGCAGGGCAGTCGTCCGCCGTACGACGTTCAGCAGCACGGCAGCAACAACAGCCTGCACTCCTTCGGCAGCGGCGGGCAGTCATCTTCCAGCGGCGGGCAGGGCACTTACGAGCGGGATCGTCCAACTTGTCAAATCCGTCAGAAAACAGGACACACCGCTGTTCGTTGCTGGTTTTGATATGAGGAGAGCCGAAATAGTGATAACCGTGCCAATTATGCATCTCAAGCCGGCCCTTCCTCTGAATGGCTATTGGATACTGGGGCCAACATGCACGTTACTTCTGATCTATCCAAGCTTAACGCTCCAAATCCATATCATGGCTCCAATGGTATACTGTTGGCAACGGTGAGTCCATTAATATTTCTCACACTGGCACGGGTACCATTAAAACCCCCACCGCTATCTTTCACCTAGGTAACCTTACCCACGTCCCTTCTATTAAAACGAATCTCCTTTCAGTTCACCATTTTACAAAAGACAATAATTGCTCACTCTTGTTCACCTCTAATGATTTTCAGATCCTAGACAATACTACCAAGAGGGTGATTTTTCAGGGCCCCTGTGAGCATGGTCTATACGTTCTTCTTGGCACAAGTTCGTCTGCCCACCCAGTTTCAGGAAAGCGTTCCTGTGGCTCCGGTGGCTCTTTCGGCTGATGGCCACAGTCTGTTGTGGCACATTCGTCTGGGTCACCCGTCTACTCAAATAATAAATTCTTTAATGTCTCAATTAGGTTTTCTTCCTTCATGTAAACAATTGTGACTCCTGTTCAATTGCTAAATCTCATAAATTACCTTTTACTTTATCTGAGAAGCGTACAACTGCACCTTTTCAACTTATTCATTCTGACCTATGGGGTCCTACTGCTGTTCCTTCATTTGCTGGTTTTCGCTATTATATTTGTTTTGTGGATGATTTTACAAAATACAGTTGGTTGTACCAACTAAAACACAAATCACAGGCATACACCACCTTTGTCACTTTTGAAAAAATGGTCAAAAAACAATTCAATTCTCATGTAAACTTTTTCAAAGTAACAATGGAAAGGAATATGTAAATAACATCTTTGGCCAGTTTCTGCAATCCCTGGGAATTATACATCAAACCTCCTGTCCATACACTCCCGAACAGAATGGGGTGGCTGAGCGTAAGCATCTCCATCTCATTGAAACGGTGGTTACTCTTCTACATCAATCTCATCTCCTGTCTCCTTTTGGGTAGAAGCTCTAGCCACCGCAAACTACCTCATTAACAGAATGCCCAGTCACACCCTCTCCAACAAATCACCGTATCAACTCCTTTACAAAAAACTTCCCAATTATACCAACCTTCGCGTCTTTGGGTGTCTTGCCTACCCTTGGCTACGCCCTCATATTACTCACAAATTACAACCCCGATCCCGTCCTTGTAATTTTTTTGGGATATCATCCTACCTCCAAGGGTTATCGCTGTCTTGACCCACAAACTCATAAAGTCTACATATCTCGTCATGTCAAATTTGTCGAAAATGAGTTCTCTACGAGTCTATTCCTCCTCCACAAATACATCATTCATTGGCGTCCTTCCCCTTTTCCAACATACTCACAGGATCCCTCACCACCTTTCCCCACACACCTCCACCCACTACCCAACCACCCCTCATCACCCCTTCGACCGTCACCCACAATACACCCGCAACCACCACCCACACTCACACAACCAACCTGAACCACCCCATACCCACAACATCTCCAGCCCGATCCGTTTTGGGTCCTTCCCGGCCACCCCCGAATCACCACCGCCCGTGCCACCCCAATACTCATCCCATGTTAACCCGTGGCAAAGCCGGTATCTTTAAACCAAAACCTTTCAGGCTACCATACTACCACATACACCCCTTCCCGATAGTGAACCAACAACCTACTGTGTTGCCTCAAAAAATGTTTATTGGCGTCATGCTATGGATGACGAGTTTAAGGCTTTGACTGATAAGAAAACTTGGGTTCTTGTACCTAAGCCCCATGGGCGGCACCCAGTGGGCTGTAAATGGGTGTACAAAATTAAACACAATGCAGATGGCAGTATTTCTAGGTACAAGGCTCGTTTGGTTGCTAAAGGCTACAATCAGGAGTATGGGCTTGACTCCGAGACATTCAGTCCTGTCATTCGGCAGGAAACCATTCGCCTGGTACTGTCACTCGCCGTGCGCAACAATTGGCTCATCAATCAGTTGGATGTTTCCAAAGCTTTTCTTCATGGCATGCTTGATGAAACTATCTACATGGCGCAACCACCGGGCTATGTTGATCCCCGCTTCCCTCAACATGTTTGCAAACTCCAGAAGTCTCTGTATGGGCTCAAGCAAGCCCCCCGTGCTTGGTACACACGTCTAAAAATGTTCCTCCAGGGACTCGGCTTCACGTGTTGCGTACACGACACAAGTCTGTTTACTCGACATTCAGCACACGGTACAGTCATTCTTCTTGTCTATGTAGATGATATCATTATTACAGGCTCTACTGCAGCTCTTATTCAGGATGTCACTCGAGCTATGCATACTACCTTCAAAATGAAGGACCTTGGCCCGTTACATTATTTTCTGGGAATGGAGGTTTCTCCGACAGGCAGCCTCTTGTTTCTTCATCAGTCAAAATATGCTCGAGATCTGTTGCAGAAAGCTGGAATGGAAAAATGCATCAGTCAACCAACACCGATGGAGGTCTCTTTGTCTAAAAATGGAGCCGACAACCCATTTGCCGATATCACCCACTTCCGCAGCCTCATTGGGGCTCTACAGTATCTGGCCATTACCCGTCCTGACATCCAGTTTGCTGTCAACCGAGTTGCTTAGCGCATGCATCAACCAAGTGAACATGATTACCATTGTCTAAAACGCATTCTCATGTACATTTTTGGCACTCTTGGTCGTGGTTTACTCATTCGACCCGGGGACTTGGAGCTTCGGGGTTTCTCAGATTCAGATTGGGCGAATGATAAAAATGACAGAAAATCTACATCGGGGTTTCTCGTTTTTTTGGGGCCGAACTTGATCTCCTGGTGTACAAAAAAACAACCCAAGGTCTCTCGGTCCTCAACTGAAGCTGAATACCGCGCCCTTGCTCTTCTTGCTGCTGAGACCATGTGGGTCACATATATTCTTCGCGAACTCCGCGCCACTCACACTGTTCCTGCTCTCTATTGTGACAACAAATCAACCATCTGTGTGGCCAAGAATTCCGTCCTACACACCAGAATGAAGCATGTTGATACCGATTGTCTCTTTGTTCGCGATGAAGTTCAGGCCGGCACCATGACTGGGCAGTATGTACCCACTGAAGAACAACCGACTGATATTCTCACCAAGCCTCTCCCGAGCCGATAGCACGATTACCTCAGTTCCAAGCTTCCGTTCGCTTCCGCTCAGCTCAGCTTGAGGGGGATAATAACAGATAGTATTAAATAAATAGTATAAAATAATATTAGTATTTACTGTGTACTAATCCTAGTCCTATTAGGATTAATACTCCTTAATCCTAGTCCTATTAGGATTAGTACTCCTTCCTATATCTCCTATATATATCTCCCATTTATTCCCTTAACACTTCAATACAATCAATATTCCTTCAACATATAACTAATGTCATGACTTCATAAACTAACTTCATATAAACAATTACCATTCATTATTCTTTCATAATTAACCAATTTCCAAAATAAAAGAGTTTAGGAAATTCATGGGTTCTTGAAGGATTTCAATGTAAAATAAACTTATAATTGTCAATTTAGCCTTAATTCATCAATATAAATTCTTTGAAAATGTTTTAGCATTAAAACCATGCTTAGATTAGAAAATAGGTTTTTGACCTTTGAAAGACTTTGAAATTCTTTTTTATTGGACTCCATGAAAGAAAGATTGATCAAGGATGAAGGATCACCATACCTATATTAAGAAACCTTGATGAAAATTGATAGAGAAACTCTTTCGAAATCCCAAAATCCAAGCTTCCATGGCTTCTTCTTCTTCCTTGAGTTTAGATAGAGAAATATTGGAGGAACATGAACTTTTTGATTTGAAGTGGATCTTTGTGAAAGTGATTTATTTTTTGGGATATTTTAACTTAAAATCCCTTATATAGCTATTTAGAAGTAATATAAAATATACCCAGTTTCTAATTTAACTTAAAAATAATATTTAAGAAAATGCTCTTCCTCATATGAACTTAGCCAAAAAATTCTAAGGAAAATGTTTAAGGAAGCATTTAAGGTCCTTGAAGTGGTTCACTAGCCTTGAATCCTCCCTTAAACATATACTTAGCCAATTTTTTGGACTTTTTTATATCTCCAATTTATACATAAACTTATAAGGTTATACGTTAGGCTCTAGTTCAACCTATCATTTTTTCGAATCGTTACACAAAAAAAATGATAATGTTATCACCTGAATCAGCAGAAAAAATGAGACCACAAGAGGGGCGGTGGAGAACTTTCTAGTGGTGATGGAAATGACTTACTCTGAATTTTCTAGCAGACGCATTAATGGAAGGATAAAAATTGGTAAAAGAATTAGCCTAATAATGACCTAAACTTTAACTAAAAAAATCAACAACAGTGTAAGCCTCAATTACACTGTTATAATTATTTGAGGGAGACAAACAATGCTATTGACAAAGTTTAATTAAATGAGAGAATCATTTAATTACAACTTGAAATAAACTGGCAATGTACATGCACAACATCTAAAATGTAACAAACCAAAACATCATGAGAAACCAAGCTAATACACCACTTGATACACCATAATAGAAAGTCTTAAAAGAAAAATAATTAATAACATAGAGAAGCTTAAGACTAGCGATTGCGTAAAGTTTATCAAAAACTTAATATAAGGGAAATCTTGTTGTATGTGAGACAAAAAGACTTGTAGTCTAGTTATAGAAAGCTCGCTCCTGATAGGTAATCACTAACTCAGCAGAGGATCACAGATCACTAGCCAATCACAATAAAAATCGGGAATCACACTTGATTCCAAAAATCTCACACCTTCAACAGAATGTTTGAATGTTTTGAAAAGCTTTCTGATAAATTCCCAGTTGAAATGCTCCTTCATGCAAATCCCAGAGAAGATGATGATCTCAACATTCTTTAGGTGAGGAAACACGGTGCTTGAATTATTACTCTGAAAATCAAAACTATCACCTTCGACCAAATAATTTCTCTCCGAATAGCACCTGGAATCATCAAACTGGTGAAAAAGAATATAGTCAAGACTAAATACAAGCCAGCCTAAAAACATGATTTTCACAGAATTTCTAGTGCAGAAAAATTTCAAAACTAACAAACATGAATGGAGCTTCGAAATTTATTGTGCATCATAACTATTTGTGGCATAGGTATATGTGTTGGAATTAATGCATCAATGTTTAGTCTTCCGAAATTGCCTCTTAATTTTTCAAGAAGTTTCTTTAGAATTTCGTAGTACATGTATCTAGTAAATTGTAATACATGTATTTAGTTATTTGTGCAAGACTTTTTGTTTTATATTTTGAGTAGTATAAATAGTGATGTAGTCGATGATTGTAATCATCTCACGTGGACTTAAGTAGCCTATAATAAACTTGAGCATTCTCTAAAGATATTATTTTCCTTCCATATTTCCTACAAATTGGTATCAAGAGCAGGTTTTCGTTCTTAATCTGGAGTTAGGTGAAGAAAAAAATATGGCATCCAAAGCAAATGAAGGTGTTGATTCTTCAGTTGTTCTTACTCCATTTTTTTATGAAACTGATTTTGAATACTGGAAGATAAGAATGAGAACACATTTGAAAGTTGAAGGTTTGTGGACTATTGTTGCAAATGGTTTTGAAGAGCCAGACAACGATGGTGATCTTACGGCAACAGAGATGAAAAATCTTGAGGCTAAGTATTGTCAAGATGCAAAATCCTTGAGCAAAATCCAAATGGGAGTCTCAAGAGCATATTTTGCAAAAATTGCTACTTGTGAGACTGCAAAGGAAGCTTGAGATTTTCTAGAAACTGAGGTGTATAGTGACGAAAAGGTACGCAGTATAAATCTTCAAACTCTTAGAAGAGAGTTTAAAAATTTAAAGAGAATAGACTCTGAAAAAATTGATGAATATTGCATAAGAGTCATGAATATTGTTAATGAAATAAGAAATCACAGTGAAACAATTTTTGACCAACAAGTTGTGGAAAAGATTATAATTAGTGTCACACGAAAGTATGAGTACATCATTGCTATCACTGATGAGACGAAAGATCTTTCTAAGTTTTCCATCAAAGAGCTAGTTGGATCATTACGTGCACAAGAGAGAAGATTTTTTTCTGAAGATTAACCCAAAGAGACGACTTTCTAGTCTAAAATAAATGAGAATTCTCAAAATTTCTCAAAAAATCATCAGAAGAAGAATCACAAGCCAAAAATGAAGCAGGATCATGATGGTTCTTCCAAGAAGGTTGAAGAAAAAGGTGACAAAAACTCTAGTATTTTTTGTAAAGTTTGCAAAAAGACTAATCACAATGCAGAAAAATGTTGGCACGAAGGTAGGCCCCAATGTAAATTTTGTAAAAAGTTTGCCACGTTGAAAAGGATTGCTGGCACAAGAAACGGGAGAAATCAAATTTTTGTGAAAAACAAGAGGAAGAAATGGAAGAAAACCTTTTCTTTGCTTCTAAATTTGATGCTTCAACAAAAAGAAATGAATGGTATGTTGATAGTGGTTGTAGTAATCATATGACTGGAGATAAAAAGTCTTTCGTCTCAATTAATAATAGAATCACTACTAAAGTGAAGATGGGGAATGGAGCCTTAATTGATGTGAAAGGTAAAGGTACTATTTCGATCAACATGAAAGTAAGCGGTAAGCAACTTCATGATGTTCTTTATTTTTCTGACTTGGAAGAAAATTTGCTTAGTGTTGGTCAACTTATGGATAATGGTTATTCTCTTTTGTTTAGAGATAATTATTGCATGATTTATGATAAAATTGAGTCAAATCAAGTCATTGTTGAAGTAAAGATGATAAAAAAAAACTTCCCTTTGCAATTTCATTACAATGCATTAAAAATTGAAATTGTAGATGATTCATGGTTTTGGCACAAAAGATTTTGTAACTTGAATTTTCATGGTTTAAAGCTTCTCAAGCAAAAGGACATGGTGCAAGGCCTTCATCAGATACATACTGAGGTGGATAATGTGAAAGTTGTATAATGGGATAGCAACACAGGAAGTCTTTTCCAAAAGGGCTGTCTTGGAGAGAAAGTGTATTTTTGAAACCAATTCATATCGACATTTGTGGACCAATGAAGACTCCATCTCTTGGAAGTCAAAGATATTTTCTAATTTTTATTGATGATTTCTCAAGAATGACTTGAGTTTATTTCTTGAAAGAAAAGTCAGAAGCATTTGCTACATTCAAGAAATATAAAGCCCTTGTTGAGAAGCAAAATGGTTGGAGCATCAAAACCATTCGCAGTGATCGAGGAGGTGAGTACACAAGTCGAGAATTTGAAGAATATTGCAAAAATGAAGGCATTCAGAAGCAACTTACAGCAGGGTATACTCCTCAACAAAATGGTGTATCTGAAAGAAGAAATAGAACAATTGCTGAAACGGCTAGAACAATGATGAAATGAGAAAGGGCTGCCAAATTTTTTTTGGGCGGAAGCAGTGCATACAACAGTTCACATCCTTAACATAGGTCCAACAAAGGCACTAAAGGACAAGACATCAGTTGAAGCTTGGAGTGGAATTAAACCTTCTATAGGTCATCTCAAAATTTTTGGGTGTATTTGTTATGCTCATGTACCTGCTGAGAAACGAACAAAATTGGATGAAAAAAGTCAAAAAATGTCTTTCGTGGTTATAGTGATGTGACAAAAGGATATAGGCTTCTCGATGTCAAAACTAACAAACTTGTTGTTAGTAGAGATGTCATTTTTGATGAAAAAACATGGAATTGGGAGGATAAAAAGATAGAGAATACTGCTATCATATCTTCAAATCAAAGAAGAGGATGAGAAAGATGAAAATGTCTCTCAAGGGGGAGAAATCCCAAATTCAGATGAT